>CM040401.1:53040161-53550161 GCA_022702515.1 Ilyophis sp. 1 JC-2022 | reverse complement strand
CACAAAACATTTATTTACAAATAATTGACAAAAGATTATATTATATATTATATATTATATTTTCAAAAAAATGAAGAGAAAATATAATATGTATTTAGCTCAAACACAATAGTCATCACTGACAACACTGGTTGTCAGTGATGACTTGAGCTGGTCCGTGGTGACGTCCTTTGTCTGGTGTGGAAAGGGGATGGATGGTGTCTTTAGGCTGCTTGTGAAGTCACAGATCAGACCTTGCACCTGGCATGTCCGGCAAAGGTGGATATCTCACTGAAACCAATGTCTTGAACTCAGGTATACTTGGAATCTTTCACCAATGGAGTGAAGAGTCGAATCCCAGCCTATTTGACAATGTCTCTTATGATGGTCTCATTATAAGGGCAGGCCTGGCTTGGTCCAGGGCCTTGTTCAGTTAGGAACACAGAGAGCTGCAAAGCATTCTGTTGAAGGGAAGCAACAAATCTTGAAGAGAAGAGAGAAGTGAGAAGCCTCCTGGTAGCCCCCCTAGAGACTGTGCCAGTTAGACTCCTATATCTGTTTGGTCAACCAGTCCAGTGCTGATTGGATTATAGAGAACAGAGTCCATCCCACGTTCAAAGATATTGGTCAGCTCTGATGTCACACCCAATAGTTTATGTCTTCCGGGCATTTGAGAAGAGGATGTCATATGACGCATTCCGTTGAGCTGTAACGTGTTCTCTATTTCCTTTTGTTGAAAAGGGGGAGAAGTGGGAGCAAATCATTAACTACATGTATTTACGCTACACAAGTATATAAACCTGCCCTCATTTGTTCCAGCCAGAAAATCCAGGTTGAGAAAGTAAAAGTCTGTATCATCAGCACATCAGAAGTCTGCAGGTTTTGGAGACATATGGCCATGCCACCCGCAGCAACTGGTGTAAGGTTATAATACTCTTACCATAGCAACGAGACACAAAAATACACCCAGTTTTATCAAGACCCCCCCCACAACATTTCTTCCCACTTATTACACTTCTGCTGTTTACACAAAGAGAGTTGTTTATCAAGAGACTAAATGATGTATAAATGTCTTGTCACAGTGCAATTATTAACTTTCTGCTTTTATCTTGCAAAGAATTTTGCCTTAGGATTTGCATCACTGGCATTACAGTTTGCATTTTTTCACTTTTTGGACATGCAGCTAGGGGAGGGAGGGGCACATTGGACCGCGGGGCACATTTAAGCATGGGTTTTTTAGGAGATACGCTGCAGCAACACATACTTTTTTTTGTGAAACACATTTCTCTACGTGACTTCCACCTATCTTGAAGACAGCGGGATTATCTGAAACAATCAAAACTATTTATTCACAATTGTCTATTTTTACCCCATGCAAGTTATTTTTTTTAACTGGTGTTTTTTTACTTCTACTTTTTGTATACATGTCACAAAATCCAAACGTATATCATTTAAATCATTATTGAAGTGGCTACAATTTTTCGTGTTTTATGCTACATATCAGCTAGCCAAATATGCAGTCTCCAGTAGGCGGGGCACGCTGGAACACTGTGTACAAACGTGCCCTGCCTTCAATGAACAAGCTATTTTTCTTTACTTTTATTCACAGTATGAGAAATAGGCAACGTAAAACTGACAGAGGAGTGGCCAGGGAGGTACTTGAGCTAGCAGCCAGAGAAGTGGAGAAAGGGATGTCAGTTTGTGGAGTTGCCAAAACCTTCTCCATCAGTCACGTCTCCCTGCGACGCTACATCAATAAGAGGAGAGACATGCAGGAGGCAAGCAGCACACAGCTCCCTAATGTTGGCTACTCACGCCATACTCAAGTCTTCAGTGAGGGTTATGTGAAAATGTTTTAACGTGCCCCACTACGTGTTCCAACGTGTCCTACCCATTCCAACATTTCCTCATCCGCCACTTTCGGCAAAACTGTAAGAAACTGGTAAGTGCTGGAAATCTAGTTTTGGTGTTTATTTGTAGCTAACAGACATATGTATACATGTATAGCAAAAATAGTAATAAAACCCAAATCATTAAAAATAAATAAGCTTAATTAAAAAAGTGCTCCAATGTGCCCCTCCCTCCCCTATAGTATTACATATTTTACTATTTACACTGAAATAGATATTTACTATTTTTCTATTTTTCCAATTTGTGGACAAAAGGCTATTTAGCTTTTTTTTAAATTACATATTCTGTTTATCCACTGAAACAGATTTGTCATCATAAGTGTTTTCAAACACATTTTCAGTAATCTTTTCACCATGTTTATTGAATAAACATGATTCTCCATCGACCAGAATGCAAAAGTATTTATTGAGAATGTTTTGAGATTTAGCTTTTTTTTTTACTGAAACAGATTTTTCATTATAAATTTAATCAAATACATGCTCATTCATTGATTTCACCATGGTTGCTAAATAAACATGATTTCCCATCCTACTGAATGGACAAAATACATATTAAAAAATGATGTTTCCACTTTTTGGGCAACAGTAATTTTTCTGTAAAAATATCTTCAAACTGATTTTCTGTTATTTTTCTCACTGTGGTTGTTCAATAAACATAATTTTGGTTACATCTGAATGGAAAATAATATTAGTATTTTTTTTTCACATTTAGGACAAAAAATCTGTTTCCACTGAAACAGATTTTAATCATAAATGTTTCCAAACGCAAGTTCATAAAAAACAATCACCATGGCTGTTTAGTAACAAATATTACCATTTTATTTTTTACTTTTTGGGCATAACACTATATTTTCCTGTTACTAAAAATATTTTCATCATAAGTGTGTTACACATTTTTTTACTCAGAATATTTTCATAGATTATGAGACTATGGTCTTAATTTGCTTTTTACCCCCACTTAAATAGAATTTTCATAATTTATGTGTTCAAACAAAATTGTGTATTTGTTGTATTTGCACTGTGATTCGCCTTTCTCTGAATGGAGTTTGAATGGAGTTTTGAAATACTGAGAAATAATCAATTTTATTTTTGTGGTTAGTAAGCCACCCTAAATGCTAAGTAGCCACATGTACAGGCAGCAGTGTAGCATAATAACCATCTTGCAGGAACTTGCTTACTTTTACCAAATTTACTAGTCAGAATTTCTTAAATTGCTACGTTTTACACGTTCTGTAAATTTTTTTTAAAAATATTTAAAATCTAAATTTTGTGTCATTATTTTGTGTCACATTAGTGAAAGCTAAGCTAAGTTATCCATTTGTAATTATGTCAGAATTCTTTTCAAGGTTGCTCTTTTTTCTCTGGGCTCAGTTTATTTGTGCTTGTTTGTGTTGCCTTTCAAGCAAAACGATTGCTAATGCTACCTGGTGCAGCCTGGTTCCCAGGGTAGTTTGAACAGAAAAACTTTAATGTCACGTGACTGAGCTTACAGTATGTTAACTAGCAGGCACGTTTAATATTAGACATTGTTGTGCCAGATTGTTCTGAAAAAAAACATAAAATTAGAACAACTATACATTCTATGACCTATTTTAATACTAAAGAGCTAACGTGTAGCCAGTTAACAGTGCATGATGAAATATTCAGACTTGCATTGTAATACACTGCATTACATATTATTTTATGTGCATAAAACCACATAAAACTGAAAAAAATGTATATAACTGTCATGAAAGACCTAGTTAATATTTTATCTGAACATGCATTTTTTAATTTTTTGGTAAAAAAATGAGGCTCATATAAAAAGGCATTATGTTGGAGAACTGGAGAGATATTACTGCTGCTGCCATTTTCTCAAAAACTGTAAATTTTATCCCATAAACCCTTGAATGTCTTTTTAAAAAAGATCCTTAAAGTGTCTTGTAATCACAGAGTGTTTTCATTTCAATCATTTGGATGTTCATTTTGGCAGGACTGTCAATATTCTTATGTTGCAAATGAAAATTTTACAGTTTGCTTGTAAATCTTGAAAACAGTCGTAAACTCCTGAGGCCTCTTTTATGTTGATACATTGGCTGGCAGAACAAGAATATAAAACACACTTTTGTGGACTTCACAGAGATCCCTGTTGACTGGAGAGCCGGAAATACGATTCATTAAATAGACAGTTGACTGTGATTGATGAGGATGGATATTTGCTTTCAGACTCCGGCCTCAGGGTGCTTTTTCGTACCTTAAAACTGTGTGAACAGTCGCACAGATCAGGGTCGTGGCTGGCACTTTTTAACCAAACCTTCGAATAAAAGCCACACGTTTAAAAGCAGTCAGAGAATGGCACACTGTATTGTCTGTTCAAATATGACTACAGCTCTCTGTGCATGAAAGGTAATGAATTTCATTCCCATTTCCCCCCACTCAATGAAATAAAGGACTGTACAAAGAGAACAAGCCCTGTGGTAAAACATCCATCTGTTCATACTAGTTTTAACATTCACCATGTCTAAAGGAATATTTAACATACTTTTATTTTATCTGGAAATGGTGAGGAAGTGACAGTTGAAAATTGACAAAGTGAAAATTGTGCAGTGAGATCAACCAGGGACAAACAATAAAGGCCGAGAAACGGTTTCCAGACAAACACCACTTGGGTTGCATTTTTTCAACAAACGACCCTTGGTGTTCTTCAAAATAAGATGCTATGAAGAAAAAGACATACGCAGGAAAAGAGAAAATCAGAATGAAACATTCAATCACCACCACTAGTGAAGTGGTATCTATTTATACTTGGCAGACAACCACCTTGGCAGTAAGCTTTGCATCACAGGTGCCTGGCCATGGAAAAATAAGGGCAACACGATGGCTGTTTTCAACCGGCAAACTTCCTTTACCGCTGGCCAAGGCTGGGCCAACTGGAGAGCAGTGTGACAGAAAAGAGTCTGTTCATTATTTAATCTCTCCTTTCTGCCCTTTTCCCTGGTCAGGTTTTTTTCACACTCTCACAGTCAGATGCTGTGAATCAGTTCACCCAGAAACCTGAAAACACGCATCACACTGAGCAATGCCTCCAAGATGCCACCCTACTTTGTTTTCCTGTTCAGTGAGCGTGTGCATATTCAGTGACTGCAAGATTACTGATTTTAACTAGTCAAAATTAAGCCTGTTTTAACTAAACATTTGTCAAATTTACCCTGGATAGATGTTTCCTTTTGCAGGTCTGTTTCTACGAGGCTCGTTGAGCTGAAAATGTAAATGTAGAGATTAAAAGGACAGTTGAAGCACAGTGTGGTCACAGAGAGACAAACGTGCAGAATTCAAAGCAGATGCTGAGTTATGAGGCTCATGCTGCTGTATAGATGCAGCAGAACTGTGGGATACAAACCATCTGTACTGTCATTGGCAGGATCTGTATCCAACTTACTTTCTCTCTTTTTATTCAACAACATTCAGCCTGTCAGCTATACACATATTCTTTTGACTCTTTATACACACGTACGCACGCTCGCACACACGCACGCACGCACACACACCGATTTATTTAAATACTTCTTTATAATCACTCATGACAGTCTTAAAGATTGAATGGTACCTTTTGGTATTATTATTACACTACAAGATGACATACTAACAGAGTTAGTAGTAGGAAGTGGAATGGGTTGACAGCTCCATACTCTAATACCCTGGTATTCAAATCACGGTTCTCGAGGTCCGAGAACTGCTGGTTTTCCACCCTCTCTTTACCTGGGAGTCAGGTGTGAAGACAGTCTGGCCAATTAGTAGCACTCATTTTTCAGTTAATTACCTGGGAGAAAAAAAACCAGGGCCGGATTTGGATTCAAGGTCCATATTTGACTATCCCTGCTCAAATAGATTCACAGCAAGTAGTGCAAGGGCTTCCCAAACTGTCTGTGATATAGCTCCAGGGAGTCAGCAATATAAAAAGATTTTTTCTCATTTGTAGACTTGCAGATAAAATAAGCCCTATCTGGTTTACGTACCCTTTGGTAAAGTTGTGACCTCTGTAGGAATAATATGTATATTATGCTCAATAGCTACATATCTTCTATAGATCCATGATATAAAGACACGGAATTTCAGCAATGCCACCATGTAATTGTGTGTTAAACAACCATTGAATTTCAGCCTGTTTTTGGTGTCAAATAAGGGTTAACTTTTTAACCGATAAAGTTAACCATTTTATTAGTGGGAGGTGGGGGTGGGTCCGCTATCGCAATTAATTTCATTTTAGGAGGCTTTGACATAAATGAATTTCAGAACCCCTGGATAATATAAAATTGTGAGGACCTACCTACCTGATGGTGACTAAGTACAAGACTGTAATCCTGGATTTCTAATCTGGATGTTTTGGAATGTATGACAGAGGGTGTAATAAGATTAACGGCTGCCTGGCAGCAGAAATGTAATTTACTTTGTACAGTTTATAACGTAAACACTCCAGGGTGACAGTGCGTGTAATGAAATAGAGCCGTAATTAAAAAATAATAAGTTGCCAGACAGTGAACCATACATATAAAATGTATCAGCAATAGACCTTGTAAATCATTGTATTTTAACTTGGTGCATATATTGAAAATGCCAGTGCATTTTCTTTTGATTCAATGCATAAATTGTCAATGATTAAACTGTCATTGTTTGTATGACAGTGACAATAATCTATATATATCTACGTAACATTCCTTAGGGTTTAATATTTTTTGAACAAAATGTGACATATTTGAACAATCACAGTTTTGTAAAAGTGTGTTTGAGAATTTGCATTACTGTGGAAGATTATTAGTTCTTTAGCAAACCTGAAGTATACATAGACGGCCCATGCAATACACGTATCAGCCTTAAGCAGAGTATCTAGCTCATAACATGGGGAATAACCGTGTGCTGAAAATAGTAAAATGGGACATAGTGAATTGCAAAGGAATCTGTAAATGACAGACAAACGCCACACTTCAGAGAGTACAAAAATAAAGCAGACCACCGATAGTGTGGTGAAAAACCGCAGAAACAAATTCAAGGACAGACGTAAGCCAGATGATATTTAAACGCCCCACCCATAGAGCACATGATGGGTTATGCAGAATACTGTGCAAATAAAGACTGGTGAGATTTCTAGCTGGGTGGGGCCTGTGACACTGTGCGACAGCTTTGAGAGATATTTAATGCGACAGAAGAAATGGCTCTGGAGACTTTAAGCTGCAGATAAAAAGGAGTGTACAAATGTATTTTATAATGTATAATCTTTCACAAGGTTCATGCCAAGGGCCATGAAGATCATGTTGTGACAGGCTGATCCCAGCACACTTTTCATGTTGTGTGACAGGAGCCTGGCTGTCTGTTTGTGTATGAGTGTGTGTGTGCACTCTCCATTTACATATGACTGGAGAGGGGCCAGATTAACATGGCTGACTGAGAATGTTTGTTTCTGAAAGTCAAATTTCTCAACGTACGCAGTGATAGTGTTCTGATGTCAAAATGGGGATTTGAAAATCATGGTGCCTGTCCACTCCTGTCTGAAAAAAGGATCACCGTACCTGTACAACTGTAACTCCATTAAAATGCACCCTTAAAAAACTATTTTTTTAGTCGAGCAAGTATAACTTGATCAAATGTGTTGTGTGGCACAGTGCATAAAGAGATGCTACTCTGATATCACCCCTGTAAATGACAGCCCAACTTTAAATGGAAACGTTTAGCTTCACCCAGCCCTTCTGTTTGGTGAGAAACATGAGCCAAAGCAAACTTGTGCTTGGAATGAGAAACCTGAGAGGGTGTTAAAGCTTTTAATTTAGTCTCTCCTTAGTGTAACTATAATGAACGAATCAAATTCCTATTTATGATGGACAGAGAACTTCACCCTACTTCAATATTTGTGCTTTTTTTAACCCTCCATTGTTGGAAGGTTTAAAAACGGTAAAAGAGACATATCACTTATATCTCTTAAATAAGAGATATATCACTTTGCTGCATCCCTCATCTGAGCTATGTCATTTTGACTGAGCTGTGCATCATTATTACATTAGAAGTGTGTGTGTCTGCCCTGTTAATGCCAAATGTGCAACTTGGATTTTATACGCATGTAATATACAATATATTATATAAATATATTGCCATATACATTCCAATATATCATTAGGGTTAAAATCTCCTTAATAATATTTATAATAGTTACTGATTAATATGTTTATTTTATAAATAGAGAAAGGCCACTGCTGGTACGATGTTTCCTAGAGTTGTTTCCCTCCCTCAGTGGGGCAGCTTAAGTTGCCCTATTGCTGTTTCTGTACTGCTGGGTGAGTCCTGACACCACAGTCCCATTACATCTAGGGTGTCCAAACTTATCTGAAAAGGGCCGATGTAGGTGCAGGTTTTTGTTTTAGCCCAGCACTACATCACCTGATTCAGCTAATTAACTTATTGCTTCAGTGAAGACCTTGATAAGTAGAATCATGTGTCTTATTGCTGGGCTAAAACAAAAAAACCTGCACCAGATTGGACACCGCTGCATTACACAATCTTCCCATAACACACACTCTTCCCTCGAGTGCCGTCAAACACACTCTTCTCAGAGCCCCATAAAACACACACAATCGACCCCCTGAGTCCTGTTACACGCACTCGTCCTCGAGTCCCATAACACACAATCTTTCATTAAACACACAACCGGCCCATGCATCGATCCTTCCTGCTCTCAGCAGATGTCAATGGGTCACTTGGAGGCCCTGACCTTTGGCTCAGGGCCAGTGCCTCCTGGCTGACACCATTGTCTGTTGATAGGGAGGACGTAGATCTGCTGCTCCATGGATCAATACACAGCTTTCAGGCAACTAAAGACTCCCAGTCTCCACCCCAAACTACTGCACGATGAAAAAGCAGTAAACATCGCCTATCACCCCCAGTATCACATCCAAAGGACTATTCCCCAATCTTTCATGCCCTTGGGTGAAGCTAACAGCAGTCCGAGCAGTGTATAGTTCAGTGGTCTTCAACTCTAGGCCTGGAGAACTGCAGGGTCTGCTGGTTTTAGCTTTCACCTTAAATTTAGCAGCCAATCCTGACCCAAAACATCAGGTGGGGTGAATTAACTGTGCAATCACCTGCATTACTAGATTGAGTAAGCGATGAGGAACCAGGACAAAATCCAGGACACCCTGTGCCTGTTCAAGACCAGGTTTGAGGATCAGTAGTGTACCAGATGAGGTAAATCTGGATTAAGGGGTGAGGCAGGCAGGTCATTATCATTGTGTATTTAGTGTCACACAAAACCACTCATATGCTCTTTTGGATACTGATCTCTCTCAAGAACCAGTTTAGGCACATTGTTGTTAACTGTGCATAATGAGAAGGCAAGAAACTTGGAAAGGCTGTCAAGTGCTTGACACAGTTTTAGAATGGGACATGTCCTGAGGTGAACGGCCAGTTAATTTGTTGTAAAAATGAGAGGGCAACACTGTGGTGTGAAGATTAAATGCCCAGAGGGGGACCGCTGTTCCACTTACCCTGAACTGCTTCAGTAAATATCCAGACTCATCCATTTATTATCCCCCTTTGCAAAGGTGTCTGCTCAGCCAAATATACTAATGAAAATAAGAGGAGAGATTATAATTATTATTGAACTGGAGCTAAGTTCCAGTCTGCACTGTGACCATGTGAAGTGGGATCTGGCAGCCATACAGACAGTCACTGGATCTCGCAGCTACAAAACTCTCAAAAGAGGTCCTCCATCTGTTGAGAATTTATACATAAATGAGAATGGGCGGCATCCACACGGTCCCAGAGAAAGTTCTGGAATGGCATTGAGGGTCTAAATGTGCCTCCCCCGTGTGGCTCTCAGTTCTGCCTGCAAATCAAATTCATGTCAATGACATGCGGGCACACGATGACGTAAATGTGACGAAAATATGTTAAGCACAAACAGCCTTTCTGTGTTCTCCCGTGCGGCACTCGTTACAATGACTGTTATTCTCTTCTTCTTTTTTTCTTTGTTTGCTCAAACTACAAAGCGAATGGTAGACAAAGTGGCTGTCGCAAAGCAAAGGGTAAATGTTCTTTACAATAAGGCTGAGTTGGGTTTGGCACACAAAGGGTCAGATTACTGATCAGCCCAAATAAAACCTAGAGTTGAGAAAAACAACAGGAAGAGCGGAGCATAGTCAATTTGTTTACGTGCTGGGGTGCAGGAAATGGAACAGCTTTAACCTCAACTGATACACGTCAGAGTACTTGGTGCCCCTGAATTTAACTGGACAATATAAGCATTGCCTTTGCAAAATGATACCTGCGCTTATTGATTCAAATCAAGATGGCCTTATCTCTAGAAGATTTATGAGGAAAAACCACCATGGAATCAGCAAACGAAGCAGCACTGTTGAAAAATACAAGTGGGCTCTCCTGTTTTCAAAAACACCAGTGCTTCTACTTGTTCAAACAATATAGTCCCCCTACATGTTCAGGGGTAATAACACCATTCTGACGGTCTGAAGGGCATCAACAATACTCTCTGTAAATGTGTTGTGGGGAGGAAAGGGATATACTGAGGTGCGCTTCATTATTTTATCGCCAATATTGTGGAATACAGGTTAAGACATTGTCCCT
This sequence comes from Ilyophis sp. 1 JC-2022, assembly GCA_022702515.1. Taxonomy (NCBI): domain Eukaryota; kingdom Metazoa; phylum Chordata; class Actinopteri; order Anguilliformes; family Synaphobranchidae; genus Ilyophis; species Ilyophis sp. 1 JC-2022. Next base: position 53,539,668 of record CM040401.1, on the reverse strand, counting down.
TATGCAGGGATACACGGTCCTGGTGAGGTACTCCTGTTCTAGACTGAGGTGTCGATCTTGAGTCGCTCCGGTAAATACCAAGCAGTTTAAACCGATTTAAACTACCGTGTCTGAGAGAAGCTTCTTTGTGTTCATATTGTGACATGTGATTCCCAACAAGAAGCAGACTAACAACAATACTAAGCAGATGTAAGAAATAACATTTTATTTCAAAAGAAGAATCTGACAAGCAATCATCATTCAACATATTAAAACATTTGCACCAGCGCTTAAAAAGAGCCGATGCAGTTCATTAAAATAAATACTTTTAAGAGAAGAAAATAATACAGACAGCATATCTGAAAACAAACAATCAAATAATGCACATTTTAAGAGAGATGAAACTTTTAAAGGTTTGTAAAACTCATTCTTACCCCTACACCTCCTACATAAAAACCACACCTTTTTATTCAAAAAACCGTATCGTAAAAACCATGATTGGTATCTTGCAAAATTACAAACTACAAAAACATTTTCAGCTTTCACAAAATTGTTGTAAATGACTGTAAATCGCTGATATTATCGAAAGATCGAACCAGGAATTTCTTGAAGGATTCAAAACTACTGGAAATGTGCTTTTTTCATATTTTTACATTAGCATACACATATATATTATAGCTATATATTTATATTACTAACTTCCAGTCATGGTAGTGACTTACAGGTCCTGTTGTTTACGGCTGTATTGCACAAGCCGTACGTTCTGCTCTGTCATACTGGGAGGCGTTCCAGAAGCCCTTCTCTCACATTTCGTGATGATTGACACTTGTGGCTAGTACAACGTCCCCGCTTGCACTTTTCTCTGTTAAGACGCACTCACCCGCTTACAGTGGCTGAGGACTGTACCACGTTTTTGTGTCCCTGCCTTGACTGGCTGGCAGGGTTAGGATTCAGCCCAATTACCCTCTATGACACTGTGAGCCAATCCCCACGTTCTGGCGTTTTACCACACATTGGGTTGAAGCATTTGGTTTCATCACTGTTCTCTGCCCACGCCCTCATAAGAACAAAGGATATGTCCTCGGATTTCAAGAGTACAGATGGCTGAAGTACAGTGATCACATGAGAAGGTGTGATATCTCTGATGCCATTTTGCACAACGAATACCCTTTCTCACCCAGAAGATTAGACATGCTATAACTAATTTCAGTAAACGTACCCATGTTGGACCAACTCTAGAGGTCCCAGAACTGCCATTTCCACAGACAGACTGGGACCATTAGCACCGTATAGACCTAAGTTTGCAGTCCTGACCACATGATCGCTCTGACTTTGACTCTGGCAGGAAAGTGTAGTAAGAGGAGAAAGGTACATACATGTTTATGGTTTCTTGATTTGGTACATAAAACCGTGATTGGGGGCAATGAGCGTTCAGGACAGAAATGCAGAGCACTGTAACTCTGTCTGGGAAGCAAGAAATAGGACAGTTGCACATTAACAGAAGGCAACTGGATTTGTGTAACGTGTGTACGTGTGTGTGTGTGTGTGTGTGTGTGTGTGTGTGTGTGTGTGTAACGTGTGTGTGTGTGTGTGAGTTTAATTTCTTCTAATATCCTGAGTTCCTACAATACTCTCATCATTTCTGCCAGTTCAGTCTTAAGGTCTGTTCTGCCTCCGCTCAGCTGAAAACACGAAGGACTCTTCTGTGTTTCACTGTGTGGAGGAAAACTGCTTAAGGGACATGCTGAAATACACTACCAGCTTCCCTCCAATCTGAACCGACCCAAAACATCCAAAACATACAGCACTCTCTACGGCGGGATGTTTAGAACAAAATTCAAACATTCGCTCATCTCACCATCTTTACCCAGTCTTCCTATCACATTTTAGGTCAGGGTTTGAGGAAGATTATAGGGTCTTTTTACACTGTTATATAAAACTGCTAGGCACTGCTGAATTTCCAAGGCTTTTTTGTCGCAAATCAAAAGCAAAAAAAAAGAAAGAAGTTGCTGCTCTCCCAAAGACAGAAAACACGTCGCATTTCTGACCAAATAAATAAACGGTTCAAAAATGAGAATGACTGCCAGCGATTCCCTTTCTGGCCAGCTGACAAAACCTGTCCTGTTCACTTAAAAACGGACCTGCTCCAGAAGTCCAAAAGAACATCAATCAGGCGGCAAAATCTTTGCCAAAAAAGTCCTTTCCTGCTTTGAACCCCCCCCACTAACCCAACTACAGAATGTGAAACAAAGCGCATCTCTCTCAGGCAATGATCTTCTGGGGGATATCTATGGAGGCCTTGAGGAAGATGGCGTTGTCCCGGATGTAGTTCCTCTTCTTGATCTCCTCGTGGGAGATAAACTTGGGGTACCCAAAGCCAAGCGTGCTCTCGTCCAGCGAGTTGCGGGCGGTGGAGCTGGGCTTCTGGAAGTTCTTCCAGTTGGGGTCAGGATTAAAGGTCTCTGTGATGTGCTGGGCCTTGGAGAGGGAGGGGTCGCTCTGGTCCAAGATGGAGAAGGTCACCTTGTAGGAGAAGGGCCACTCCAGCAGGCTGTCGTACTCGCCCGGCAGCACCCGGATGTAAATGGACAAGTGAGTGCCCTCGCCGCTGCCATTGCCATTGAGGAAGGCGGACACCTGGAGTCTGTAGCCATAGCGATGGGAGTAGAAGGGCGGGCTGAACAGCTCGTGGTTGCTGCGCAGCTTGGACTCCTGCAGCCGGCGGGAGTAGTCGGCCAGCTTCCAGATGAGGACACCGTCATGGCTGACGGACAGCTCCTCCAGCTCCCGCCGGAGCTCCAGGATCTCCTGCCGCTGCCGGGTTACCAGGCTGCACATCATGGTCAGGTGGGACTTGGTGGTGTCATCCAGGTGGCGGCCAATCGCCAGCTTGGGGCACTGCCATAGACAGAGAGAAAAGGGTCAAATGCTGTCTAGCCTGAATGGGAGCCTACGCGTATCAGTTTGTGTTCCTGTGTAGATTGTGGTCCTGAGCACAAGGTGCATTAGCGCACTCTCTGCTTGGCCACTACACTGATAGTCCCTATGTTAGTGTTGAAGAGAAGGGTGTTTTCAGAAGTGTTTTCACACTAGTATAATCACAGTAATAGAGAAAAGATCTCTATACATATCTATTCATTGTACAATCATACCAATTGAAACTTATATTAAATTTGAGACAGAGAAGTAGCAGGAATGTGGGGCCTTTCTTATCTGGAAAGTCTGTCTATCTCTCAGTCAGCCAAAGTGAACCAGAGACAAAATATATAGATTATAGCTTGTGTGTACGTGCATCTTTCCGTCTCTCGTCCTTCCTTCTATCTATCTTCTCTCTATGATACTGCAGGCCTGTGGCCTCTGATCCTCTTACATCCCAGGCTCAAGGATATATGGCCCATCTTATCGCTAGACAGAGACACTTCATCTTGAATCCTGAAAACAAGATGACTCTGGAAGACCAAATACTTATAGAAAACTGTTTGTGTGACGTTAAGGGCTGGGAGTCACTGCGTGCTCATCCAATATGCATGCTATATGATAAGATCTAACCAATCATTGACTTGTATATTTTACTATATGCTAATGCGTAACCATGTACCAATCAGTGATATAATTATGTATGTTGTTATATTCCACTCTATGCATATGTATTAACTGTGCACCAATCAGAGGTAGGATAATCTATGTATTAGCAAAGATACTTTTTGATTATATATCGGGGAGACTGCCTCCGTCTCTTCAGTTCATGCTTGACCACCTTGTGCGTGCGAGCACTGGACTCTTTCTGCAGAGAAATAAATCCTTTTCTTCTTGGATCTACCTGGTCGTGCCTGGTCATTATAAGTAGAGAAATTCCTCTGCTCAACGGTGGCTATAAAATAAGCACCTGGGCTCTTTCAGAGGTCTATATCTTCAAGGCTAAGCTCTGCTCATCACCAGTCCTGATGCAATTGTGCAGTTCACAAGTTGGGCTCATGCAGACATGAAGAGGAAGACTCTTCATGTGCAGCGCATCAGGAGGACTTGTGGCTAACTGACCGACGAGTGGGGGTTGCTGGTGTGTGAAGGGAAAACTATCCTTGAGGAGAAACTGTCCTTGGGCAACACGAGAGTCACCATGTTTTTTCCCTTCAAAAAAGTCAACTGGTTTCACTGTGAAAAGGGTCCTGTGTGTGCCTAAAAAGCTTTGTTGCCTCATTGGACAGAATTTCAGCACATAAAACACACATTGGATTTGGTGCCCGAGAATGATCAGTCGCAACAAAGCCATACTACATGTATGTAGAGTCGTACTGCCCATTGAAACTGGGTTTGCTCTTCTTTTTAACATTTTCAGATTGTGCATCACCTTCCCTATTAGGATGTTGTTTGTGGATGTTTGCACTGTTCTGAGACCCACTCATCTTGTCTGTGTACACTATGCAGCTCTGAAACGGAGCTAGCTAACTGTTATACTGTATATTTAAATGACAAATTCCGCCAAATTTTGGATGAAATAAAATGACTAGTAAAAAGATTAATTAAACATAATATATTGTGGTCATGCCACGGCCCGGCAGCACACCATTCAGGGCCCAGGGGTTGGGAACCCCTGTGCTAGAGAACCTGGAGCCTGAAATGTGCTGATCTGCCATTAAACGCTCATTAAAGGATTTGAACATTTAAAACAGTGCTATTGGCCATCTTTTGTTCCCTTGGCCGAGACGGTAAAATTCCGGATGTCTGTTCCTTACGTTTGCATTTCTGTTCGTTCTCCGCATCCTCCTGTTTTGACAGAGAGCAGGAAGAAACCCAGAGCTCACAGTGCGAATCACACAACCCAACTCTCAAAACACATGTTCCACAACACCCAAGTTTACAGAGGACATGAAAGCCTCTCGGACGCAGGCCGCAGCAGGAAGTGTGCTCCTCGTTAAGGTTGGGCTCCCAGGCACTGTGTGGGAGCAGCATGCTCCCAGACGGAGATTACTGCGCATGATTACAGGGAGGTTTGGGACAGTTTGGTGCGCATGGAAAAATAAATGCTTGGGAAGAATGAAACAAAAGACAGTAAAGGAAGTGGAAAACCAAAGCTGGCATGTACACACATCCATCAGAGCGCTACATAAACAGGGTCTACTTCTAAACAGAGAGAGAGGGAGAGAGGGAGGAAGAAAGAGAATATGGAAGAGGGGGAAGGAGACAGAGAGGGAAGGAGAGAGGGTGAAAAGACAAAGAGAGATAGGCAGAGAGTGAGGGAGAAGGAAAGGAAGAGGAATGGAGAGAGGGAAGGGGGATAAGGGGATACAGAAAAGATAGAGCAGAGGGAGAACGAGGCTCACCCTGTGTTTGCATCCTGCATCCTTAAAGGGACAGAGCACCAGCGCACTGCAGCAGCTCTCCTTCACGTGGGCGGCCAGGTCCTCCCGGGCGATGTTGGGCGTGCCACACTGGTTCGGGCACTGCACTGGGAAGCGTGGGCAGTGGTACTGGTGGTTCTGTGGGGGTGAAATACATTAATCAATCTGTGGATCAGTACAGAACAAAAAAAAAAAAAAGGATTGGTATATTTTCATTGTTTAGTCACTATGCCAACCCATGGTTTGAATCCACAATTAATCACTGTTACTGGTCATCAAACAGCAGGCACTAATGAAAAACCCTACAAAAAAAAAATCTAATAAGGGCTTTTAAAATAATTTGAGAATTGAATATAAAAGTTCCAAAAGACATATTATGTGAATAAAGCGACAATAACTTATACACTTGTAAGGTATATGTGTAACCACCAGAATTAGAATGTAAAAGCTGGAGATGCACACCCAAAAACTGAAATGAGGTGCAGACTAGCTGGAGAAAACTCACCCCAGTGTGGTATAAGACAATGTTTTGGCTACCCTGGCGATTGCACTGCGTGCCGAAACTTGGGTGATTTTTCTTATACCACATTGGGAATAAATTACAGGAGCGTAAAGAGTGTGCAACTTTGTTTTCTTTTTTCCAACATTTGTAACCTGAAACGTGTTAAAACTTCTTCCTTTCCATTTTATTTTTGTTACCTGGAAACTGCTTTGAGCGGCTGTACAAGTAAAGTTTAAGTGTCTCAGTGTCTATTCAGTGTGCTGAATAAAGGCAGTGTGTAAGTGGCCAATGAAAAGATGAAGGCTTCACTGTGTGAGGCTGCAAAAGGAAGCAGCTTAATGAAAGGGAGCTGGCAGGGTGGCACAGAGCCCTGTACTGTATATACAGGCTGGTCCGGATGCAGGTGCTGCTGCGGGGGGCACAGCCAGCTCAAACAGCGGCAAGCTGGCACAGCCTGGCGGGGGTTGTGAATGGCACTGTTCACACAGGCTTGGGCCTAGTGCCACCTGTCTCTGCAGAGCCTGAATACCACCCTTCATATGGGGCTGAGGGAACACTGCCTCCTTATTACCCCACACAGAAAACAGAGCTCTTACCCCAACACTGCCTCCTTATTACCCCACACAGGAAACAGAGCTCTTACTCAAACACTGACACCTCTCATCAGCAGAGGCTCTGCACTGAACACAGTGTGGTAACCCATAAAGCTGGAGCTCACCTGTCTTTCTCACACACACACGTACATACACACACACGCACGCACGCACGCACATACACACACACGCACGCACGCACGCACATACACACACACACACACGCACGCACACACGTACATACACACACACGCACGCACGCACGCACATACACACACACACACACGCACGCACGCACGCACATACACACACACACACACACACAAAAACACATGCATAAGCCTCACACATGCGTTCATGTACCCCCTTCACACGCACATGCACGTAAGCACAGGCGCACGCATGAGCCTCATACACACACACACACACATGCCTTCTCTCTCTCACACACTCGCACACAAACACACACAGACACACACAGACACACATTGTGCCACAGAGTAAGAAGCAGCCCTAATTAACCCTGGCAGATGCCTACACTCTGTATACGACGGAAGCACAGAATGTACTCAAAATCAGAAGCATGAGATCACTTAGAGGGAGGAAGAAGAGCCCCCAGCCAGCAGACAGGTCACAGGCAGGCATGGCCACTTTCAGGAGGCTCACCTGGATGGTGTCGAAGACAAACTCCTTGCCGCAGTACTTGCAGGGCTGCGTGCGTTTGGGGCAATCGGCCACACTGTGCTGGGCCAGAAGCTTGCGCATCATACGAGCCCCGCACTTATTCTCACAGTAAACACTCTCCTGGGGGCAGATACCCTGGTGGTTCTGTGTGAGAGAGAGATAGAGAGAGAGATAGAGAGAGAGAGACAGAGAGAGAGACAGAGACAGAGACAGAGACAGAGAGTTAAGTGATAAGCGGACAGGACAGCTGAGGCCCCACCGCATTACTATCAGAGCAGCGCCAGGGTTAGAGCAGACCTGCATTATTCAGTCTTTAAAAGTTCCGCAATCCATCTCTCCTGGATCAGTTCAGCTGAGGTTAAGACCCACAGCAAAAAAAATGTCAGAATCCAACCTAGGAATCAAATCCACCTCTGCCCAATTTTTCTCCTTGTCTGACATGTAAGGAACAATCACGAATGTGCAGCGCACTTCTATCGCTGTGAAGCACCCTTATCATTATAAATGTAAAAATATGTTACAAAAAAGTCTCTAAAAATATTGCAAATAGGAGGTCCTGTTACAATAAAAAATATGCAACAAAAGTAAATTACTTCACTTTACGCTGCATTGTTTGCCTCTATTCTAGAACATTTACACCCTACACTTCAAACAACAGATTATAATGCATTAACAAAAGCATGCACAACATTAAAGGCTTGTGCATTTATGCTATGCAGCACATAATTGAATATACATGAAAAGCTGTATCGCCGGAGGCAGCATTTTCATAAGAGCGTGCAGCGGTGGGCCTGCTGAGTTTCCTCATTACCGCCAGAGCCCTGAAGTTGCCTGTGTGATTAGCGCAGCATGCTAACACAAAAGTGCTGTGGGTGAAACACGCTACTCCCTGGCTCCTCTCTCTCACTCTCTGCTCCCACACTGGGCTACTCAGCATACACCTCAGTAACACAAAGGACACTGAATTAGCCCTTCTGCCATGCTAGGTGACTCTCCCCTAAATTACCGTGTTGAATTAAGGACACGGGCTACTCGTGAGCGCTATTTGGAATGTGTATTAAAGGGGCAGTTTACCCAAAAATGTAATTAAGATGTTTCTATATACTCAGAGTGCTATCTATCCATCCAGATAGTTTCACTGAGATTTAAGTAGTTTTATAGATATCCGCTGCAGCTCACCGTGATATCACCCTGATAGAACAAACCTCAACAGGTCCAAAGTTTGTGCCGCTCAAAGCGCCAAAAATGTACATTGAAAAAAATCTATAGCAAATAGTCTCTGTTGACATAAGCCCCAGAATACTGGAGTGCTTTGGTTGAGACTTGCACGGATATACAGTTAGCATACTTCAGTAAAAACCATGCATAACAAGATCTGTGGATGTTCGTGAGTAGCCCTGTCATATATTTGTAAAGAGATGTTGCTATTGGTTTTTTAAAATGTACATTTTTGAGGCTTTGAGCGGCACAAACTTTGGACCCATTGAGGTTCGTTCGTTCTATCAGGGTGATATCACGGTGAGCTGTAGCGGATATCTACAAAACTATTTAAATCTCAGTGAAACTATCTGGATGGATAGATAGCACTCCGAGGACTCTGAGGTGTATCCTGAGTTTTCAAAAAATGACATTTTTTGGTGAACTGCCCCTCTAATACACATTACAAACAGCGCTTCCTGCTGGAGTCGAGCCCCTGTCTATCTTTGGCCGCAGACTAAAAACACACCTGCTTACACTGCATCTTGGCTCGACTAACGCTGAACTCATCGCATTTATTATCGGCATATCTGTGCTACATCAATCACTATGTACAGAGTATATATCTTAAATCTCCCTCTCGCAACTAATAGGGTAGGCTACTTAATGTTCTTTTCTAAGGTAATGTTCAGACAACTGTTATCTGGTTGAATGGCTTGGCATCTGTACTGCTTGTTGCCTAAGCTCTTGTGTGTGTACTTTCGTAAGTCACTCTGGATAAATGCTTCCGCTAAGTGCTTAAATGTAAATGTAAATTCTAGAGACGCTGCCAGTGCTTTCCTGGCTTTGCTGGTGAGGTAGAGGGGGGTGATGCTGACGCTCACCTCGTAGGCCTCGCCCGTGAACTCGTTGCCGCAGAACTCGCATTTGACCTTGCGCTTGACGCAGTCGTACTGAAGGTGGTCGGGCAGGTCGCGGCGCGTCAGCTTGGCCGAGCACCGGTTGGGGCAGGGGATGACGTTGAAGGCGCAGGTGGAGAAGTGGCCCTGGAAAAGAGAGACTCAGTCAGAGGCCTGCTTTGGTCCGCACACCTCTAACACAGGACACATATCACCCGATAGGTAATCAAGGAATCATGGGTAAAGAGATATGACACCCAGGCCAGCAATGGCACAATTCCTAGGCTGCTGGTCAAGAGAGAGAATCAACAGAAACAAGACGGAAAAGACACTGTCGACCACCAAGGATGGCTGAGCTCACAGTGCGCTGCTGGGCACAGGGCAGTACCTGCAGCTGTTTCATCTGACCGGTCCAGCGGCAGCCCTCCTCACTGTGGATGCAGCGGATGGCCAGCGACAGGATCTGCTGCTCCAGCTCTGGGTCAGGATAGATCTGCAGGGGGCAGTGATGGTGACAGTACGTTAGCTTCCGTCTGTCTCTTTATGAAAAAAAACACCGTTAGCCTGAGAGTCTCTCTGTGCCGTTAGTCTGGTACAGGAATACATGGGTATGACGGCTCTTATATTTTTCATTCATTATTATAATTTTTTTTACATGTGAATGAATAGTAATAACAATTTACTACTACAAATAACAAATAATCAAGAAATCAATCTATCAAATTTTATTTACAAAGCATTTTACAAATAAATTTCACCATGTGCCTCACAGTATACCCCGGCGTAAATCCTCCTGATAATATACTACATTTGTACAACACAGCGTTGAGTGCTTGCCAAACATTAACCTTGTGCAATAAAAGCGAGAGTAGGACCGTATGTGTGAATAACATGACACCACACAGTTGAAGAACACAAGCAGGTCATTGCATCTGATACGATGTGTAGGCGTACGTAAGCAAAATACAGCACCAGAGAGAATTCCTTTGCACAGCATGGCCACAAATGAGTGACCTCATACCAAAACCAGCATGGCCACAAATGAGTGACCTCATACCAAAACCAGCATGGCCACAAATGAGTGACCTCATACCAAACCAGCATGGCCACAAATGAGTGACCTCATACCAAAACCAGCATGGCCACAAATGAGTGACCTCATACCAAAACCAGCATGGCCACAAATGAGTGACCTCATACCAAAACCAAAAGATTTGATTGCTGTAAGCAAGAGCATAGTGACTGTAGTTCAGATAAGCGCATGGCATCAATGCTCCAGACTTTTCACTAAACAGTTTAACCTGAGCTGCATATTAATGTAATGATTGTGATAGATTACACTACAGCCCCTGCACTTTCACCATCACTGTGACTGCATTCACAAAAACGCTGGCAGTCCGCATTCCCTCCCAAAAGGGAAGAGATTAAAAACAAGCCAAATAGTTGAATTACAGTGAGTTGGATTTCTGAGCCCTTTACTGGATCAGCACAGTGTTAAACCACATGTAAGTTTGGAACAGATCATACATCCAGTGGCCCAGAGGACATGGCTGGATGATGGAAGTCATTCTGTTGTTAGCAGATCAGCCTAATGCCCATGTGGTATTCCCTTCTAATGAAATCATAAAAAATGTGAGAGAGCCTTTGATTTGTGCTGCTAAGCTGCATGTTGCATACACTAGTCAGTCGGGGGGGGGGGGGGGGGAGGGAGTTGGGGTGGATCCGGCCTTCATTCTGTATTAAGCAGGCAGATTTCTGAAGGGAAAATAAAAAAATAGCTGTGTGTACAAAGTGTGTACGAATGCCCCCTGACTGCGTGGCTCCAGTGCTGTCTTTCCTGTTCTGTCAGCTCAGGGTGAGTCATCCTCCCCACTGCCTCCTCTTGCTCTGGCTTCCACAGCGCCTCTGTTCCCCGGTGCTGCTTAATTAGCAGCGTTCTGTGGGCGGGGCGGAGCCTCAAAGGGAGGAACTCGTGCGCGGGCGGGGATGGAGCCGCGGAGCAGCTCAGAGCGGGACACAGGAGGGGCAGCGTGCCATGTCCGGAGATGAAAGCTCCGGTCTCCAGGGTAGAAGGTTTGTGTGTGTGTGCGTGTGTGTGGGGGGATATCCTGAATAAAGGATATCCTGAATAAATGTGGTGCCAGGCAGTATCAATGGGAGCCCTCATGAGATGGCACACTACTGCGATACTCTCTTAAACACCTGCCGTCCTTCGGTGCTGATGAAGTGTTGGCGTAAGACAGGTGTGCGCACATGTGTGTGTGTGTGTGTGCGTGTGTGTGTGAGAGGCAGGCAGAAGAGTCCTCCCTCCGCTGTCCTTACCTTGGCATAGTCCAAGGGCAGCTGGTCCTCTGGACACTTAAAGACGCCCTCACTGTAAAAACAGAACAGGGGGACAACACGTCACATATAAAGATCAATGCAGGAAGAATGCTGCAGTCAAAGACGCAGCACGGACGTGATTCAGGTTCACTCCTGGTTATGATGCCTCAGTAATGATAAAGATGGACATTAAAATGGATCCTCGGGGGTAATGGCGTTTATGGGGGAACATGTTCACTTGGAGCTCCTTCTAACCAGCGTCCCCTCTCCCCTCTATTAATTTATTTCCACAATTACAGCTTTTACTATTGGGAAAAGAAAGAGACAGCCAACCTGGTTCTGCCTTCATCAATAAATAAAGGGTTCTCTGTCTATCAGTCTCTCTCACCCTTTCTCTTTTATCCTCCACTTTTCTCTCCTTCTCTCACCCTCTCATTCTCTCTCCTTCCCTTTCTCACCATGTGTCTCTCTCCCCCTCCTTTTCTTTAAAAAGCAAACAGGAAAAAAAGGCAACTGTCTTTCAAACACTGGTTTGGTTAGCTTTTTTGTCCCCCACTCGCTCTTAAACCATTGATTTCTTATTTGTCTGTGGGAGCGGAAGGGTTGTCTGCTGGGGATCCTTGGAAATCCTCTCTCGTCTACCATGTGACAGCAGATCTCCCTCTCTCACCAAAGAGGATTAAGGACATCGGAACACTTTTTTCATTCCAGGAGGGTTTTACCCTCTTTAAAAATTCTGACTTCTGTCCTTGTTTGAGCACAAAATGCTATAACTGTCACAACTGCCTCAAGACTGTAAAATAGACGGTGCAGGAGTTGCCACAGTGATATTATGGGATTTAGCATAGATCTTTAGGCAAGGAGCTCAAGTCATCAGAGAATTTGATGTCACTGTTCCGACCTGCTTTTCATTTTACTAACCAAAGACCAACGGATTTTTCATTGCCACAGAAACGGTGTGAACGACACAGGTCTCTTCACTGCACACAATGTTGTTTTGACACGCTGCAAATTCCACTGTATCTGGAACTTGGAGTCAAAAGAAGAGCATCCAAGCAGCTAAAATGCCTTTTCAAGAAATCTTTTTATAAGGCCTCCATGTAGGCGTGTATGTTACTGGCACGTTTATCTACATTTATTTATTATTTCAACACATTGGATGATGAAGAATCTGTTTTTATATTCACTTTCAGTGCTGTAAATGGTCCAATTTGAGAACACAACCTGTAAACGAGCTAACAATAGAAAACAATAATTGTGATTATTTTATGTACAGTATTTTACATGATATACAAAATTAAATATGTGAAAATGCTTTTTTGTACTCAATATTACACCTTTTCCTAAAACGAGGGCATGTGCATAATTAAGGACCCCATATGTTAGGATATTTCCTGTGTAGGTCATCTCATCTACCCCCAAACAATTAATATGTTTTTGTAATGATTAAGTGTGAGTACTTCAGATCTAAGCTCACAACAAATACTTAAGAAGCTGGTCCCTCTCACTTTATAAAAAAAACAATAAATATCACAATTTTGTTTGTTCTAAGGGTAACAAGTGACCCTCTTACTGAGGAGATGGAAGAGATCAATGGTGAGTCTGGCTTTGAGCCCCCGTTCACAGCGCTTACCCGCCCTCAAGCGCGCGGCACTGTAGACCAGACAAAGGCTGCTGGGGGCGGGGCTTTCCTGTCAGACTCCCCCTTCTTCCTGTTCCCCTCACACCCCAACATCACAAGGGTTGACCCCCCAGGCCAAGCCGGGGATGGAGACTGGTAGAGCACCTCATCAATGTACCCCTCCGCCCCCCCAACAGCAAAGTGGAACGCGTCTGGAACATGGACGCCGCCATTAAATATTAACCAAGGTTAATAATGGATGAGATTGGTGCTGCTGGTACAGCGTGTGTTTGGAGGGAGGGGGTCAGTCTGAGACACACTTTACAAAGAAGGTACAAATAGAACATGGCTGTCTTGAGAGAGTGGCTTCAGGAGAGAGAGAGAGAGAGAGACGGCTGAGTGTATGATGCCCTGGCTTCTGGGTACTGGGGGAGGCTGAAGACCTAATGCCATAGTCTGAGCCTCTGATAACACAAAGGCTGGCAGCCCAGCACTCACCGTAACCAGGTGGCTGCAAAAGCCCTGCTTTTCAATGCTTTCTCATGGCATGCGTGTGTGTTTGTGTGACCAAAATAACTGCACGCAAATTAGTTACTGCTCTCCGGTTGCAAGAAAACAGGAATAACTAGTTTTCAGTTTCATCCCATGAGCCTGACAGCCTTCTGTGTCTAAGGAGGGGGGTGTTCTGGGTAGGGATTTCAGTGAAGGACAATGGCTGACCTCTCGGCCCAAACTCCATAAATAGATTAGCGAAATCAAAGGCTGGTGAATGAGGAACGAGGCCAGCGCTACCCCCACAGACAGAAGGACCACAGAGCCGCCATTTACATCCCACCGACCTCTTAATCAGCAGGAACGCAGAGTCAGGTACAGTCAAAGGAACATGAGACCAATCACATGAGCACCCGCCCCCCGTCGCTACGGCCGCAAAATCTGCGACTCGAAAAGCAGGCCAGACAGTAAAAAACATTGACAATAAAACCGATGATGTCACTTCCTTAGCAGAAAACAGAAAGGCTCAAACCGGTCGAGCCAACATGACTGAATGGCTCCAAGACTGGAGCGTTACAAAACTGATACTCGTTAAGATGTTTACACAATAACAACTGTAATAACCCAGTTCTGGGAAATACAGCATCAAACTGAAAGTTGGATTCCGCAAAACATGCCCCATTCATGTAATTCAACGTTATACATTATAAATGACTATTAATATGACTAATATAACTATTATATGACTTATATGGCCATTTGCATAGAGAAAGACACACGCCCATGTTTAAGCAGAGCCTGGGCTCGTAGGATTTGTAAGAGGGGCAGACGGGGGTGATCCCCAGGACGACAGGGACATCAGAGCGGAGGGCAGCCCGAGGGGGGGGGTCATCCCCGTCTGTCCGTCTCGCTTACGGATTGCCGGGGGGTGACTCGGCTCCCTCCTGCAGACGCAGTCCCGGCTGGTCAGCGCAGTGTTAATAACACGACCCGACGATTGCCCCTCCCCCTTCCCATGCTGGCTCACCGATCCCCTTCACCCTTTTGTGACAACCGCATAAAAAGAAAAACTGGTGTATACTGGGGAAAAAAGAGCAGGGTGGGGATAGAATACAATAAAGGCTGTACGTTTGTTGGCTGTAAAAGCCAGTTGTTCCAGACCCGGGGGGGTGCTCCCCCCGTCCCCACTCCTTACAGCCTCTCAATCGACGCCTTCCTCTCAATTTCTTCATGACAGTCACAACAGACTGAACCAGAGACACCACACAGAGAGAACAGTGAGAGAAGCACGCCCTCGTCTCAACCACAAAAACACACCCAAGGCCGGGCGCATCAGACCAATTTGAAGCCGATGCTGCCGCTATTTACGTGAACTGGCTTTTTATGTTCTTTTTTTGACTATGTTATTTTCATGCCCTTTCAGATTTCACAGCGCATGTTCGTACGGGTTGGTAGAGGTGGAAATTCCAGGTTCAGAAAGTAAAAGGCCTCACTATTTTGTTCCAATCACATGGACTTGCAAATTAGCCCAATTCTTCAGCCAGGAGGTAAAGCTAATTAGTGAAATCAGCTGGCTAGTGGCTGAGTTCATGGGTGGAAGAAGCAAATGGCAGGACTTTTACTTTCTGACCCTTGGACTTTCCACCTCTGGTACTGCATTTGTGTATCAACCCCAGAAGAGTTCAATTGGACAATTGCATTTCTAAATAAACAAACAATGAGCAGCCTACTGCATGTCCAAATCACCCAATTCCTCCTGGCAGTACTGACTGGATAGAGTCACAGCAGAATGAGAAGCGGTTACCACTGAAATACAGTTCCCATCCACGGCAAAGACCATTTGAGCACGTTAGGATACCGGGGAAGAAATGGTTCAGGATGCTATTATTCGCATTTATCACTAAAAACCCCCCGGGGAAAAGTCTTCTGCCAGCCTGTCTGTGTCAGTGAGGCCCGCTGCCTTCCTCGCGCACAAACATCCGCGGGCCTGGCCGCTAATTGCTCACGCGGGGGCCCGGGGCGCCATGCCGTATCGTCTGCATCAGTGCACGAGCGAGGTCAGACGTTCGGCGGAATCTGCTTAGCGCTAATTAGGGGCAGACGTCCCACGTGAGCGAAATGGCTTCTGCTTCTGCTTCATCGACCCTTTCTCGCACAAAACCCCACCAACACCCCCCCAAAACAGCCTCCCCAATCCCCCAAGCGCAGATTAAAAAGGCTTCAATTTACACGCTGACATTGATGATGCCACAATACTGCACAATGTCACTTTCTAAATATCTCTTGAAGACTGGGGGGGGGGGCTGGGTATAAGGAGGAAGTAGATCTAAGTCTGGCTCAGATTATGATTCATTTGGATGCAAGAGGCCTAAATATGTCCAAGCGGGGGTGCTGGATGATTGCACATAAGCTGTGTCTCCACTGACCCACCTTCACTGTAGGTCAGCCATGCTTGCTGCAAATTGACCAGGTCCAGACGGCACTAGTTTGGCCAATCCCAGCTACCATAGAATGCTGGACTAGAGCCCAGGCGAATTAAACATGCTTACTCTGTGTGAAATACCACAGCTAGGAAACAGATTTTTAATACATACACCAAGCTGGGAAGAACAGTCACAGACAGGGACACTCTAAGCACAGGCCTGAAACACTCAAATGTCTGCAGTATATCGACATTAGGAACAAACAGACTGCTGGCTTCACTATCAACACCAAGGTTCCACATAAATGTGAATCAGAAATATCTGTATGGCTCATGTCAGTGCTTTTAACATCACATTACTTCTGTTCTGTTCACGGTTTCCTTCTGTCTGTTCCCAAGGTCTCTGTCTCCGCAGTAACCCTTTACCACTTATCTAGATCCGTCCTGCAGCCCTCACATTTTCCTCCTTTGAACTCATGAAACAAAGGCAACCTTTCAGTAAATCCTCCCCACTTCCTAAACAGGATTCCTGGATTTCCGTGTTCCTGCAGTGCTCAGCTCTGAGTGTTGGGAGAACACAGGAAAACTTATTTCATCTTGGCAGACGCTCCTTAATCTGCCTAATCCGGCTGTGTGTGTGTGTGTGTGCGCGTGTAGTATGTGCGTTATTTTACAGTCACGTCTTATGGGCCTTCTTTCTCTCTCCATATTATTTGTCACAATAGCACAGCAGCCATATATGCAGCCCACCATGTGTGCATTGCATGCCCATAACAGCCCCAAACCTGAGCGGCATTCCTCCACTGCTATGTAGACTGAATGCTAAACAATGGAATCATCTGACGTCACAATCATAGCATGTATTCGGAGTTAAGTATTAGCGATGAGGTCACTGTTAGATGGGACACGTGTAACCGGAGCAGTCCTGATGATACCCTTCATTGTAACTCAAAGATAAACAGCCAGTTGCATTTCAGCTTCAAATAGAAAAAAAAAAGAATCACCTTTAACTCCTGGACTATAAAGGATAACAAACAAACCCAAGAGAAGCTGGGGAGGTGGGGGGCGCAACTTCAAACCAAAACTGAAAGCTTATTTGTAGTCTTTCAAAAAGAAAACGACACCAATTCAGTTCAAAGCAATATTTCAAATGAATGATGCACCGCTTAGTAACAGCAGAGAGGTTTATGGCGACTTGGCTCCGGATGGCAGAGTATTAGCCAGAGAACAAGAATGACAGGTGAAGGCAAGTTCACAGAGCTTGGATGAGAAGGGGGGAGGGTGACCAAAAGAACACAACACCGCGGGGAAGACATAGATCTCCCCACATTACTGCTTCCTAAGTTTCAGTGAAACCGCAATCACTTTTCCCTTCCCATCTGTCTCCGTGGCTGACAGAGTGCCTTTCCGTCTCCCCGGATGACCTTGCAGAACCAGCACTGAGCGGATTAACTCTTTCCAGAAAGTTCCGGCCAGCGCGTCAGCATCTCTCCTAACAGCGCTGCTGCCATGGACGCCAAAGGCAGCCGAATACTTGTCTTTCACATTTAACAGTGAAAGTCTTTGTGAAGTTCGCCGGGTCATTTCAGAAGCCATGAAAGGGTGAGTGAGAAAAAAAAAAAAGACGGCTCCTGAATCTCTCACGTCGGCGAGGCGCGGCGGAGATGTTCCGCAACGGTCGGGTGAAACCGCGGATTTTCGTAACTGAGACCGGAGCAGCTGGGTTCGACACGGACTGCAGGTGATGGCCAATCAGACCCCTCTCCAGGGTGACTCCAACATGGCCATCTGAAGCCAGGGGAGGGAAACTTGAGCTCTGTCAGGCCTGCGTGCGCATTGAGCTGCTCCCCATCTGTAGAGCTGGCTAACTAAGGGCGTTCACACTTCAAGCTGTCTCTGTAATGAGGTCGTCTGGATCTTCACTGGTCAATGTAATAGGGCAGTTAGAAGTGAACAGGAGATTATACAACCCATCTGCCAGACTCGTATTATCCTGAATGCTTGCCACACACCCCTGAGCCACACAGAGACAAGTGTAAAATGTACAGTACCGATGTGTGCATTTTAAGAATGAGGGACACCAATCCAGATTCTGCTCTAGGTGCCCTTAGTTTGACTGTGCGTTTGTTCTGCGACAAAATAAACAAAAACATTTTGGATGCACCATAAGGAGGAGTAGCTAGTGGATGGGATTTAAATCCCCAAAGAAAGACCTCAAGAAAGTGCAAAAACAAATGGTATCTGAACAGAGGTGCAAAGTCTAATGCTTGAAGATAGAATCAAGAAAGTTGTGGAATTACTGCTAATCAGGCTACATGCGCCTTTGACAGTTATTCAGCAATGAAATGCTAGTAATAAGACACAAGACACAAGGGCACAGGACCAGTTTGGACTGTGTGAGCAGGTGTAGCAATCAGTCCTGAATGACGTTAAAGTGCTCATTTATGCAGCCTGCAGTTGGAAGCAGAACCTTTGAGAGCCGGAAACGGAAAAAACTCACGGCATGGAGACTCAGAAAAACTGGTTGTTCTGATGCCGACTTCATTTATTGAATTGATCAATTTATTTTTCTTAAAAAAAAAACAGGGAATTATTCAACGAGGAATAAGAGGACAAACGGTGTGTTCTACTGGTCTCTTCCCAGACTGGACAAATGGTCCTGGCTGTGATTAAAGGGTCTAGTTAACAGGCCACCACTAGGGAGTTAATCCCCTTCATAGGGAGATCAAAAGTGCACAAACATAAACAAGAATTCAAACAAAAAACGGACAAATGAGAAAGCCCCTACCCCATCATGACCGCTACATTTACATATTTAACTCCTACAAGGGTTTCTGAAATCAATCTACAGGGGAGGATCTTGGGAGAGCGCACCCACCCTTTCACATATAAATCACACAGCACACAGCGAGCCAATAGCAGCAGGCGATTTGAATGGATGTGCTTCCGACTGGATTAGGGTGTGTGTAAGCGAGTCTCTCCTGCGTACACACATAATACGAGGTACAGCTTTGCTTTCAATTACAAAGCTGCACTTGGTATTCTTCCATCATATCTGTGTATGTAGAGATTCTGTATCTCAATGGAACTTTCTGGTTAAATGTAGGTTAAATAATGATATATATGTAAACATTGTGTGTGTGTGTGTGTGTGTGTGTGTGTGCGTGCGTGTGTGTGTGTGGGTAGGAGTGGGCAGTTATTAAAATATGACATTATTTTTGTGCAGAGATGTACTTTTACTCCACAGGCTTACATAACAATAATCCCTTTTCTTCTTGATTCTCTCAGCCCTTTGCTGACATTTCAAAGAACACACCATCTGTGAGCTGTGCCTCGCACAAAGGTTAGGGAAATATCAGCCCGTCTGCAAACGGCACGTCGGTCTGGCCACAAAAGCGCAGGTGAGCTGTTAACATGGCTATCGCGGACATAAAAGGTTATCCTGAGTAAACCGTAAAATGTTTTTAGTGTGACTCCCCACCCCAGAGCTCTGAAAGCCCACTTTCCCATGTTACAGCAGCTGGGCCTGTGGTTCTCCTGTATGACATCAGATTAGCTTAGCAGATGCTCATGCCAATTGCCCCGCCTGTAAATCGTACACATTCGCCAATCCGTTTGAACAGCTGGATTTTTACACTAGAGGTAAAGCGGCCCAGCAAAGAGGCAAATCCAGACCAAATCGCTCGGGGTTGGAAACCCGAAACCTCTAGCACAGCCCCACAGGCTGGCCCCCCTTCTGAGAGTATCAAACGGATGGCACAAAACCCCCAACGGCGAGCACTTTTACAGGCGAAAGAGGAATCCGTCGTGCAAAAAAAACGCTCCGTTTCTCTGCGGGTGCCTTTCGGCCCGACTGTTACAGGCCGTTTGAGCTTGGCTCACCTGTGATCCATACAGGCCAGACACAGCACAGTCAGGGAAGGATATAGGCCTGGGGAGGGGTGCAGAGACAGCTTTAAGCCCCCCTCCGTCGGTGCATCAGGGCTGAGAAGCAGAGTCTCTGTTGATGGTACGCATAATTAGCGCGCGGGCGGAAGCGACCGGCCTGCGTCTCCCCCTCCTGGTGGCCAGCGGGCCAGGGTCCATTCTGCCGATGCAGCACATCACCGACGGTGCGCTTTGATGAATTGCACGTGTTTCTTCAGGTCTCTCGGCCGCGAACGGTCTCGGTAGTTGGCAGGACGCTTCTTTCTACCTGATTTCCTCTGTGGATTTCCCCCACATGGTTGGGCAGTGGAGAGTGGTGGTGGTTGGGAGGGGTCAATGAGCTCATGCTGGCCTGAACCGAGAGCAAACAGCTTGGAGAGCTCCTGTTACTCGAGCTGAGAGAGAGCTTGCCCTGAGCACACATGAGCGCAGCATCCAAACTGACTGGGGCCCAGGTATAAACTAGGCCCACAGGCCAGCAGCACTGATGGCACGGCAGTTCACACACACACACACACACACACACAGACAAAGTGGAGGAACAGACCAAGTTGTGAGTTTAAAAAGAACATTCTAAAAAAAAAAAAAAAGTGGTCCTCCTGTTTGTGTTTGATCTGACAAGAGGGCCCCTGTCTGGAGAGCCCATCCAGACCCTGGCGCGCGACATGCGACACGCACGCGTGAAACCGAGAAGCTGTTCAGCACAGAGGCGCTAAAAACGCCTGCTGGGTTATTAGATGTGAGAAACAACCCAACCCACGCTTCACGTACAAATGAATCATTGCAATACAAATATAAATACACTACTCGTGTCTATGTACACACACAAAGACACACACACAAACATGAGCATGCTCACACATGCACAGACAAACAAGCTCACACACACGCACAGAGCAGCTGTCCTTGGGGACCACCAAAGTGTAAAAGGAACCTAGTGTAGAAGGTTCAGTGAAGATCTAGCCGACGCATCACCAAGGTACAATCAATAAGAAGCCGACAGAACAATTTCATCTGAACAGAGTGGCAATGGGACTAGTGACCGACAGAGCAAAACCTCTGTCTTCAGTGGAATTGGCCACAATTGGCCTTTTTATTTCACCATTTAATTATAGAGGACAGCTCTAATTTTAGTGCTTCTCCTAAGTGACTGTCTCTGATCGGCGGCGGAAAAGCCGGGAAGGCAGGCCGGCGCCTCCACGCTAATCCCAAGGAATTCCAGCGCAGGGCAGCGCTCTTTTCCGCAGCTCCACGCTGCCGGGGGGTCCATTACCAGGTCGCTAATCATACACGCGCGGCACGTTTCCCACCGACCGTGGCTTCACGCATCCCAGAGGGCTCTGCAGTGGACGAGTGGGCCATAGAACCGAGGGAGGGTGTGATAATTCTGCCAACGGGGATATGATTCACTCCGTTATGAAGCACGCACCAGCCAAGGTCACCGACCCTGCTCGCTTTTCACGTTCGCTCACACCAACGACCTGACCGACACGAAGCGATTGGTCCTTGAGCTATGAAAAGCCTGGGCTTGCTGAAATGAAAACCGTGACTTATTCCTTTGAAAGGGAAACTTGAATATGAAGGGTTTGAAGAGTACAAAAAAAGGCACCTTCGTGACTGCTTTGGGCATGGAGAAAGATTTATTTCACATTTAAAACAGTATAGGAAAGGTCATGGCCCAGAGTGTGCAGGGATGGCGGTACTCTCAACCTGTAGAGAGAGAGAGCCTCATGACCTCCCAAATGCTGTTTCTATTTCAGACAGGGTGCCATGGAACCAGAACGGAACCAGAGTAGCTGGTGTTACAATGGATCTACTGTACTGTACCTGCACAATCAGGCAGTGGTATAGAAATTTCACAACAAATCGGAAAGTGAAAACGAAACAGATCTTACAGCGCTCTCTCACACATACCCTGATAATCGACCGTATGCACAGTCAGCATACAACCACTGGAGCTGCCATGAAACCCAGCATTGGAGCCAATCAGACGGGTTCACCTGCCTGCCCTATACAAAGGAGGCGTGTACACAGATAAATTCTTTAGCAAGTGTGGTCTGAGCAGGGATTAGATGCATGTGTTACAGCCAGGGTCGAGTTACATCTGTGACCCGAGAGTAAATCAACCGTAGAAGACAACACAGCTGCTCAAACAATCTCACGGTTCCACTCACTCTCTCTTTCAACATTAATTTCTGAACAACCGATGCCTTTCTGCCACATTTCTGGAAAAGAATATTCAATTTCATGGCAAATGCAAGCATTTCAAAATATCCTATGGATTATCAATGATTAATCTGATCAACAATGATCAAAAGTAATGAACTGTTGAACTACGTTTCCAGGAATTTAGCACTGGCTTAAATGTTGTAACCTAGCAGTATTCCACTGCTCGGATGGAGCAGAATGTACAAAGTAAGACTCTGGCTCAAGTCTCCTTTATTGCAGTGGTGTCCAATCTTGGCTGAGGATAGCTGGTGTGGATGCAGGCTTTGGTTCTAGCCTGCACTAAAACACCTAATTCCTCCGAACTAAGAATAGTCTTCAATCAAGACACCGATTAGTTGAATCAGATGGTGCGGCCTTTCTCAGACAAGTGCCACTCCCGCCGCTCTACTGTCTGTGAACTTGTGGTCCTGTTCTTCAGCAAACCCACCTACCCCCCGTCCTCAATCAGCATGAAGGATGCAGGATGCAGGAATAATGTGATCTGGAGGCATACATTGGCACGCATTGGGAGCTGGTGCTCAGTATGGAAACTGAGCCATGCATCTCCAGGCCAAGCCGTTAGCCAACAGCAAACCAATCAAATTTGCCATGCATTGTTTGCGCCATGCTTAAAGAAGGCTTTAGAAGGCGATGGTCCAGATAATGAGTGGAACGTGTGAAAGACTATTAAGTGGTCTTCAAACACGTGGTCTCATGCAGCTTCTGCACGTCAGTACTGTCAAAAGGTGTGTGAGCAGTAGATTACCCAGTTACAATGAGCAGTAGATTACCCAGTTACAATGAGCAGTAGATTACCCAGGTATCCTGTCCCAGGGCGCCTGGTGTGCTCGGTGGATAATCCCATCACCAGCAACTTTTCATTAAGATGCATGCGCTCTCCTTCACATTCCCTGGTCCAAGAAGGTAAGCTGGCGGCTCCAGTTCTCCTGAGAGAGAGAGCGCTCCTAAATGCTTACTGATCCAATATCAAACAACTGTAGAGTGCTCACAGGCCCGACAGTTTAGAGAAAGACTAAACATTGATAATGGGTAAATAAATGCTTGGGTGACTGCTGATTTAAAAGGATGTGTGTGTGTTTGTGTGTCCTTGTGTGCAACTGTAAAAATATAACTCTCTTTCTGCGGACACACCTACAGAGAATATGAGGACCTCTGCCGAGTTTCTAAATTGACATCACAGGATGGAAGTTAAACTTAGCACAGCGCTCGTCACTTTCCTTCTCTGCCACCCTTTGTTGCGTCAGCCCTGAAGTCTTAAAAAAACCTTAACAACACACTGTTCTTACTCACACACGCTTTCTTCCCCGTGAGTCTTCACACTCATTTAAAATGATTCCCACTGTAGCCTACGCCACACAATGCAAGCCGTTGTCAACGGCGACCTGGAGCACTGTGGGCCACGTTTGTTCCTCTGGGTGGAAGAATGGAGAGGAGAACTTCCCTGCTCCTCTTCTCCTGGGAGACTCTCTGTGTCTGGGTACCAAATAGGGGAGCATTCATAAAAAGTTATTCAAATAACTTTTTACTGTACATGGGGCTGTTTTTACATTTCTGGCCTCAGCCAAAAAAAACAGATACAAGTCCATCTCACTGACGGCTGCAGAGTATGACCTTCTGCACCGGTCTAATTGGTGATGGTGAGCCCCGCCGATCACAGCAAACCCAATATCCTGCGCCTGGCACACTCCTCACCTGAGAAACACACAAAGCTGCGCTGCTCAGCTCCACAGCCGTTAGAAAGAATCAGGATCCAGCGCAGCTAGCACTGGCTAAAAAGTCCACCTGGCTGCGTGTGCGTGCGTACACATTAATGTATTATTCATTCGCTTAGCACGCGCCCTCACCCGGGGCGACTGACACGAAGCTCACAAATTTTCTTCCGCATTCTCCAACTTGTTTAAACAGCTGGATTTTAACGGGAGCCCGACCAGTCTCGCTGCCCCAAGGCCCGTAGATAGTTAAAGAATAATATGGGGAGATAAGGAGACGGCAAATAAGGCCTATCTACTGGCAGACCGTTTCACAATGGCGGGGCGAGGTTTGAAACCAATACCTTCTACTCCTTCGTTCTCCCTGGTGACTCAATCCCAAATCCCGTGATTGCCAATGCGATGTTTACGACCAAAGTTGTTACGGGGAGTTAGCTACCTCAGGGGTGGGGTGGGGGAGGCTGTCATAAATAAACCCATCTGTTCCAAACGGCAGTGGAAATCATTTGGGGTTAAGCTCCCCATCGACTCAGACCTACAGAAACAAATGCCTGGGAGTCTATCTATGGGAAAGCTGTAGAGGATTCAGTTGGGCAAACTGTGCCTCTTCCACCATTACTGGCATTTTCTTTTGTGTTTGAACCACGTTTCACATCAAAATTTAAAATTGCATTTTTTATTTATTTATTTATTTTTTAAAATAGGGCTCGCATTCACTTGAAAAACAAAAATAAAAGCTGGGTCTGTGTGCACATTTCACTTACTACTACACAGAGGGAAAGGGCGCATGTACTTCCATTTGGGATTGAGAGTGAGGCCTATATTTGATCTTTCAGAGCAAGTAACAGTTCATCTTTACACGTATACATGTGAACATGAAAATAATAATCGTGATCAGAGAAGCAGTGAGGGTACAGGAGAGTGTGGCCCAGGACACCTGGAGGGTGTGAAGCTAATGATTTTATCTCCCGCTGAGCCTTCCTCCTCCATCTGCTGCACCGCCCGGGGAGATCTACCTCTGCATTACTCATTATCACCACCATCATCATCATCATCATCATCATCTCTTTCGACACAGTCACGCACTCGCACACGTCAGCCATCTTATCTGCCGTGACTCACCGGCTCCCACACAAAGTAGAAACTTTTTAACTTTCCACCCTCCTCTCTCCCTCAATCTCTTTCTCTCTCACGCGCGCGCGCGCAAATTGTGCCAACCACACTCTGGCTAAAATTAACTTTTCCATTTCTGTCTAACTTTTCAAAGTACAATAAAAACAGAGACCAGTTTCGTCTCCCGCTCTCCTTAGAGATGACTGAAAATAAAACTGCGTTAGTGCTCACACCTTCAGAAACTTTGAATAAACTTGGATGCCTTCCTGCGCTGGCAGTGCACAGGGTGGGCGTGCACCGCTTTTGTGTATCCCTCAACATTTTAAAGCAGCTTCACTGCCAGCGACAGCCGCTCCCCTCCCTTTCATTCTTCTAGTTGAAAAGTAAAGAGTAATAAATGGGCGCGTAGGATGGCGGCCCTTGTTATCCGGCCTCATAAAGCTGTGCTTTATTTCGCACAGGAAACCCCACGCATTCCCGAATGTGCTGTCCACCTGTAATGCAGCTCGTGCCTGCGCGTGGGCGGGAGGAAAAAGGGTGTGGCGCACTGAGCCAGGAGTGCCAGCGCAAACTGGGGACTGGAAACCTCCAGGGTGTAACTCGAAATATACTCCCCCTTCTAAAAGGGCAAACAAACACAATGCATTACAAGGAGCCTTACAGTGCAGCGTGCTTGTGTGCGCGTGGGTATAAACAGATCCCCTCAGTGGATTTTCTCAAGAGACAACACATGTATGTATGAATGCGATTGTGTATATTGGACATGTGTTATAAGATATGAAGATATGAACAATTCCACGGGTGACAAATGAAGCCCATTTGGGGCAATGCTCAGTGTTTTTAGGTGCATTACACAAGGCACCTCAGATGACAGATATTCAGCACAAACCCTGCCCATCTTCACTTGGCAACAGTTGGGACAGACCTGTCGTTATGTGGCCATGGTAACGGCGCAGGGGGACGGTGGGCTGTTTGTGCTTCAAGCAGAGAGAGGAGAGAGGGGAGAGAGAGAGAGACAGAGAGAGACAGAGAAGGGAGAGAGAGAGAGATAGGGGAGAGAGGGAGAGAGAGAGCAGACAGACGGAGCTGTTGTTGATCCCTCAGCACAGTGCAGACGTGCTGCTGACACAGGTCTGTCTGCCTCCCGCATCTCCGATTAGGCCACACCTGAAGATGGCAGCCAGGCAGAGACCTGCACTCCTCACCAATTCGCCAGTGCGCTTCTGCTTTAATGAGCCTGAGAGAACAAAGCAGCTCACTGCTACCACCCTACCTCCATCCCATCAGTGTCATATGCTCTTATTATGTTCTCATTCAATATTTTCACCCAGAAGGAGAGTGACGTCAAAGCACCTCCCTTGTATTAAAAAAAAAGAGAGAAAAGACTCCTCAGGCATGTCTCTCTGGTCAAAGCGTTCTTTAACGCCGCCCCTGTTGCTAGGAGAAAACGATTTGCTGTTGGGGGGCAGAGTTCAATGGCTTGTTTTGTATCATGCGACAGAGAGGGCTTTCTAAACAAAAACATCAGCGCGCAGGCGGGAGGACGGACTCTCAAAACTTTAACGCTGCGGAGGCGGCCTCCTCTGGTTTGCTGTCGTCCTCCATCGTTGCCGTTCAAGTACCAACAAGGAAGCAGCCTTCCCTGAATGAGAGAGACGAGGCTAGAGGCATATAGCAGAGTGCACCTATGCCTATACCTCAACTTATACTTATGCCTGAGAGCAAGACGAGACTCAATCATGCATGCTTTTAAGGGCGCACAGAGCAAAATAACCTCAGTGTGTTTCAACTGTACAAATGCACTTTCAGACAAACCAGGCTGAGTGCTTTCAGGACTCGGGACAATAACCCGTTCCTCCACAGCACGGGGACTATTAAACACGTTCATGACCTCAAGCGTGTGAATAGGTCTTCCATTAGCGTCACATCTGTGCAGGCAGAGGACAGAGTGGGGCGGGGGTAGGGGCCTGTACCCTGTCCTGTGCTGTGAGGGAAGGCAGGCACCCGAGACCACAGAGACAGACGGGGCGCTCCCTGGGAGGGTAACTAACGCGCTCCCGGTGTTCCCACAGCGACCAGGACAGACCTGACGGAGGAGAGCAGATGAGGAAGAAACAGGAAGGAAGCCAGCTCTCCGGCACTTTCGGGGGGCTTAGCGCCGACAGCCATGACATCGATGAGTTCCTGACAGCGCGTGGGCGCGCGCGCCTTTATTAGAGGGCTTCCCCAACACCTGTTCCGCTCAGAAAGGGGTCCTTTCACAAAGACAGGTGCCCTGCGAGACGGAGACGCCCCCCTCCCTGGCCCTCTGTCCCACCAGCTGCTCCCCCATTCAGACCCGGAGCACAGATTCCTCACATGCCTGGGTGTCAGCGATGCAATGAGGCCCTTTTCACGGCTGCTGTCACTCTCCACACAGCGGCCAATCCCAGCCCCAGCCCCAAAATCCCTTTCTAATTCTGTCTATTATTAGAAAAATCTATCATTTCTGCTACGACTATTAATATTAGTGCTACTTTTTATGGCACATTAAGATAATTCCAATATACTGGATGAGATGATTGACAAATTGCATTATTATTAATCAATTTTCTGAATCTCCAAACTCACTCCTTTCAGATAAACCGTGCTGGTTCCTTCTTAGTTGTGTCCATAATATTTCTATTAGCGCGTGATCTAAAAAAAATGCTATAGTAAGAAAGCCACATATAGAAGTTATTGTGATGTCAGATATGAAAATGTGATAGCTGGTGTATCAGCCACAACAGAAAAGGCTACTTCAGGAAACATACACTCTAAAAGCGTGTTAAAACATCTCATGGCAATGTGTTATAAACAACACAACGCCAAGTGTAGTCAGGGACAAAATTGCTCAACTTTTTCAAGTCTCATCTACACCAAGAGCAGACTCAGTTCATGAAACATTTTGCCAACTTTAATAAAACAACTTGATAGAGAGCTAGTCTACGGCATTTGAGTGTTAATGCCTGTTTACAGCTCATTTTGTGTGTGTGTGTGTGTGTGTGTGTCATGGTTTACAACATTATGTTTTAGAGTCATGAATGAAATGCAAGGCTACTAAAAAAGGTTTTTCCTGCTCATGGCCACACATTTCAGTGTTGACTTGTGGTCCTTGCGTCTTTGCGTTAAAAAGCAAGTCTGCTTGCAATGCTGCCTTCAGGCTTTCCCTTGTTTACTGACATGACTGAACATTTTTGCCAGTTAGTGAATCAGCCATTTAGAATGTGTGCATAACAACTGTAGGGTGGTACTGCTATTGAATAAAACATTTAAACAGAACAGTTTTGGAAATTAAATCAATTAAAAGAGCACATTCAAAAAGGCCTCTACACGGAAGGTCCATTGACTCAATGGAACATGACGGAGCACAGGTGCAGTGTTATTTAAATAAATGCTGAGAGAAATCTGTAGAACTTGACACGCCTCAAAACAGGCATGTTGCAAATTTTAAAAAAATTACTGTGTTGTTCCATTGCTTAGCATTACCTATAGCAATCATGGGCATGGCCATTAAGAAAAAAAAAATAAGATTGTCAAATTATTAAAACGATAGTTAATTGCAGTGTTTTCCATGATTAATCACAATTAATCATCATTAATTGCAAAGAAAGCAAAAAAGAAGTCTAAATCAAATTAAATAACATTGCTATTTGTTTCATGTATTCTTTCCAATTAGCCTTTTGGTCAGACAATGCATCTCTTCTTAAACGTATGTCATGTGTTATTCATATGTAAATAAACACTCATTTCAAATAATAATAATAAGGCCCTCGCTGATTATCCATCTCCATCATCATTTGTCACAGCATACATTTGTAGGGCTGGCTAATTAATTCAGATCTAACGTGCCGGTTTGTGGAAATTGAAATTATGGGAATGTGCGTTAATTGTGTAAAATAATTGATCCATTAAGAATTTAAATGAACGCCTTAAATTAATTCCAGATTAACTGCTCAAAGATATTTTCCTTATTGCAGTCTTCATTTACCTCAGACATTGCTGGCAATGAATGCAAACTAATGACAGGTAAGATCTTTGTTTCAGGCTGCAAAGCTCGGAGTCCTCTGATTGGTTCAGCAGGTGTGGGGGACTGTGACTGGTTGAGAATATTCTGGATGTCTGGGAAGAGTCCGCTCGGTAACAGATGAAACCCAGCTCACAGCTGTAAAGAGCTTGCATGCAATTCTCCTTGAATTATTTGACAAGCCGTTTATGACCATACACGTGTAGCCACAGGCCCCTTTTGGGGATGGACCTCGCTCACCTGACTGGTAACCAGCACTGCAGAAAAAGCCCTGGCCGTTTGGTCCCAGCACAACACGCTTTCAGCAAGCACTGGTGCCTCAACATATACCTAACTGAAATATTTACATTTCACAGGGTCCACGTCCGATTTGTTCAAGGCCACGCTGCATGACAGACTAGTTGAAGGTCTCACTGATTGTAAACGATTGGCGTTCCGTTAGTAGACATTCTCTCGACTTGCTGTAAAAGGAAGTTAAGTTGATAAAAAAAGATGATAAGGTTTTACCAAAGTACAGGCGTGCCGCAAATGAAATGTGAGAGACGGATCATTCAAACGGTTACTTCCCTAACCCCGCCCCTGGAATTTTAAGCGCTTCCCCTTTTGAGGAAAAAAACGTACGGAAATTATTATAACTTTTATGAATCAGAAGTAGTTATGTGTCATTTGAGAATCATTCTTTTATTGTGTATTTAACAACCGCAATTGTAAGAATAATGGCAAAGATAGATGCATACTTCTTCAGGGGAAAAAAAATTAATTCTGCTGATGCTGAACATTTTACAAAGCGACACAAAGGACCTTAACAATAACAAAATGGGCCTGCTGTGCAAAATTGGGAATGACTCCTTGGAGTGTTCCCAGCATTCCAGGCTGCAGCTGTGTGGAAGTGATGGAACACTCTCTCTCTGTCTCTCACCATGTCATTCCCACAGCTGGAGCTCTGCAGAAACTCCAGCCCCCTCCATGACATCATCCGGAGGGGGGTCTGGGTGACATCATCAGGCTACTCTCAAGGGTAGAAGAACTCATATATTTCCTCTTTCTAAAAGCATTCTGAGACTCCCTTTCTGATGTCCACTCTGAACTGTCCAGGATCTCTGTTTTGTTAAAAGAGCATATGCAGGAAATGAATCAAATGGATTATCATCTCATTTCAGAACGCACTCAAAGCAGTATATTTCCTGATACTGTTATTTACAGGGCATGTTCTCAGGTTACAGCTCCACTTTCTAAGGGGAATATGTGGATCTTTGGGTTGACTAGGGTAAGGCAGCTTAATAAAGACAACTTCTTACTTGACCATCTGCGCATAATCCACTCCATGGTCACACACACACACACACACACACACACACACACACACACACACACAC
The DNA here is from genome assembly GCA_022702515.1 of Ilyophis sp. 1 JC-2022. Classification (NCBI taxonomy): domain Eukaryota; kingdom Metazoa; phylum Chordata; class Actinopteri; order Anguilliformes; family Synaphobranchidae; genus Ilyophis; species Ilyophis sp. 1 JC-2022. Next base: position 53,509,219 of record CM040401.1, on the reverse strand, counting down.
AGACACACACACACACACACAAAGCTCTGCCGATCTGTTGAACACATGGTTCGTATGACTAAAAAGACCCAGTCACAAGGCAACAGACTATGAGCATGATCACTACAAAGGAAACATTTTCTTTGACCAGCTGAAGGGCAAATGATGACTCTCAAATGAAACTGCAGGGAAACAAAGAGCTAGTGCTTCTTTGCATTAATGAGCATGCGTTCAAAGGGGCAAGCCGATACTTTAAAGTCCATGTTTTGAAAAGGTTTGTCTATGTGTGTATGCCTCTCTCCGTATGACTCTGCTATGTTGATACAAGGCCTCTGAGCATAAACTCTGGAAGCGGTCTTCAAGGGCAGCATAGTGGGTAACGTGTTTGCAGAGCCATATTTCTACGACCGGGGTCCTTGATCTTTCAGCTCTGTTTGGCGTGAAGGACAACCGAGTTCAAACCCTCAACACGTGAGAGTTTCTGCCCCAGCCTGCCTCAGAGATCCAGCCAGCCCTTTCTGAAAAAAAAGAAGCCAAGCCCTAAAGTGGGATTGTGCAAGCGCATTTCAGCTATTTTCCCTTTAGTAGAATGGGAAGGGCTAAGACAAACTTTACATCTCGTAAACAGCCCTACCGATAAACAATTAGTTACTGGTATCTAGTTTGAGGTTAGACTGAATTTTTACTCTTGCGAAGTGTGGTAAATTGTTTGTTAGGTTGCGTTTTCCTCTAAACTAGTGAGCCCAAAACAGGGTCATGCTTCACACATGCAAAAAGAAAACAAACTTTAGTTTGGACCCAGTGTGGACCAAATGTTGGTCATGTTTGTTGTGCTAAGTAAAAACCCTTTGATTTAGGGTGAGGTATTTGCAGTGTGAACATTCCATTCTCCATCATAGTTTTTCTTTTCTGAACCTGCATAAGCTATTGGATGTGTGTGTATTACTTTTTGTTAAGGTTCACACATGCAGTCAGTCATCTGTCCTTGTCTTTGTGTACCTCTCCTTTTCCGAGGTCCAAGCCACTGTTGCCTACAATTCTAAGCCATGCTTCAGTTTGTCATGTTGCAACTTCTCACACAGGCACAATGTGCCCCACAGTCTACTGCTCAAGGGGGCAAAAAGCCAATCTGTGTCAGCTCTAGGTGCTAAATAAGTCACTCTAAACCTTACATTCATCAAATGTCCCTAAACAGAAACAGCCCTTCATCTGCACCCTAAATTGAATGCATTTCAGACACCTGTGTGAAAGACCTTTCTGTGCCTCTATGCAGGCAGTTTTTGGACACCTGCAGGAGAACATGTCTGCCAGTCTATGGCACCATTTACAGCGTTCAGAGGGCATGAATGAAAGTGCTCTCACACGCGGCCATTCATTAGGTTAGTGGCACCGGTCCTGAGGGGCACGTGGTCTCTGAGAACCCAGCTGCCCGAATGTGCTTGGCACGCGTGACACAGCACTGGGTCACCAGGGCTCTCGGTCCCATTTATCTTATAACTGTCTCACAGAGGGGAAAGAGGCCCCATCCTGTGTTCCTCAATAAATCACACTCACACGCACACACAAAGGGACAAGGTCCATTCACTGGTCTTTAATGTGAAGGCGCTTGTCCCCTTTCCCCTTGCAGGTGGAAGTCAAACAGAACTTCTTCTCTCTGCTATCTTGGCCATCATCAATAAGGGCCTTTTTCCATTGAGGGCTCTCCTTCCGTTGCCATGAGCTCATTATGCAATCGCTATGAGCCATTGCTTCCAGACAGAGGGTTTGGGTGGTGATGGTGGTCTGGAAGGGTAGGGCTTTGGGATTGGGGGGTGTAGAACTGTAGATAGAGATGGGGCAGGTGGTGTGGATTCGGGAACATTGGGGGCTTTGCTCATGGGGTGCAGAAAAATTAGGACAAAAACAGTGTTGCCATGTTCCCAAATGAAGACATTCTTACATCAAAGGACAAGTAGCTCTTTGCACGGACTGTGACCAAAGAAGCTAAACTGACTCAGACACAACACAACACCCTGGAGCACTGAACACCATGCAAGGATCATAAGAGCACTTTGAGCTGTGTCAAAAAACGGACGCGCACTTAAAACCCTATTTTCTTTCTTACTAAAAGAGCATTGTTCATGGACCGCAAGACCTTCAAGCAAAAGCAAACATGCCGCGATCTCTTCTCCCCTCTTTTCTAGCATTTTCTCAATGCATTTTTAAAACTGATTTGATCAGTTATGATATAGCTTAGATTTGTATGGGTCCTGCGGTTAATTTGGCATGCCCTTTGGCTCTCAGTTCAAAATTTTGAAAATCATAAGTGAGATCTTTAGCATTGAAGCAAACTTGGCAAAAACAGAGCTTGAGGTTTGTTTGACTGCTGGGACATAAAGCCATTGCTTAGGATGTGAGTTATAATGAAAAGAAAACAGTTCCGATGCCCGTTCATAACCTCAATCACTGATGCGTGCCATTAGTCTTCTCAAGATGCTTGAAAAAAAAAATAACTACGTGCTCCATAGAAGAGTACTTAGTAAGTAAAAGTAGAGAGATTACACTAAAATGCTTTTTTTAAAAGCCCAAAAAAACACCCCTGCATGTCTATATTCTTTCACATAATAGGCATATTGCCAAACATAAGATCGCAGAACTGGTATTGCCTGGTATAGAAATGAGTCATTTCTCCTGCATTTTAAATTTCATTGATGCCCTATGATTCATGCTCACGCTTTAATTCAGGGTCTTTTCTTGTTGTGTAACAGATGCAACCATGGGTGGGTCTTTGAGCGTGGATTTGCAAGCCAGGACATATTGCTGCCTGTTTAATTACGTACTTGATTTCAAAAGTATTCAGTGTTGTCTGACAGTCGGGTTTGTTTCTTAAATACCGTCCACTGGACAGACCTCATCAGCCAATGACAATTACACAGGCAATGTGGCGGGTGGGATGGGGCAGCTTCATTCGACCTGGGTGAAAACAGAATGTTTGGCTAGAACCAGATTTACACACAACAGCTGCACACGTGCCCTGTGACAGAGAGAGGACCAAATTCACTATTTTGGGGTACCACACATGGACATCTTCAGCCTAAATTTGCTGCAAATTGACAGTGTACACAATATATATATATAATTGCTTGCAAAATGCCTCAGTAGAAGTGAGCCCAAGTAAAAGTGGTCTGCTTCCATCAAAGAATGGGCCAGATTGTGGCACTCTTATGAGTGCTTGTCACAGCTTCCCTCAAGAATCCTCTGAAGTGAAGTCATGTGATAGAGTTTGTGTTGCGCTGTGAGTGCCATCCCAAAAAGACACAGGCGTCTTCAGGTGTTATCACCATGAGCCAATGAATGCACTCTACGTCGTCACGTTGGACTCTGCACTTTTAACAGACTCCCAATGTTATCGGGGTTTTGAAGGAACCCTGACATTGCCCCACTTTCGGGAGTGAATGAAAGCACGCAGGCAGACAGACCAATGATTATCCACTAGCAAACAGTGCTTTCAAAACTACAAATGACTGCACACCAGTAGAAACATATAATAAAACAAAAACAAAGTGTATTGGACATTGGCAAAGCAAAAACTATGTGGGCCTATATAGATAATACAAATACTGCAAATAAATGATGTGGAAAAAGATGCAGGCTTACAACTTTTTACAGCTACGTCTGAAGCAGATGCAGAGCGAGGGGATACAAGACAAGAGACCACGGAACTACTTTCCCCTGTGTATCCAACCTCCTCCGGCTTGTTTCACAGCAGGTCCAACTCACCACCCACCTGTCAGCCGGAGCCCTTATCTAACTATTGCATCCCACTAACATCAGCTCCCACTGTGCAGCTGTCTATTCCCATAATATTTCAATCTCAGTAGAATCAGGTAAGATTGTTTAATAGCCTTCCACATAATAGATACTGGTTTTAAAAAATAAGGAACTAAAACTGTCAAAACCCCTGTGTGAACAACTGTATCAAAATAAAAGTTATCACAGGCATAGTCATTTTGAACTTACAAGGTGTGGTGTAATGAAAAAGTGTGTATGAGGAAGTGTGTGATGGTGTGCCTTTACCTTTAGCTTACTATATAATTTCTGAACAAAAGACCAACCACACAATAACACAGTACAGACCAACCACACAATAACACAGTACAGACCAACCACACAATAACACAGTACAGGCATTGGTTTCCTAACCCTTCATTTGTATCAGGGTCACCCCCACCCATACCCCATGCTTTCCAAATGCCTGAGCTTCAAGGCAAAATTACACACGGGGAAAGACAAATATGACAGGGCCCTCCTTTGCTCGGGTGTGGACATGTCTTCCCCTCCACCCCCAGTCCTCTGAGAACGTTTCCTCCACTTATTTGTCATCCCTGACCCTGATGCAAGATAATGTTTTACACGTGTCATTCAGATTCCTGAACTCCCCAGGCAAGCCAGAAACAACAACCACCCAAACATTCCCCGCTCACACCCTCAGAAAACAAACATTAACATAGGCTATTATAAAAGTTCAAATGCATTTGGTATTGTGTGCTGTGATTGTATCAACAATACTTCCATGCATATTGCTTGTGTATTGTTGAATTTTGCCTTTTTTGGACAATGTGCATTGTAGTCATATCTTTGAAGATCTGAAGAGATATGTCTCACAAAAGGTTTATTTTCTTGCCATATCGTACTACAGATCAAAACATGTCTCTGCCAGTTTCCCAAGGTTATAAAATAGCTTCTTATTTCATACTCAGATTTAGGTTAATAAGTAATGCATATAGTAGTGCACACTATTTAACCTGCTGCACTGTCTAGATGCAGAAACACTCAAAAACGTTTGAAACTACTATTGATCTTCACGACGAAATGTGGCCTAAATAAATGACTTCGTGATGATCGGTCTTGTTTATTATTCGGAACACTGGCTGATGCATTTGGCCTATACAAAATGAAATAACTCACTATGTGGGAAATGTGCTCTTAACAAACATGTTCCACCAACTTTCTTTGAAGTATATTGGCTCTAGTGAAAGCAGCATGAGCTAATATTTACCAAATAATTAGGCTATAGCAATTAACATAATGTTGATGGATTATTTGAGTGTGAAACAAAGAAACAAAACACCGTTATAATTTGCATACTAAATACTGTATTTTTAAAGGAAGTCTTAATGTTGCTAGTCTGGAAATTTTATGTTGTTACCCTACATGGTAATTATAGCTAACTGTATATAACCTTAAACGTTAGGCTACAATAAAAATGTACAAACATATTGAATACGGGCGCCCATGGCGGCTCTAAAAAGGTGATATCACAGGTGATAGTGACAAAGGTAACTAGATAAAAGTATGATTATCAGGGCAGCTCATTGTGATCTTTATATTCATACTCATAGCATATATCGTGAGAGAAACGTCATTTGCTTGACATTAAATTCATTCAAAAATGTACATTCTTGACAATAAATGACATTCTTCACAAGAGAGCAAACAGTGGGCTACAAGCTAGCTAACGTTAGCTTGATATCAATTTGCCTGGGCAACATGGGGATATCGGTTTCTGTTGACGTCCACACTGGTACCGATATGTTATCCAATAATTTAGTAAATGAAAACATCGTTAAATAGGCTATTTACCGGGCATTTATTTAGGAAGCCAATTAGAACTGGGTTTAAAAACACAATGCATTGGTCACGGTTGTCTCTGGCTACCTAGATAAATTGTTTCCTTGCATTTAGTCATAGGCTAAGACGAATAGCTTGCTAGCACTATCTACCTAGCTAGGTAGGCTATTGTTTTGGAGACGCCGGACATGACCATTGCAATAGTATAATGTTATAAATAATGCAGTATCATAATAATTACCCTGGCTGTAAGTTATTGCACATATGCAGCGAATGTATCCAATTACGTTACCTAGCTAAGTGGTTAGGATACTTGGAGATTCGCCAGGCTTAGGCTACCCCCGATCATTTCCCCACTATTTGAAAGATGCAGAGAGCTGCTGCCTGCCCTGCACCAGGAGAACCCAGCTAAAGCCGACGATCAGGTCCTGAACAAGACATTTCCTAAACTGACAGGTGCCTTTTCGTTTAGCTAACGTTGGATCAATTAGCTAATTGTAGGTGGAGATAAATTGACCAAAGATACAGGGCGATCGTTAGCTTAATTACTAGGTCAAAAAACGGAATCTTGTCTGCGTGTTGAATTAATTTTATTTTAACGTTAGCTAGCTTGCTAGCTTGTTGTTTATTGCATCCAGCTGCAATTTCGGTCGTTGTAGCGTGCACAGACACAATGTCCCCCAACATTGTTCTATTGAAATTCAACAAAGTTTACCGTTTGTTTAGGGTGCTTCCCGGCAAATAAACAAAAATACCTATTATCTTGAGAACGATCGTTCTCTCTCGACTTGCTCTAGCTATCTGGCTGTCGAAAGAAAAGGAACACGCTTAATTTTAGTTAAAGGATAAACAGCAATTTAGCTTGTGGCTTACCTTAGGAATTCCTGTAGACAGGTGTCACAAAATCTATGTCCACAGGTAGAAACCTGTACAGGTTCTCGCATTGTCTTGCTACATAGAGGACACTGGAACCGTCTCTTTGGTTTTTCCAGAAACTTGTAGTCGAACCCTGGCATTCCTGCTGGAAATCTGGCTACAAATGTTTATGTAGCTGTCTGCAAATAAATGTGTGTGCAACTTCACAGCGTTCTAGCAACAGTAGCAACCTCGCTAGCTGGCTATGTTTATAACGTACATGTATCCGTCAATCGGAGTCTTCAAATTTCAAGTCCATACGCCAACTGTAGTTAGATGGTTACAGCTACAAAGTGGCTTCAAATAGTTAGTTTGTGTCCCCTCTAACCAAGCTTGGTTGTTAAATGTATGCACGAAAGACAGTTTAACCGGACGTCTGTCAACCTGCCAAAAGCCAGGTGCCAACGGGCTGTTCTGAGGACACGCTGGCGATGTCTTCTCAAAGAAGGTTAGTCGATGTAGTTCTTTCGACGAGGATTAATTGTAGCTAGGGCCATGTACACAAAGCACCGCCCCTCCTCCCTGTAGAGATCGCGCTGACTTACTGGCTGAGGGCAATGTTTTGTTCCATCAGTTTGAGGAGGCTGCACCGAAGCCCCGCCTACATATAAAGGAGGAGCCAAACATTTAAATCCCTCCTGTTTCTTTTTAATCGGCACACGTGTGCGGTTTGTTACTGCGTTACATTGTAATTCCCATCAAATACTCATTTTTAAAATAAAGCGTCCATTTGTACTGATAGAATTAAAACGCGTGTGTTATTTTGTTTCCCATAAATTCGTATTATAAAAAAAAGCAGTCACGGTTTGGATATCTTTGGGCACGCGCGTACACACGCGCCCGCGCACTTACACAGACTCAGACCAGACATAGACACAGACGCGTACAGCTCTGAACTCCAGTTTCTGAAGGCTACATTATACGCATACATTTTTCTACAATACCTTGGTTCACAAGTATCAATACAGAGCAGGCGCTGCCCTAGGGCATTGATCTTAATTTTACCAGAAGCTGATAGTGTGGATGCTAATGATTAGCCCAGAACATCTACAGAATATAGCAACAAAGATGGATCAGCGCAAAAGCAGACAGACTAATGTCCAGAATGAATACTCTGTTTGAGAAAATGTCTCCCTCTAGTGGTAATATATAAAATTGAACGCTTTCTTATCATTATAGACGAAAACAATATTAATTCATGATGATTCGTTTGTTTTATTACGGAAAGGGCATTACGCCTAGATTGCATATTCTCATAGATTAATTGGAGATAAACAGTCAATCTGAATATATTTCCAGGAACGAGCCAATATGCTGAATAAAGGAAGGCAATATTTTGAATTGTCTAGCTTTTCTATGTGAAACCATCGATTATGGACCTTGCCCTGTGCTGATAATGCAATAAGCAGGTGCTCTATGAGAAGTTTCACATGTTCACAAATTCATCTCCATCTCATCATTTATTGTGATTTGACATGCATTCTTAATCAATTATTTTGTTCAGATCTGTTAGTGAGCCTGTTCCAGAGAAAGCAAGTTCTTCTCCCTCTTTCCTTCTTCATGAATGGCAAGATCCATGCTGGAAGCAACCTTGAGTTTATGAAAACAGAAAAAAACAGGGAGATGAGGGGGGGTTTGTGAGACAGCTATAATGTTAATTTTTCTTTGTAGAACAGCATGGAATGCAGTCTGATGGGATTTTTTCCAGAGAGGGATCAGACTGTCGGTGCACCATCGCTCTATTTAACACATTATATTGGATCGACTCCTGCTGTGCCTTGCTAAAGGCTCTTGAGTCCAAATTGACTCAAGCCACATCCCTTGCACCTGCATGTGGCTTTGTGTTAGTGAGAAATTGTGCATTTTTTTTTCAGTTTAAAGCCTCTTTAACCAGAGCATCTGATCTCCTTTCTCAATGTAAGGCAATGATGAAGACAGATTTAATAAAAATGCTCAGGCTCAATGAGCTCATCCAACAAAAGGATCAACAACAAGAACCATATCCAGTTAAAATGTTATATGTCAAAGATCATAAAAAGAAAATGGATAACCTTTCAGTGTTCATTATTTTCCACAAGCAGACAAAATGTACATAATTCAGACCTGAACCTACTGTACAATCTAAATGTTCACATCAGTAGTATTAGTATTAAAGGGGTAATCAATAGACATGAGTTAATTGGCCTACAGACACAATCCCCCATTTTTTAAATTCTTCACTACCTGTAAAACTAGGTAAGCATGTCGGAGCTAAATATTTTGCAAAACAACAGCAGTCATCTTAGTTTTATTACTTTTTTGACATACAAATCTCAATTCCCAAAAAGTTGGGACAGTATGTAAAATGATAATAAAAGCAGAAAGCAGTGATTTGTAGATTCCCCTTTACATAAATTAAATTGAAAACAGTACAAAGAAAAGATATTTAATGTTATACCTTATCAACTTTATTTATTTTTGTAAATAATTCAGAATTTGATGCATGCAACACGTTCCAAAAAAGTTGGGACAGGGGCAACGTGAGACTGGGAAGGTTGTGGAATGTTCAAAAAACACCGTTTGGAACATTCCACAGGTAAACAGGTGAATAGGTAACAGGTGATGCTATCGTGACTGGGTATAAAAGGAGCATCCACGAAGGCTCGGGTGTTTATGAGCTGGGTCAAGGTTCGCTATTTTGCGAAAAACTGCATGAGCGAATAGTCCAACGGTTTAAAAACAACGTTTTTCAACATACGATTGCAAGAAATTTAGGGATTTCACCATCAACATTCCATAATATTATAATCTGGAGAAATCTCTGTGCGTAAAGGGCAAGGCCGAAAACCAATATTGCATGCCTGTGACCTTCGATCCTTCAGACGGCACTGCATTAAAAACCAACATGCTTCTGTCATGAATATAACCACATGGGCTCAGGATTTGGAAATACTTTGGAAAACTGTTGTAGTAAACACAGTAAACACAACTGTTGTCAGTTGCTGCATCTACAAATGCAAGTTAAGACTACTACGTAAATGTAAGCCATGTATGAACAACATCCAGAAATGCTGCCGACTTCTCTGGGCTCGAGCTCATCTGAAATGGACTGACGCAAAGTGAAAACATGTGCTGTGGACTGACGAGTCCACCTTTCAAATTGTTTTTTGGAAATAATGGACGTTGTGTTCTCCGGGCCAAAAAGGAAAAAGACCATCCCGATTGTTACCAACGCAAGGTTCAAAAGCAAGCGTCTGTCATTGTATGGGGGTGTGTTAGTTCCCACGGCATGGGTTACTTGCACATCTGTGAAGGCACCATTAACACTGAAGGGTACATATGCATTTTGGAGCAACATATGCTGCCATCTAGACAACGTCTTTTTCAGAGACGTCCCTGCTTATTTCAGCAAGACAATGCCAAGCCACATTCTGCACGTGTTACAACAATGTGGCTTCGTAGTCAGAGAGTGCGGGTGCTAGACTGGCCTGCCTGCAGTCCAGACCTGTCTCCCATTGAGAATGTGTGGCGCATTATGAAGTGCAAAATATGACAACAGAGACTGTTGAGCAGCTGAAGTCTTATATCAAGCAAGAATGGGAAAAAATTCCGCATTCAAAACTGTCCTCAGGTCCCAAGAGAGTGTTGTTAAAAAAAAAGGTGATGTAACACAGTGGTAAACATGCCCCTGTCCCAACTTTTCTGGGACGTGTTGCAGGCATCAAATTTAGAATGAGTGTATTTTTACAAAAAAACATAAAGTTGATGTTAAAACATTAAATAAATTGAATACAGGTCAAAAGTATTTGCAAATCACACACACACACACACACACACATACACACACAAATGCATGAGTGTGTGTGTGTACATGAGTGTGTACATGCATACTTATGTGTTTAATGTGCGCGCATTTGTTTGTGTGTAGTATGTGTTTGCTTATGTATGTATGTATGTATGTATGTATTGCATGCATGCATGTGTGTGTATACATGTTTGCATGTACATACACACACATGCATGCATGCCATACATACATACATACATACATACATAAGCAAACACATACTACACACAAACAAATGCGCGCACATTAAACACAGAAGTATGCATGTACACACTCATGTACACACACACACACACACACACACACACAGACATAAACGCACAGCCTCAGAGCCATGTGGATGAGTTGGCACATGTGTTAAGTTCATAAGTTCAGAGGGTATGCATCATTGCATGGGAATGTCACCTCACCGGATGTGGGCCCAGATCAGGACTACAATAAAATGTGTGAGTAAGACACCCCACAGATCAACTTGTGTGTTGTGTTGCATGAAAGAGAAGCAGCATTGTTTTTAAGATAACCTTTTTGGAATGGCTTTGCAGTTTTGTAATGTCTATGCAGTGAAGGCATTGTTACTAAGCTTAAAAATGTAGGATGCTTTTTTACTGACACACACATATGCCCGCATGGCATAGTTAGACAGGGTTGTGGTTACTTGTAAGATTCAGTCAACTGCAGTGCAGAAATGGCAATGGATGATTCAAACAGGAATGGAATTAATGTAATGTAATACATATAAATCTTCATGGTAGAGAAAAGAAGAAATGCAGCCCTGTGCCTGCTTTGACCACGTGGCAGGGACTGTTTAACATAGAGAGCAGTCCATCATCCACATCAGTCCACTTCAGAGAGAGAGAGAGAGAGAGAGAGAGAGAGAGAGAGAGAGAGAGAGAGAGAGAGAGAGAGAGAGAGAGAGAGAGAGAGAGAGAGAGAGAGAGAGAGAGAGAGAGAGAGAGAGAGAGAGAGAGAGAGAGAGAGAGAGAGAGAGAGAGAGAGAGAGAGAGAGAGAGAGAGAGAGAGAGAGAGAGAGAGAGAGAGAGAGAGAGAAAAAAAGAATGTAGGACTGAGGTCAAAGTCTAACCACCATGTCAGGTTACACCCTGTAAGCACATTCTACAAAATATTATTTACTGGCCTAATACAAACCAGGAAATATGACCTCTAAGCCTCACAATCAAAATTTGCCATCATATAAATATTCTTTTCTGTTTAAATGTGTACTTTCATCTTGGTTTTCCCTGGTCCCTATTCTTCATAGCTGGTTAACTGTGCATAGTAAAACCCGGAAACCCCCCGAATATGGAACATGATATGAAGCAGAAACACGGCTCTGGGTTTTACTCAGTGAGGTTAGACAGCTAGCTCAGTTAGCCAGCTATGAGGAATATGGCCCTGGTATCCCTGCTTGTACAATGTGTGTGCACTGTTGTGTGCACTTGGTTGTACATAAATGAAATGCATTGTTCTTAATTTTCTTAATAATAGTAATAATAATATTAATAATAATAATCACAATCATTTTAAAAACTCACAATTGTCATTATTATCATTATTATTAGTAGTCGTATTGTACAAACCATCAAACATCACTGACTCTAACTGAACTCAATGTTTTAATGCATATAATAGTTGTGGTAAAATAATTACTCAAATGACGTTATTGAGAACAGAATGGATTATGGCTGAACGACAGCTCCATCGCTACACAGTAATCCTGCATTTGTTGTCGTACATGATCTGAGCCTGAGCTCAGAAATTCACCGTCTAGGGAATCGACAGGGGGCAAATAGTCTACGATCAAGTTCAAACACAAAAATACACGCAAAAACAGGCATTAGGCAAAACATACATCTTATCATGATTAGATAGACTGGACGCTGGAGAATTGCACATTCTGTGTGCTTTTTCTAAAGTCAGTAGGGTTATTATATCCTGGGTATCAGCCCCATTAATCACACTGAGGAAGCTTATCCAATCTGTTTTCCTAGCTCTGTTCCCTCAACTTTCTATGAGGCTGTAATGCAGGCTGATAAAACATCAGTATCATGAAATATTTTGTTGAAATGCGATAGCTTTTTATGCTCTTTTAATTTGGCATTGCCGTCTCCCAAATTAAAATCACTCATGCCTGTGCTGTATCAACATTTTGCCCACTTCTTACAGCTGGAAAAAAAAACATTGGAATCTGTCATCTCATGCAAAGGAATTGTGCTATTGTTTATCTATCTGAGATTGCTTCTGCAGAGATGTCACTATCAACTGCTAGTGAAAAGGTACCTTTTTTTGCATATTGCAATGTTATGAACTAGGGGCTCTATCTTGGCGATCTTAGCGCTTGGTCTAAACGCATGGCGTTAAGTGCATTTAGGGCGTGTCCAAGTCCACTTTTGCTATTTAGACGGCGTGTTTTTTGAGCGCTAAGCATGGCGCAACGTGCAAATGGGCTGAACCTATTCTCTTCATTAATTATAGGTGTGGCTTGCGTGTCTTGCGTGTCTAGGCGTGACAGGCAATAAACCAATCAAAATGTCTTATCCCATTCCCTTTAAAAGCCTGCTTTTCCACCTTGGCGGATTGCTTATATGATGGCGAAACAGACATTCTCGTGCATGTTTAGTGCGATCACGAAATAGGCTATATGGATCGATAGTAGCCTATGATCAATATTATTCGCCGAATGAACTTCGGATGTAGCTTGAACTTCAAGAACTCTATGAGAACAGCCTCATGGAATTGATTTTTGACACTTTCATTGCATAATCAAACAAAATTTGTTGAACAAGCAGGCTAATTTGACGTTTTCTAAGCTGAGACTGAAGCCATTGATAGCTTATTCTCAGCTGTTGCAGGTCCTTTTAACGAAATGTAACCGCATATATTTTGTAAAATAACAGCCATGTCAGGAATTACCGGGAACTCATAGGCTAATGCAGGGGTGGCCAATTCCAGGCCTCGCGGGCCGGTGTGTATGCAGGTTTTTGCTGCCGCCAGTTAACAATTATTGAATTAGCCCAATCGTTTACACGATCTGATATTTTAATCTACATATCCGCGATATGAAAAGCAGCTGATGAATGTTCTTGTGCCGGTATGCGTCAATGCGTGTATTGTAGCATTTTATCGTTCTGTAATTTACAAGTGAATCGGTGATTGTGTGTATGACTAATTAGCTGATTGAACCGTGGTAACTGGTGGCAGTAAAAACCTGCATACACACCGGCCCGCGAGGCCTGGAATTGGCCACCCCTGGGCTAATGGTTAGTCAGAATAATATTGATCATACTGTTGATCCATTTAGCCTATTCCTTGATCGCACTACACACACACAAGCATGTCTGTTTCGCCATTAAGCAATCCACCAAGGTGAAAAAGCAGGCTTTTAAAGGGAATGGGATAGGACAATTGGATTGGTTTATTGCATGTCACGCCAAGACACACCTATAATTAATGAAGAGACTAAGTTCAGCCCATTTGAGCGTTGCACTGTGCTTAGCGGCCAAAAATACACGCTGGTAAACAAGCAAAAATGGACTTGGACACGCCCAAAATGGACTTTACGCCATGCGCTTAGACCAAGCACCAAGATCGCCAAGATAGAGCCCCAGATCTCCAAATTGCCTCCTCCTCTAGGCATCACTCATTCCAAAATGAATGAACAGCCCAGATCTTGGTCAACACAGAAAGATGTATCAACAGTGGCACTGAATTGTTTTACGTCAATTGACATGGAGGAGCTGTTTAAACTGGTTATGTCCTCAAAACCGACTACCTGGCTACTTGACCCAATCCCTATAAAATTGGCTTAAGAACTTTTTCCCATAAAAATCATTAATACATCTTTAGTAGCAGGATATGTACCAGAGTTACTAAAAATGGCAGTTATTAAGCCATTACTGAAGAAACCAAACCTCAAACCTGACAACCTGGAAAACTATAGACCCATTTCAAATCTTCCATTTCTATCGAAAATATTAGAGAAAGCCGTTGTGAAGCAACTTCGTGCATACCTTAGCTCAAACCATATCCATGAATTATTCCAGTCAGGATTTAGACCCTACCATAGCACTGAAATGGCACTCGTTAAAGTTATTAACGATTTACTGTTACCAGCCGACCAAAACTCTGTGTCCGTTCTTGTACTTCTTGACCTAAGTGCAGCTTTTGATACAATAGATCATGAAATTCTACTGAACAGACTTCAGGGCTGTGTTGGACTCAATGGTCAAGCACTTGCATGGTTCAGATCATACTTATAACTATAGGAAACAGTTCGTTAAATTAAATTAAGAAGTATCCAGTTACTCAATAATGAAATATGCTATTCCACAAGGATCAATGCTAGGTCCAGTACTTTTTTATTATAGGTGCAGCTCAAAAAATTAGAATATCATGAAAAAGTTCCATATTTTTTGTCACTCATTTCAGAAAGTGAAACTCATATATTATATAGATTCATTACACATAGAGTGAAATATTTCAAGTAATATTTCTTGTAATTTTGATGATTATGGCTTACAGCTAATGAAACCCAAAATGCAGTGTCTCAGAAAATTAGAATATTTTGCTTTAACATATTTTTAAAGTATCATATTTAATATTTGGTCGCATATCCTTTGCATGCTGTTACTTCCTGAAGTCTGTGACCAATCAACATCAAAAGACTCTCGATATCTTATTTTCAGGTACTTTTACAAGCGATACTATAACCTCTCTGCATTTGAACTGATCTCTATGGGAATTGGGGGGTGAGACTAGATTCAGCTGTAAATTACACTGGTACAGTATGGAACACATGGCTGGCTAAATGGCTGTAGGTCATCAAGGGTCTGAGCTATCGAACGAGCCCCAAACCATCACTCTGTTGCCAGATATGGAGTAGATGTGGATGGATCACTGCAAGGGTTATTTCTCCTGACTCATTTTCCTATAGAACTCTATGGGGAAAAAAGTCAGGAGAAACAACCCTTAAAGGGATCCATCCACATCTACTCCGTATCTGGCCGCAGAGTGACAGTTTGGGGCTCGTTTGATACCGTAGACCCTTGATGACGTACAGCCATTTCGCCAGTCATGTGTTCCATACTGTACCAGCGTAATTTACAGCTGAATCTAGTCTCACCCCCCAATTCTCATAGAGATCAGTTCAAATGCAGAGAGGTTATAGTATCGCTTGTAACAGTACCTGAAAATAAGATATTGAGAGTCTTTTGATGTTGATTGGTCACAGACTTCAGGAAGTAACAGCATGCAAAGGATATGCGACCAAATATTAAATATGATACTTTAAAAATATGTTAAAGCAAAATATTCTTATTTTCTGAGACACTGCATTTTGGGTTTCATTAGCTGAAAGCCATAATCATCAAAATTACAAGAAATAAAGGCTTGAAATATTTCACTCTATGTGTAATGAATCTATATAATATATGAGTTTCACTTTCTGAAATGAGTGACAAAAAATATTGAACTTTTTCACGATATTCACATTTTTTGAGCTGCACCTGTATATGCTACCCCTTGGTGATATTATTCAGGCACATGGGGTAGATTTTCACTGCTATGCGGACGATACGCAGATATACAGTCAAGCCAGAAATTCTGCACACCCCTTTCACCTTATCCATGTTTTATTACATTACAGACTTATACTACAATAGATTGAGTTCATGTTTTGCCTCAAACATCTACACACAATAGCCAATAATGACGAAGTGAAAACAGGTTTTTAAAAACAGGCTTTTTTATTTTACTGACAAAAATAGGTTATTAAAATAGGTTATCTAGGGTACCTCTGTACACACCCTTAGCCTAATACTTAGTTGCTGCACCTTTGGCAGCGATTACAGCGTCAAGGCGTCTTGGGAAAGAAGCTACGAGCTTGGCACAATTGTTTTTGAAAACCGTCTTCCCCGATTGCTCAGTTTGGCCTGGGCGGCCAGGTCTAGAAAGATTTTTGTTTGGTTAGAGAGATTTCCAAACTTTCCGTACCCTTTTCCAGATCTATGCCTTGACACAATCCTGTTTCTGAGGTCTGCAGATAATTTATTTGACCCCATGGCTAGGAGTTTGCTCTGACATGCATTGTAAACTGTGGGACCTTATATAGGCAGGTGTTGGCAATTCCAAATCATGTCCAATCAATTGAATTTAGAAACAATTAAGTTGTAGAAACATCTCAAACAGTATAAGTGGAAACAAAATGCACCTCAGTTCACTTTTGGGTGCCATATCAAAAGGTGTGCACACTTGTGTACATATGATATTTTACATTAAAATTTTTAATAAATTAGCACAAATGTCTAAAAACCTGTCTTCATTTTGTCATTATGGGCTATTTTGTGTAGAATTGAGACAAAAAAGGAACTCAATCTATTGTAGAATATGTCTGTAACGTAATAAAACGTGGAGAAGGTGAAGGGGGTGTTCAGACTTTCCGGCTTGACTGTACATTTCCATGAAACCTGGTGAGGCACTACCACTTTCTCGATTAGAGGCTTATATTGCAGATATTAAAGCTTGGATGCTCTCCAATTTTCTGCTCCTAAACTCAGAGAAGACCGAAATGCTGGTCCAAAAAAACAAAGGGAGAAATTCTACTTAAAAGGAACATCTACTTAAAATTTTGATGGTTGTTTAGTTGTTCCAAATTCAGCTGTGAAAAACCTAGGTGTTACTATAGACCCAGATTTAACTTTTAGCGTGCACATAAAAAACATATTTAGAGTAGCTTTCTTTCAGTTAAGGAACATACCTAAAATTAGGCACTTTTTATCAGAAGGGGACGCAGAGAAATTGATCCATGCTTTTGTTACGTCTAGGCTAGATTACTGTAATGCTCTGCTATCTGGCTGCCCTAAATCCTTGCTAAATAATCTCCAGCTTGTGCAGAATGCAGCCGCTCGCATTTTAACTAGAACTAAGAAATATGAGCATATTGCCCCAGTACTAGCATCACTTCATTGGCTACCAATTAAATATAGGATAGACTTTAAAGTTTTGCTTCTGACCTTGCACCAGTGTATATATGTAATCTGCTTTTACCATATAAGCTGAAAAGATTCCTTCGTTCCCAAGACGCAGGCTTCTTAGTAGCCCCTAGAATATCTAAAAACTTGACGGATGGTAGAGCTTTCTCCTACAGAGCACCACTACTGTGGAACACCCTACCAAAATTTGTAAGGGAATCAGACACAGTCTCAATATTTAAGTCTAGATTAAAAATGCACTTTTATGATCAGGCTTATAACGAGTTGTTGTCCAGAGACAGGACCAGAGAAGCCTTTAGTCGTAGAGTAATGTGGAGTGGCATCCATTCCTTACTGTCACCTGTCAACAGCTGTGACCCCATCTTTCTGGGCTGGCTCTTGATAGGTGGGTAGGATTGTTTACCCTCTCATGACTGGATGGGTTCTCAAACTCTGTTTTCATAGCTATGCAGCCATACATTAGTCCTGGCGGGGGTACTTGTCCAGTTCTGGTTCTTGTTGTAAGCTCGCTCAGATTTTTAGTGACAAATCTCAGCAAGCAGCCACTTCCCAGCCATTCATTTACATTGTGGGGTGGAAGAAAATAAATTTTCTTTTGGCAGCCAATTCAAATTGTGTCTTTTTATTTATATGTACAATAGACTCCAGTTTTCTTCGTGGGAAAATTACACGTGCGGTCCATTCACAAAGAATGCAGCAGAAAGCCAACAGTGTTTCCATTCTGAAGAGTCAGCACTAGTGCTTATTGCACCCCGTCTGACTAAAACACAATGCGTTTGGTGTTTGGGCCTTAGAATTAAAAGGCAAGTTTCCTCCCACTGTGTTTGTGGTGTGCAGTGATAAAGAGTGGCTGGCTTCTTCTCTGAGATAATTACACCAAGCAACCATAGATACTTTCACCTCCGGGGCGTTCTAGAATGTTTCTCATATTTCCCTGGGTTCCGCAGTCGGGATAGGAGCGTAGGCACACACAGCGTCTAGACAGGTGTAATTACCGATTCTCTGTCCCGGCTGAGATAAGACGGAGTGTTCCCGGAGGGGCGGTCTCCACCTCTGCTCAGATACGGTGCACGGCACAGGGGCCCAGCATTGTTTCCTGTGCAGCATGTGAGGAAGCCTACGAGCAGATAAGGACCAGCAGAACTGCACAAACAGAGCGGCAGGCAGACTCGTTTCCCAAAGGATAGGGGCAGCCTCATGATTCTAATGCCATTTCTAAAATGGTTGCATCAGGAATCTGGCAAAAGACACTGCCAAGTCTCAAGGAACCACACTTACAGATAAGCTCTGATGTGGCAAGTTATTCTTGTTGTGTTCCTTTATTAAAGGAATATAAGTGAGGAGACCCCTTTGCTGTGATGATAATAGATGTATTTGGGACACTATTCCATGTTTTACTAAATCCCAGCATCTTACATGCACATGCCATCTTGGTGTTTTTTTTTAAAGAAACTATTTTTATTTTTGTGTCACAAACCTTGTTTCTGTCTGGAGTCTGGAGTGTGCAAAGACTTTGAACACTGATAAAGAAGAAAACAAGAAGGGTTGTTGATTTCTGAAGGGTCCAAAAGCTGAATGAAATGGATGCAGAAAGAAAATAACATGTTGTTACTTTGCTTTTTCATTCACAGCTTTCCTGTACATGTGTCAGTATGTTTGTTTGTGTGTGTGTGTGTGTGTGTGTGTGTGTGTGTGTGTGTGTGTGTGTGTGTGTGTGTGTGTGTGTGCGTGTGTGTGTGTGTGTGTGTGTGTGTGTGTGTGTGTGTGTTTGTGTGTGTGTGTGTGTGTGTGTGTGTGTGTGTGTGTGTGTGTGTGTGTGTGTGTGTGTTTGAAGAGGAAAAAGAAAGTACATTTTTTAGCCATTGTCTTCCCAAATAAGGACAAAACAAACACATCAATCAAATGTGACCAAAAAGAAAAGATAACAGGTTTCAGTCTCTGATTCGCCAATGCGCTCCCAGTTTTTTCTCTCTGTCACAAATAAAGCAGTGTTTTAATCTGTTGCGGTCTCAGTTGTGGTTTGTGAGGTCTGTGAAGATTCAGGCAGTTTCGAGTGAACATATTTTGCGGCCTTGTCCTCTGAGTAGCTGCAGTATCGGTGTGCACCCTGCCTCTCTACCGTGCATTCCTCATTACTGAGCTTGCAAGCTTCCGGATACCCAGACTCACCCAGCGTTCAATGCAAATAGTGAGAGAGTGTAAATATGTTATCCAGCCAGTTAAAGGTGTGTTAGGTGTGTGTGTGTGTGTGTGTGTGTGTGTGTGTGTGTGTGTGTGTGTCCACGCACGTGCGTGCGCGTGTGTATGTGCCTCACAGAAAGTTTAATTATTGCAATATATTGTTAATATCTGGACATTTTGGAAGTTGTAATGATAAATATATTTCACAGCAATGGATTTTTTAAAAATATCTGAAAGGGGCAATAATTTCTGTATATTCACCCATATATTGGGAAGTGTTACAATATCTTTTCTGACCGTGACAATATATTTTATGTCAATATATTACAGTAGAGTCCACTTCTGCTAGGGGTGTGTGATTGGGAGGTAGTGCATGTGTGTGCAGGAGCTCCACAACATTGTGGGAAGACAATAATGGTAGAACAGGCCCCACAATGTAGAATTCAGTGAATAAACACTGCTGTGACAAAGCAACTCTTTGGTAGGCGGTTCTCTCCTCTGCAAAGCTGGACTGCGCAGGTAGCTCTTTGCCAATTGTCTGCATGCTAATTGCTAGCTGTCCTTTTGTGAAAATGACGCACTCATACTTACGGAAGCTCTGCACAGGAACAATGTAGTCAGAGACTCTGCATACCTGCAACACCTGAGCGGAAAGACAGAACCAGTTGGTTTCAGCGATAACGTCAGCGTGACGCGAAGAAGTGTCCGTTCTCACGCGGTTGTGAAAAGTGGCCCTTCGTAAAGGGCTGGGGGAAGGGGACCTGAGGGTTGTGTTACAATACCCTGCACCACGGTGGTGCCCCATTTGGTGTTTCTGCAACATCCCCGTCTTACACAGCTTTTAATGATTGAATGGGACTGCTGGTGTAAGCTCTATATGAATAATATAAATATACACTCATTCGCTAACAATAACTCAGCTATACATACCTTAATGTACTGGTATGCATGTTATATTTGAGGTTTTATTAGTGTCATGTGTTGCTATTATGTAGATCATGCTCACTGGTGTATATTATTTAGGCTTTAAGGCTTTTAAATGTTTCACTTAAGCCTACTCACTTCAGCCTCATTTTCCCAATTGTTTCCATTTTAGTCTTAAATCTAATTCCCAAATGTCGATCCATCCCATCTAGGAAACATTATAATGTCCCTGAAATCTCATTGTTACCACCTAGTAATAGAGACTGAGAGATCTTCAAAGAGAGAAATATTGACTGGTGGAAAATGAGAGATCTTACTTCAGCTTAGCAAGGGCAAACAATCACCCAATGACGAATCATCTCTGCTTCCACACATAAACACACACATAACACAATCACATATTCAGTCCTGTACACACACACTCACATGTGTACCCACATACATGCATGTACCAACATACAAGTGTACACGTATACATGCACACACACACACACACACACACACACACACACAGCTGTAAATCCTTCCCATTAATATGCCATAATTAGGGCCACTAGTTTATGCCTATGATGTGACCTGCATAGATTTAAACTAGCATTTCAATTCTTATGCACATGCATTCACCAAGAATCAACAGAAGAGACCATTAAACAAGTTATCCTAATCAAATTTAATCTGAGATTTTTAACTTTCATTTGAGCTGTTTACATGACATTATCTACTTTTCATTTATTTCATCATTCATATCCTATCATCATTATTTGAATATAACTGTCACTAACTACATTATTATTAAAAGTATTTACGTGCAAGATAACGTTAAATGCTAAATAACAGTTTTAATTTTAATGTAAGCATTTCTCACCTCTTCAAACAAACTTCCCATGTACAGAATTTAAAAATACTGCCACATGTCAATGATCGTACGTAACGAAGCTGAATTCATCACAAACAAAACATCACTGTCAATCATCTTCTGCACTTAATTAGTGGTAATTACATCAAGGTATATTATTTGGGTGGTGGTGCAATCGGGATAGTTATTTTACGTGCGGCTTGACAAACTGGTGGCTCTCGCCAAACTTGAACTTGAAGAGAAGCCAGGAAACAGGAATACGTTTAATCTCTCTATTATTGTAGCTGCTCTACTCAGTATTTTGAGGAGTGATGCGTGTTTCTGTGCCAGAAGGTGAATGTACACCTCATGGCTGTGGTCAGCGCAATGGAGGAGTACACATCAGCGTCATCATCCAAATGCGTGTGAGTGTGTGTGCACTCGTCAGTATATGCGTCAGCATCATACATATGGACGTGTCCATGTGTCTGTAGCCTGTTGTTCTACAGTCTATGGTCTGTACTCACTCCTGGAGGATGAAAATCAGTTGGTGTAGTGATGCGAGGAGTCAGATCCATCTCAAAGGCAGATACATTTTTTAACCGAAAAAAGTAAGTAAGTAAAATTTTATTTATAGAGCACCCTTCCCAGCACGAATGCACAGAGTGCTTTACAGTAAAAACAACATACATAAAAGTGCATTACAAAAAAACACAACAGACAGAGAATAACAGAACACAACATACAAGACAGAATAAAATACGGTGCAAAAGTAGCATAGGTAAAAGAATATGGGGGTCCTACAAACAGGGGGTGTCCACCAGAGCGCCTAGTGCTCGAAGGCTATTTTAAAAAGGTGCGTTTTTAGCTGTGCCTTAAAACTGATTGCTGACTTCACGTCTCTCAGACTCTGGGGGAGCGAGTTCCAAAGCCTTGGGGCTACTGCTGCAAAGGACCGATCCCCCTTTGTCCTAAGCCGGGTCCGAGGGACCACCAGGAACCCCTGGCCGGAAGATCTCAAGGATCGGGCGGGGGCGTGTATATGTATGAGGTCACTGATGTAGGTGGGGGCTAGACCATTGATAGCTTTGAAGGTGAGCAGTAGGACTTTATACTGTATTCTGTAATGTACAGGTAGCCAATGCAAGGCGGCGAGGATGGGAGTGATGTGGCATGACTTTTTTGACCTGGTGAGCACTCTGGCCGCTGCATTTTGTACCAGCTGAAGTCTGTCAACAGATGCTTTACTGAGACAGGAGAATAGAGAATTACAGTAGTCAAGTCTGGATGAGATAAATGCATGGACCGACATTTCTAGTTCTGCGTGTGAGACAATGGACCGGAGTTTCACAATGTTTCTGATGTGGAAAAAACAGTTGCGACAGAGAGATTTTATATGTTTATCCAAAAGCATTGGCTGATCAAACTGCACACCCAAGTTCCTGACATTAGGGTGAATGTTGTGTTCAAGGGGGCCCAGATGTTCTTTAACCCTGACTACTACACTGTCTGGAGCAATGATCAGGACCTCTGTCTTAGCTGCATTGAGTTGGAGGAGATTGTTCGCCATCCAACCTTCAATGGCCGCCAGACACTCAAGAAGAATGTCTAGCTTCTGCATGTTGTTGGGTTTAAAAGAAAAATATAACTGGATGTCATCTGCATAGCAGTGATATGAGACACCAGTGAAAGTTGTGATTATGTGACCTAGGGGGAGCATGTATAAGGCAAACAGGAGAGGGGCAAGAACTGAACCCTGCGGGACGCCACAGTGGAGGCGGGTCGAAATGGACCTGAAGGGGCCAACGGACACCGAGAAACATCTCTCACTTAAATAAGAGGAAAACCACTCCAGGGCACTTCCCGACACGCCCACCCAATCTCTGAGCCTGTCCAACAAGATGGCGTGATCTACCGTGTCGAACGCTGCGCTCAGATCCAGCAGGACTAGGACGGAGCATTGGCCGGAGTCAGAGGACATCAGGATGTCATTAGATACTCTGAGCAGGGCAGTTTCGGTAGAGTGATTTTTTCGAAAACCAGATTGGAATTTGTCCCCGATCTTGTTGGATGTGAGATAGGTGGTAAGCTGGTTAGCAACTACTTTCTCTAACACCTTGGAGATGAAGGGCAACTTGGAGATGGGCCTGTAGTTTTGTGGTAGGGAGGGGTCCAGGTTAGGCTTTTTGAGGAGGGGCTGGACGGCCGCCTGCTTAAAATATGATGGGACTACACCGGAGACTAGGGATTTATTTATGATGGTGACTAAGCTGGGGCCAATAGAACTGATAACTTCCTTGAACATGGATGTGGGAAGAATATCAAGGGGGCTCGAGGAAGTCCTCATAGAACTCACTATGTCTGTCAGATCGACCAGGGAGACAGGTGAGAAACTGCTCAGGGAAGGTAGGGCGACTGGACAGAGGAGAGAGGGAAAAGGGGATGGGGTGATGCTTGCTCTAACATCGTCAACTTTTTTTACAAAAAATAAAAGAAAGCTGTTGCAATCGTTGTTAGAAAACACAGGTACAGATGGAAGAGGTGGGCTGACAATTGTGTTTATGGTCTTAAATAACACTCTGGGGTTGTGCTTGCTGGAGGTGATGAGCTTGGCAAAATAGGCAGCCCTAGCACTTTTGACTACGTTATTCATTTAAATAGTCAGTTCTTTAAAATAGATACGGTGGACTTGGAGGTTTGAGGATTTCCAAAGTCTCTCTGCTCTACGACGTTTACGTCTGAGCTCACAGATATTTTCATTCACCCACGGGGACAGATTTACAGGGCGGGCAGTGCGAGTCACAACGGGTGCTACGTCATCTAAAATAGCAGCGCATTGCGTGTTAAAATAAAAAACTAATGAATCCACGTCATCCTCCGGCGACACCACATGTCCATTGTAACTAGCCCAAAAACGCTCTACAGCCAAGCTATTTACAATACGTGAGCTTTTGATACGCTTCTCCAGCACAAAGTCGCCATCGAAGGACAAGCTAAACATTACACTTTTATGGTCAGTCACCAGCAGATCCTCGGTACAGACATTACTGACGTCTAACCCCATAGTGAAAACCAAATCCAGAGTATTGCCTTTTTCGTGAGTGGGACCAGAGATATGTTGGACATGTTGTTTTGGAAGTGGAAGTGTTGTTTTGGGTGTTGTGTAATCCTGTGAAGTGTCTGCTTTTTTGTTTGTTTGTTTGTTTGTTTTTTAGAATCATTATCAGAGAGCATGTGTCCATCATGCTGTGGCTGCAGCTCACAGGGGCCACACTCTGAGGATGCTAATAAAAATGTTAACTGCCACACTGAGGGTTGTGTGGTGTAACAATCAAAAATTGACTTTTAAGTAGGTCGCCAGTTTATGGTCCCAGTGGGGCACTGTGGTTGTACCCCAGTTGCTAATATGAATGCTCTTTCTCTCTCTCTCTGCTAAATTCTCCCAGCGTTCCTGTGGCTGGCTCGAGTGAGGCACCACAGCGACTTCCTGTGGCTGGCTCGAGTGAGGCACCACAGCGCCTCCCTGTGGCTGGCCTATGTAAACACGGCTGTGTGCAGAAACATGTCTTGGCTTGTTTGGACTTAAACTGTTCTATTTTCACACAAAGGCCAACAGGGTTACATTTATATGGATTACAAACTGCCATCAAATGCCTGCCATCCCAAAATAGGATCACCTCACTGCTCTGTATTTTAGTAGGTGACAAAGAGTCCAGGTTTCACTAAATATATTATTTATTCAGGACTAAATAATAATCATCATCATCCTTCTTCTTATTATTATTGTCATCGTCATCGTTCTTGCTTTTATGCATCTTAAATAATATATCATATAATAACATGTGTGTTCCTTCTCCATATGACTTTCTGGTTGGGCCTGTTGTGCTCGCAGTATACACATTAAATACAGTTTACTGTGCTTGTAAAGCACCTCGGAGGGCTGATCTGGGATTGGGTTTTTCTTTTAGCTGATCTGGGATTGGGTTTTTCTTTTAGCTTTTCTGGGATTGGGTTTTTCTTTTAGCTTTTCTGGGATTGGGTTTTTCTTTTAGGTGATCTGGGATTGGGTTTTCCTTTTAGCTGATCTGGGATTGGGTTTTCCTTTTAGCTGATCTGGGATTGGGTTATTTTTTTTGCTGATCTGGGATTAGGTTTTTCTTTTAGCTGATCTGGGATTGGGTTTTATTTTTAGTTGATCTGGGATTGGGTTTTCCTTTTAGCTGATCTGGGATTGGGTTTTCCTTTTAGCTGATCTGGGATTAGGTTTTTCTTTTAGCTGATCTGGGATTGGGTTTTATTTTTAGCTGATCTGGGATTGGGTTTTCCTTTTAGCTGATCTGGGAATGGGTTTTCCTTTTAGCTGATCTGGGATCGGGGTTTCCTTTTAGCTGATCTGGGATCGGGTTTTCCTTTTAGCTGATCTGGGATTGGGTTTTCCTTTTAGCTGATCTGGGATTGGGTTTTCCTTTTAGCTCATAGACAGAGGACACTGCTACCCTGAAATACATCCTTAATACGGACCACGGGCTTGAACGCTGATGTGTAACTTGTGCACTGACATTATATGCTAGCTAGAATAAGCATATACCCTTAAAGTGAGACTCTTTGCTTCTGCACATTTACACACATGCACATGCATGCTCACACACACACATACACACACACACACACACACACACACACACACACACACACAAACTTGCTGCAAGTGATATACAGAGATAAAAAGGCAATGCATCTTGTGGTACATAATATGAGTTTGAGATCATCTATATGCGCCGCAGTATCAACCTCCAACATAAAACCGTAAATGTATACCCATCAATAGAAATTTATGTAATATGGATGGAGTGAGGGGAAAGTATTGGTCAATCCACTGACATATTGGAGTGCCCTCTTGAAGCATAAACAGATCTTTATTCTATAACTGAGTTATAATTTGTTGCATTAATAAGGTACATTGCTGAAAAGCAGCATATGCATTGAAGTATGTGCAGTAAAGACATGGGTGGTTCAATCCTTTTTATGCACATACTAACGCCATGATGAGGAGCCTTTCCCAAAGCTGTTTCAAGAGTTAAAAGATTCTAACAAAGCTTAACTGACACCTGGCGGCCATAAAATGCATTACATACAAATGTACATTATGAAAAGGAAATTCAGATATGGCATTGAGACATCCTGTAGAAAATTGCTCATTTAATTCAGTATTATGAAGGTGTGTATTTTCAATTGTAGGTATAAGGAAGTGATTAGCATATACCCTATATAGCCAAAAGTATGTGGACACCCCTTGGTCTGGGGCTGTTTTTTAATGGTTCAGGCTAGGCTCCTTAGTTCCAGTGAAGGCAAATCTTAACACGACAGCATACAATGATATTCTAGATGATTCTGGGTTTTCAACTTTGTGGCAAGTTTGTGGAAGGCCCTTTTCTGTTTCAGAATGAAAGTGCCCAAAATAATGCACAAATAGAGGTCCGTACAGAAATGGTTTGTCGAGATTGGTATGGAAGAACTTGACTGCACAGAGCCCTCAACCCCATCAAACAACATTGGGATCAAATGGAAAGCCGACTGTGAGCCAAGCTTGATAGCCCCACATCAGTGCCCAACCTCTGCTCTTCTGACTGAAAAATCCACGCAGCAATGTTCCAGCATCTAGTGGAAAGCCTTCCCAGGAGAGTGAAGGCTGTTATAGTCTCAATATTTAAGTCTAGATTAAATACGCACCTTTATGATCAGGCTTATAACGAGTTGTAGTCCGGAGACAGGACCAGAGAAGCCTTTAGTCATAGAGTAATGCGGAGTGACATCCATTCCTTACTGTCACCTGTCAACAGCTGTGACCCCATCTTCCTGGGCTGGCTCTTGAGAGGTGGATAGGATTGTTTACTCTCTCATGACTGGATGGGTTCTCAAACTCTGTCTTCATAGCTATGCAGCCATAAATTACTCCTGGCGGGGGTACTTGTCCAACCCCCCATCCCCCCCACCCCAGTTGTTGTTCCTGCTGCCTGCTCTATTACACTTTTCCTAACTGTTCTCTCTCTTTCTTTTTCTACATTCCGCCGGCGGGGCTCATGCCCCGCATCTCGAGAGTTGCTGTCCAGCTTCCTGTCCGTCGCCGCTTGCCCCTCCCTCCCCACCACCGCTGCCAGCTGATCCTGCCGCTATCGACACCCGGTTCCCCATCATCATTGCCGCCACATCTGGACTGTCATCTAGCTGCTGCAATTTCTACTATCATGGATATTGGCAGTCAGTTTTGACCATGCTGGTCATTAAGATCTAGACCCTGAGCCGACCAGAGGAGAATGGGTTCCCCCCTTGAGTCTGGTTCCTCCCAAGGTTTCTTCCTAGTTACCTCAGGGAGTTTTTCTTTACCACTGTTGCCTCTGGCTTGCTCTTGTGGGGGTTTAGGCTGGGTTTTTTTCTGTGAAGCGCATTGTGACAACTAGTTGTGAAATGCACTATATAAATAAATATTGATTTGATTTGATTTGATTTGATTTATAGCAGCAAATGGGGACCAACTCCATATTAATGCCCATGATTTTAGAATGAGATGTTGGATGAGCAGGTGTCCATATACTTTTGGCTATGTAATAATAATATTACCTGGCATTTATATAGCGCCTTTCTCGATACTCAAAGCGCTTACAATGAGGAGGGGAAACTCGCCTCAACCACCACCAATGTGTAGCACCCACCTTGGTGATGCAGCGGCAGCCATTTTGCACCAGAATGCTCACCACACATAAGCTGAGGTGGAGAGGGAGAGAAGACTTTTTTAGCCAATTAAACTGGGGGATGATTAGGTGGCAGATTGAAAGAGCCTGGGTTGGGAGTTTAGTCAAGACACCAGGGAAACCAGGGAAACCCCTACTTTTTACGAAAAGTGTCATGGGATCTTTAATGACCACAGTGAGTCAGAACCTCAGTTTAACATCTTTTCAGAAAGACAGCATCTTCTACAGCACAGTGTCCCCATCACTGCACTGGGGCATTGTTTTTTTGTTTTGTTTTTTGACCAGAGGGAAGACTGCCTCCTACTGGCCCACCAACACCACTTCTAGCAGCAACCCCAGGAGGTCTCCCATCCAAGTAATAACCAAGCCCACACTTGTTTAGCTTCAGCCATTCAGCAGGAGCAAATTGCATGGCGGTATGGCTGCAGGCACAGCACTGAAACATGGAGGCAGTGCAATTGTATGTTGTGGCTTTATAATTTAAATGGATATCTAGTCTTAAGAATGTAATTTAACTCAACTAATATAGTGTCAATTTAAATCAATCAATCAGACTGAGAAGAGTACATGGTGTATGGATATTGCAGCTCAAATATAATTTCATATAGTTAAGAAAGATATACAGTGCCCAAAATTATTCAAACTCTTAATGAAGATTAACAAAAAAGACTATAAAAATATTAAAACTATATTTTAATTCTTAAATGTGGAAAATATTATTTTTACTTTATTGAATGGAATTAACAAAATGTAACTATTTCAGAAAATAAAATTAAGCGGCACAAATGTAAATACTCACACTTCAATTTTCAGTGTACCCTCTCTTTGTAAGTATAACACTACTGAGTGGTCTGTAATCTTTTTTTATGAGATTGATATATCGGGGGGGATTCTTCACCATTCCTCTATGCAGACTCTTACTACAGTCTGTGTGTTTGTGGACGGCACAAACCACAAACGTTTGATCGGGTTTGAGTCTGGAGACAGAGATGGCTATTGCAAAATGGTAGTTTTGTCTTAACCATTTCTCTGTTAATTCTGAGCTATGCTTTGGCTCATTATCTTGTGGAAAGATCCATTTTCAGCCAAGTTTGAGGTAGGTGTACTTGGTACTGTATTTCATGATTCCACTGACCTTAACCAGACCCCTTAAACCAATCAAAAACCCACCACCATATTTCATGACAGGTATGTCCTTTTGAAGCATCCTTCTTTCAATGTCAACCCAACAATGTTTGCTTTTGTTTCGGTTGTACGACCTTCATTGGCTTCTAGATGATGTTGCATTTACATTTAAAGTAACATATGCTATAGGCTGCTCGTTTTCTATGGTTCTTGTAAGACCTTAATGTGTCTGCCAGGGGGGTATAGCACAAAGCAGGATTAATGAGTTAGCTGACTTACTGAGTAAAACCAAGAACCCTCCCAAATTTGGAACATGGACTGAAGTAAAAAGAGCTGTCCAGTGTCCAGCTAACTCAGTCATCCTGCTTTGTGATACAGGCCCTGGGAGTGCGTCCCAATACTAAAAGAATGCACCCTCCTTTCCTCCACTACCACCTCCTCTTCTCCGTACCCCGGAAACAGATTTTTGTGTTTTAATCTAATGTTGCGGATTACATCTTGATTACATATTAATGGTTACATATTAATGTCTGGACGCAAACCGCAATGTCAGGTACATTGCATACTGTAGATGGAAATACTTGTACTTGAAACATACAGGCTATTTTGCATACTTTCTTGTAGAAGAGGAGTGGAGGAAAGGAGGTGAGGAGTGAAAAATATTGGGACGCACCCCAGGTGTCAGCCATTTCCATTGTATTCAGCAGGAGCCTGTATTTTGTGACTTGATTTTACATCCAGACCAGCAGGCGGCACTATGCTACCATGTTTGGCAGCTAAACAGACATAGGCTACTTATTTGGGGATGAAGATGATACAATTACTGCTTTATTAAGTCAAAAGGCAGGTAGAGCTAAAAGGTGTACGTGTAATTCATTAATTCTATGTAGCGATTTTTTTACATCTTTGAGGAAAGGAAATGAACACTGAAGTGTTCATTTAAAATGTTTACGAGGCTACATTTACAGTATGTTAGAAGATGGTTAATGTATAGAAAATTATTCAGCCCAAAATGAAAATGAAAATTGAATATGAAAAACTTTTAATTTTCATTTTCGGTTTTCATTTTCATTTCCATTTTCGTTTTCATTTTCAAACTGTATGTAAGAAAGGGGGTAGGGCCTCCTATCAAAGCAAGCAGGGTGGACCTCATACAGGTTGAGTGCCATAGCACTTAATGAACACTAGGGAGAGCCATAGCATAGGGATGGGTAACTTGACAAGTATTTATTCACAACCTCTTTGTGGCCATTAAGTAGGTTTGTTCACCAATGTACTAATCTTTCTGATGTCTCTGTGTTTATTGTCTTAGTTGTAGCGGGTCTGTTAAATTATTGATTGTTATTTTGTTTTTGTCTTTCCTATTACTTTAATGTCTCTGATTCATTTTTATTTTATTTATGTATTTTTTGTATTGTTTGTTAGGACCTCCTCAAAAATGAGATGGTTCATCTCAAGGGGTTTATCCTATTGAATAAACGTATATATATACTAACGCGACACAAGGGCACTCGTAATTTTTAATGGATGAAATGATGAAGAATCTGAGCAGTGTTATAAAGTATTTTTGTTTTATGACAGAAACCATATTCATTCATATTCATTGTCTAAAACGCTTCTTGTTTTCTTCTGACGTGGTTGACGCCTTTGTTCATTGTTCAGTGTGATATGACGTAGTATTGTTTTTTTATGTACTTACAAGTGGCCTCCCACTGATTCAGATACCACTACGCTATTCTCTAACTAACACACAGTCAGGAGCTAGCTATCCAGCGCTGTGGAAAATCCAGGTTCAGTAAGTAAAAGTCAGTCAAAATCATTTGTTCCAATCACCTGGATTTGCTAATTATCACAATTCTTCAGTCAAAAGGTAGGCTAGCTAACTAGGCTAATTAGTGAAATCGTGAATTTACTATGTGGTGGAAGAAACACAGGACTTTTACTTTCTGACCCCGGACTTTCCACCTCTGCAAACCTGGTACCCAGCAAACAAATGATGTTGTCAGGACGTTAGTTAACATTCTCTTTAGGTCTGACGTTATAGTAAAAACATCCTGACAACATGTTCTGGATGTTCACATGTTATAAACGGGTCTCCTGAAGGTTGTATCATAACGTTTAAAAGAAAGCCTTCATATGACTTTTAGTCATATTCTTTTTGAAAAAGCGTCACAGTACTTTGAAAAACATTTGCTTTTGGTCCTACTTTGGTCACAGAAGAACGCTACAATATCACCCTCATTGTACTTTTAAAAACTTTCTTTTTTAGTCCTACCTTTGTTACAGAATAACGTTACAAACATGACTGTCGCAGTACTTTGAAAAATGTTCTCTTTGGTCTTACCATGGTCACAGAAGAAAGTTACAAACATGACCATCACAATACTTTGAAAAACGTTTTCTTTTGGTCCTACCTTGGTCACAGAATAACGTTACAAACATGACCGTCACAGTACTTTGAAATATGTTTTCTTTGGGTTTTACCTTGGTCACAGAATAATGTTACAATATGACCGTCACAGTACTTTGAAAAACATTCTTTTTTGGTTCTACCTTGGTCACGAAATAACGTTACAAACATGACCGTCACAATACTTTGAAAAACATTATCTTTTGGTCCTACCTTGGTCACGGAATAACGTTACAATATGACCGTCACAGTACTTTGAAAAACTTTCTTTTTTGGTCCTGCCTTAGGCACGGAATACAAACATGACCATAACACAACATTGAAAAACATTCTCAGCATACACAAGGTTCCCCCAGGACCGAGTTTCGGAACCACAGCCCAAAGGCAAACATTACTGCATTAATGCTGTTTCTTTTTGTAGGGCTAAGTAGCACTCTAAAGCACGTAGTATCCTTTTACGTGTATACCACTATATCTGTACACCTCTACACTTGTATACTTGTATATATCACTGTACTGCTGCCCAAAAAAAACAGTAGTTTTGTATTTTTTATTTACCTTTGTAAGGCAGCACAGAACAGAACAACAACTCTTATCTCTTTTTTTTCAGGTACTTAAGCGATATACTATAAAACCTTTCATTTGAAATCTCTATGGGAATTGGGGGGGGGGGGGTTTTTGTTTGTTGTTGGGTCACAGACATGCATGCAAAGAATATGTGACCAAAAATAAAAAAAATTACTTTATTCTATAATATATAAATGGAGTGCAAAAAAAAATTGGCACATGTGGTTTTTGTTAACTGATGATTTTTTTTTTTTTTCTCTGAATAAATTTACTTCAATTAAAGGTTGGATTTTTTTCATATTTACAGTGTGAGATTAAGCTAATTCACCAAACGGTGAATCTTTTATAAGCCTTTTTACACATCTTTACCAGGGTTGCCAATAATTGTGGAGGGCACTGTATAATGCAAACTAGCATGGGAACAGGATTATTATGGGAACGGGATTAGTATGGGAACAGGCAAAGAGAGATGTTCAAAGTACCGATGTGTTGGCTAAGGGCTGTTATGTGTTATGCAGAAATTGCTTAAACTTGTGAATGCCAGTGACTATTTTGTCTTTTAGCATGTAGTAAATTAGTACATGTTTCATACGTTAAAGAGACCAACATGAACGAGTAAGATGGCACCAAAAACAAGCTGCTTTTAAGAAATACAAAGCAAGAAATGTAAAAAGGTAGTGGCACAAATAAAGAAAGACCTTCTGACCAAATTAATCACAGAAACAGACTTTTTCAGGGTCAGTGCTGTGACAAGATCCACAGGCAAACACCCGTTAGCCAGATACAGTTACACCAGTTACAGTTAGCATCATGCTTTAGAGCCAAACCCCTGTCCCTGCCCCCCTGTTGTATGCAGGTTTTCGTTCCACCCCACAATGCCAATAATATTTTTTTAACAAGCTGTTTTTTTTTCTTAATTAGATGTTTTTTTTTTTTTTAGATATTATTTACCCTCTTAAGCCCCATTTTGTTAGCAAAAAGCATGATAGCATGAAGAATTAAAGTCAATTATTCACATTTGCTGTATTGCAACAAACAAAAAAAAGGTAAAACATTTTTTTTTTGATCATCAAATTAACTGAGGAGGTGAATCAATAGGCTCTAATTGATGATATTGTGGACAACACACACTAAAAAACCGTTTGGTAAAAAAATGAAGAATCAAAAAAAAACAAATCAAAAACGAACCAAACGAAAATTTGTGTTAATTAAATTAAAATTATGAAAGGACACTTGTTTCATGACCAAACCTAATTAGCCCATTCCATCCTTCACCTTTTTTTTTTTTTTTTTTTTTTTTATGCACACAATAATAATAATAATGATGTGAAAAAAATGTAATTATTATATATGCATCATGTGTGCATTTCTTTTATAATTTTTTTTTAGAGGGTAAAATAATCCCTCTAAACATGATAAATTAACATCTTAAAATATTGGGATTGCAATTGTGGTTGGAACAAAAACCAGCATACACAGGGGTACTCCAGGACCAGGGTTGGGAACCATTGCTTTAGAGGGCTAGAGACACACACACACAACCACAGAGGTACAATTTAGAGATGCTAATTACCATAACCATTCTGCCTTTGGGAGTACACCCCAAACCCTGAGGGCACTGATAGAAAAATCATACAGAAAAGGTTCAGGAGTGGGAGCTATGACATGACAGTGTTATTCTGTGCATTGTCCTAAATGGACACTTCAAGTCCAAATTATTATTATTTTTATTATTATATCTTTTATTTAAGCACTGAGACTGAGACCGAGTTGTTTTTTTCAGGGGGGCCCTGCGTACATATAGTTGTGTTAAAAATATATCAGTACAACATCAGTAACCTGATGAACCACTGTAATTAGTAGTAGTGATATTTCTGCATGGCAAATAATTTACTAGATGTAGTAGTGTAATAGAAAAATAACAGACCCAACTGTCATGACATGCACGCTGCTTGTTCTGAGTAATTGACTCATTCATTGAAAGGGGCGTGTTCAAAATAATAGCAGTGTGGAGTTTAATTAGAGAATTCATTCATTCTGTGAAAAAACAGTGTCATTAATTGTCCTTTATTAAGGAAGAAGGGAAGCAAATGTTTCACATATTGTTATAAAATATATTTCCTTCTGAATTGCTAAGTAAAATGGACGTTCCAAACATTGTTTGGAGGAACAACGTAATTTGATTTAAAAGTTGATTGGAGAGGGAAAAACGTATAAAGAATTGCAGCAAATTATAGGATGCTCAGCTAAAAATATCTCAAATGCTTTAAAATGACAACAAAAACCTGAAACACACAGAGGAAAACAAGCAACTACTGTTAAAACGGATCGAAGAATAGTCAGAATGGCAAAGATTCAGCCATTCATCACCTCCAGAAAGATCAAAGATGATCTAATATTACCTGTAAGTGCTGTTACAGTCAGAAGACGTTTGATCGAAGCTAAGCTATCAGCAAGAAGCCCTCGTAAAGCACCATTGTTGAAAAAACGGCATGTGCAGAATTGGGTAAAATTTGCCAAGGAACACATCGATTGACCCAAAGAGAAATGATAAATAAAGTAAAATAGTTTTTTTCGGGTCTAGTGGTCGTCGACAGTACGTCAGACGACCCCGGGTACTGAATTCAAGCCACAGTACACTGTGAAGCATGGTGGTGCAAAAATCATGGTATGGGGACACGGTGTTGGGCCTATTTATCGTATACCAGGGATCATGGATCAGTTTGAATACATCAAAATAGTTGAAGAGATTATGTTGCCGTATGCCAACGAGGAAATGCCCCTGAAATGGGTGTTTCAACAAGACAACGACCCCAAACACACGAGTAAGCCAGCAACATCTTGGTTCCAGACAAAAAGTATTGAGGTAATGGAGTGGCCATCTCAATCCCCCGACCTCAACCCCATTGAAAACTTGTGGGGTGACATTAAAAATGCAGTTTCTGAAGCAAAACCCAAAAATTCACAGGAACTGTGGAATGTAGTTTGTTCATCCTGGGCTGAAATACTTGTTTCTAGGTGCCAGAAGTTGGTTGACTCGATGCAACGCAGATGCGCAGCAGTTATCAAAAACAATGGTTATGCAACTAAATATTAGTTCAGTAATTTAAAGTGAAGTTAAATCTTGAAAAATTTCTTCAGTTTATACAGTAAGTGTTTGAGTTTGAAGATAAAAATGTCGATATTTTTTTGAACAGATTAATATTCTTTTTTTTTGCTACCTGTAAAAAATAACGCAGACTTGATAAAATTGGTTAATGCTTTGATTTGAAATTGAATGTGTAATGTTTCCACTACATTTGAAATATGGAACTAAAAGCTATTAAAAAATATTTGCACTTTATTCACTTTTTTTAATGCACTGCTATTTATTTGAACACCACTGTACACGTACGTCTATGACATAAACATCACAAGTATAAAATACAGATAAAACATTACAAGTTTTAATACAGAAGATATAATAACAATAAAGAGAAGTAGTATGAGTAAATACAACACACAGATAAAACACATGTTGGAGGTAAAACAATAATAGAAATGCATGTGTAGAAAAAACACTAAATGGTGCACAGTCTTGGCATTCAATTTGGATTTAGGCAATGCAAATACATGTATTTTCAGATTCTAAATATTTAAAAGTCAAATTTTTTTCATTTCTCAAAAGACACCAGGGAGGTCAGCATGAGTACATCTTGGAATTCGTTGCACAAGTACGGTGCAGAGACACCACAGGCATCTCTACTCAATCCAGTCCTGAAACGCCGTATGTGGAGCGAGATCCAATATTGAGATCTAGTGGGGTGAATACAGAGTCCCATTACACTGGGATGCAAGTGTACTGTGTAATGTTCATTTGCATGAGCATATGAATTTGCCTCTTCCCGGCATATTTAAGTTTTTCAACGTGCCTTAGATGTTCTTGTCCTGGCCTCTCCCTCTGCTTTTGCAAAACCAAGCAATGGCTGACACACCCCTCCTTCTCTCTACTCTCCCAGCGTAATAAAGACTGAACGAGTAAAAACAAATCTCTCTCACACACTCTCTCTCTCTCTTTCACACACAAAAACAGAGGAAGAAGCTGTGTGGTTGGAATGAGCCAACTCACAGACCCCTGGTGACACCCCCACCCCACAGCATGTGTTCAGGAAGTGGAATGCCTGCTAGAGTCAGAGTCTGCAGTCGTATTCATGTGTGGGATGAGGCTAGCTGGCTCTGGAAAAAGAAAAAAAACTTTTGCGTACCCGCCCTCCTCCGGTTACTGCCACTCACATGTGCATCCTTCTCTGGCTACTGCCAATCAGGCGGAGGCACACCCAAGCTGGCCCCACCCCACAGAGCGGAGGGTTGGTGAGGGGAAGAAAAGAACAGAA
The DNA here is from genome assembly GCA_022702515.1 of Ilyophis sp. 1 JC-2022. Classification (NCBI taxonomy): domain Eukaryota; kingdom Metazoa; phylum Chordata; class Actinopteri; order Anguilliformes; family Synaphobranchidae; genus Ilyophis; species Ilyophis sp. 1 JC-2022. The sequence goes on along the minus strand of CM040401.1, from coordinate 53,472,739 downwards.
GTACTAAAAGAAAGAGTGTGTATGTGTGTGTGTGTGTGTGTGTGTGAGAGAGAGAGAGATAGAGATAGAGAGAAAGAGAGCGAGAGTGAGAGCAGAAAGGGAGAAAGCAGGGAGGAGACGATGGAGGGCTTGCTGCCGTTAATGCAGCAATGTCCTGGGTTGTATGTGGTTGCCTGCTCTCTCATATTCAAGCTCATCCACTGGATCCTGCAGACCCTGCCTCTGCCCAAGGCTGTGGAGCATGATGTTTTTCGTGCTTGGAAGTGGAATAACCTCACTGTGTCCCTGGTGCACTCCCTGGTAACCGGGTCGTGGGCCATCACCTGGTGAGTACAAGTCCCTCACGCACTTTCACAAGCGCTGCACAGACTGGCTGGAGAGAAATGTGGGAGAGATTGAGAGAGATTTTTGATTTTTGAGAGAAAAATTGATGGAGATGGATAGAGGGTAAAAAAATAAGAGGGAGGAAGAAAATTAGATAATAATGGTAATAATGCAAGTGGAGAGAGAAAGTTTGAGAGAAAGAGAAGATAATAATGGTAATATTGCAAGTGGAGAGAGAAAGTTTGAGAGAAAGAGAAGATAATAATGGTAATATTGCAAGTGGAGAGAGAAAGTTTGAGAGAAAGAGAAGATAATAATGGTAATATTGCAAGTGGAGAGAGAAAGTTTGAGAGAAAGAGAAAATAATAATGGTAATATTTCAAGTGGAGAGAGAAAGTTTGAGAGAAAAGTATGGTGAGAAGAAAGAGGGAGAGAGAGAAAGAAAGGGACAGAAGGAGAGGACTACTCACATGGGAAGGAAAATAGGGTTGAGCTAACATCATAAATGTGGAGGGGTTAAACTGAACTTCACCAACCATAAGAGCAACACCTTCAACTTCATGACAAGATGAAACCCTTCCACAACAGAAATGTGAGTGAAGTGAGTGTTTCTCAGCGGCTTTTGTGGGTTTTTCTAAGCTCCGTTCCCTCGAGTCCACTTAACGTTTCAGCACACTTGCGGGCACATGCTAGAAATGCTTTAACACTTAATTGCTTTAGTCAACAAGACCTTGCCAACAGCAGGCAGACTGTCATGCCTCGGTCTGTCTCAAACAAACGCACTGCTGTGTTAAGATCAAGTAAATACATGAAAACGTGTAACCTAAACTTCAGCATTTAGCTGCTTCAGGAACTGCAGCTCAGTCACATTTGTTTAAGCCGGTCACCGTCATACACAAAGGGTACACCCCTCTCATTCCTCTGCATTGCCACACCTCTTTTGTACTGATGAGTCAAGATTCCTATGTTACGTTCACTTACCCCCAGTATCATGCTTTTATGGTAGGCAAAAGTTAGGCAGTGCTCTCTAAATAAGAAAAACATTCCTCCCACGCCTTCTCCAATAAACAACCAGTTCAACAACAAAACTCAAATGCGCGCTGTAGAGTAGATTTTGTATTCATACACCAGAGAACACTCATCCAGGAATCATCTCAAGACAGTGCTAAGGGTTTAATGTCACACACATTCTGCAACTCATTTGTGAAGCTGGGGTTTTTACTTTTGAATGGGGATATTCATATTATAGAACTTTGCTTATGGGCGCAATGGCAGTGTCACACCTGATATTTTAATGACTAAGATAAGAAAAACACAAGCCTACTTGACAAACAGGAAAAACCTGCAGACCAGGAATAAATTGTGAAAGAGCTGGAAATGTATGTGTGCATGTGTTTGTGAGTAGCAGGGTTAATCATTAATAAAGGGAAATATAACATATTACAGGAATACAGGCCAATCAAATAAGTTTTTATAAGTTTTTATATAGTCATTTATTAGTTTTTCTTATTTGTGTGGCCTTTCTTGTTGAAACCACTTTGTCTGACGGCCCAGACTTACTCTGTAATCTAGGTAGATAATAAGGTAATAAGAAGAAAACAGTCCTAATCTCACCCACATCCTCTGTGCTCTGTTACATTACAAGAATCTTATAATATTTATATATATTTATTTATAATTATTGATACTATGCCAAAGCAGTACCCAATACATTTCCAGATCATGTCCAACACCAGTCCCTTACTGAGAATTGACCGTTTATCTGAAAGCAGGAATGGTGACACATTATTAAAATATAAATGGGTAATTAATCATCATATTAATATGTAGCTTAATATACAGTAGTACGTCAGAACAATCCCAGCTCCATCTTTGGATCATCATGAGATTACACCATTTGCTTTTTCATTTGCAGTCCTCTCTGATAGCTCCTTTTTTTTTAGAAATTGTATATACTGCTATTTATTGTAAATACGTGGATGTTTTGGAAAATTAAATGATTAATATGTCTCACACCAATTAATTTTTTCAAAAATAAATTGCAATACATGAAAGCAGAAATAACTTTATATTTATTTATATATATATTTATTTATGTATATTTGCCCAAATATAGTGTTGCAATATCTTGTAGAACATTTCATTTCTGTAAGAGCTATGTCAGGGGTGTAAGGTGCCATTTTGTTTTTCTTGTGCTAACTGTTGTTCATTCTCCTCCAGTGTGGTCCTCTGGCCAGAGACGCTGAGCAAGGTATACTCCTTTTATACAACCTTCTCCTACCTGCTTGTCGGCTTCTCTACAGGTGAGTCACCTTATGTAAATGGGTTTTATCATTTTAAAATGATACACTGCAGTGAAATAATTTTATCACAGTTCACATATGTAGAATATATTGCAGTATATTCTGTATCCATAAGGGCTCTCACTGAGGGTTGCAGCTTATTTCTCGGTTTCATTTGAATTTAGATTTTTACCAAGATTTTCAATGCAGGCCACAAGAATAGCTTTCACTAAAGACCTCCTTCTCCAGTACAGGAAACATGAACAATAGAGGGTCCTAGTCAGTAAACAGGCCTGTCTATAGAACATTTTGGTAAGAGTGCCATTTATCCAAATCACAATAAGAATTAACTATACAGTATGTGTGATCAGAATGATCTGAGAATATGCATATAAATTCTTTTTTTATTTTTTATTAAAATGGTTTATTTTCTTTTTGCAAAAAAAAAAAAATCTCCCCTTTCCTGTGGTCATGGAGGTTTCTGTTTGTAAACTCTTTGTTCCTCTGATTCAAACCTGTTGCCATGATGGTGAGTGGTAATAATTAACCTTCTGTTTCAGCTGTATACATGTACCACAGGGTATAGTTTTATTCTGTGCGTGTGAGAGAGAGCGAGAGAGAAAGAGAGAGATAGAGAGAGAGAGAGTCTATTTTGTCTATTAAGCTGGTTCTCCTTGGAGACAGCACCTCACTTCAGCAGAGCTAGTAGTCACACACAATATATCTGCTCAGCTCACCTGCTGCATACCTGGGAGTGGACAGCTCTCTCTCTCTCTCTCTCTCTCTCTATCTATCTCTCTTTCTCTCTCTCTCTCTCTTTCTCTCTCCCCTCTCTCTCTCTCTCTCTCTCTCTCTCTCTCACACAAAATATAACAAAACATGAACAACAAACCCCCCCCCCCCTCCCGCCAATACACATAATCCCAGGTCAAAAGACATTTAGTATATATACATTATAGTATATTAAAATTAAGTATTAAAGTGAACGCTAATGAACACGGAATTCATTTAGTCCACACCCTCTCTTAAATGATGGCAGGCAGAGACATAATGAGCTGCCATTTCAATTGTGGTATCCTCTTCTCCCAGAACTACTTTTAATTTATTTGATTCTGATTGTTCAAATTGGTACTTGGGGCAGTAGAGCAAAAAGTGGGCCTCTCTCTCTCTCTGACCGTGCACAGTAGGAAAACAATCGTACACAGGGGATATGCCTGGGAGTGGGACCGGCAAGGGTGGAGGGAGTTTGCTGTGTTTGTTCGGCGAGGTTGCCATAGCAATCTATGGTGTGGTCTTTACAACCGCAACAATCTGTAGTATTGTACAGACCTGTTGCTGCTTGCGTGGATACGTGGGGTTTGACATCTTGAATGAAAACCTCCGCATAGACATTGAACAACTACAATGGTTCTGCTTAATGTGAGAATAAGTGGGAAACAATGCAAGAGCACTGAACACAATCTTAACTGTCAGAAAAGCTGCCGTGACTTTATAACCTAACGGATCCATTCTCAGTGTTTATGTCTATTTATGGCACAGTTTAATCAAGAGGTACCCATGCAAATCAAACACAACCTTCAGAAACTATTGAGTCTCGATTTCACATTACATTTATTTAGAACGAGCTATTATCCAGACCGGCTAACAATGTAACGGAACATGAATGCAGCCACCTGGGTTATATGAACAACCATGCTACTGATCTGGCTTCCAACATTCTCAGACCAGCAAGTAACATCACTAAAGTACCAATGCAAAATACCTATGCTAAACAATGAGCAGAATACAAATGCATACATTGCAAGCCCTACAAACAAACAAAAAAAAACATAAAACCACAAAAATATAATAACCCAAATGAATGCAAAAGGTAGAAGTATCAGAGGGTGGAGTTGGGAGGAGAGCCAAGATGCAGTCACCAGTCTGCAGATAGGCATAGGATCAGCAGGATTTCACTGTTACCCTTTATGTGACAATAGGTATATATAACATTTAGGATTTTGGGAATGTCAGTGAGGTAATATCTCACCACCACACAGTTCATCAAAGTCCTTCCCTTGTATGGATTTTCCAGAGGCCGTCTGAGGTATGGATGTGTGATTGCAGTGTTTCTAAACTAGATGAATTCTGTTCATCTCAACAGAGAAAATCCGTCTCCGCCTTTAATGTCTGCTTACTACCTGTTAAATGGTTCAAACAGACAGCTCCTTGCACCTTCCAGTATGGGACAGGACCTCTCACACTATTCTCTCGAATGATAGTGGCTTTGTCAGCCGGGATTCCACAGAGAGGTAGCTGTGCGCTGGTCTCCTCTTGTGTTCAGTTGCATACATACACATCGTACAACAAAAGTGCTTTGCCGATGTTAGTGCTTTTTTTTACCAGAACAAAAGTGAACGGTGCCGTTTATAGCATATAGCAGCATAGCGTACAGTACAGATGCTAAATGTTTGTTCATTGTGTAGTGTGTTGAAGATATACTCAACTCTTATTTCTTGGACAGGTCACTACAACTATGTCTGTGACCTAATCCATTTAATAAGTCTTCTGCTTCTCCTTGTGAGATGCACGTATTTGCAAGCAGAGTGCAAAACGCGACGTGGAACAGCACTGCATGAGCAGGGATGCAAATGTCTCAGTACTTGTTAAAGCTCGGGGGTCCAGAAGTTTCAGTACTGTTTGAAAGCCTATTTCTGGTACTTTTTTAATTAAAATATATAATTTTATAATATATCATCTTAGGCCAAGTTTCTCAAAAAATAAAAAAAGTTTATAAATGTTGATGCCGTGGTTTGGCTCATGGAAGGTTCCCTCCTCACAGGTCATCTGCTCTTGAATTGGACAACCTGCTGACCTCCCTTGCACTCGTTATGATCCCAAGACCAAAGGCACTCATTTTGTAATCTGATATTCAAGAGGTATCAGCTTTAAAAAAACCTGCCAAACCAGAAGAAAACTATCCCTGTAGCACTTGTAGTTCTCCACTTTGTATTGCACACTCACTGGCTTCCATTCTTCAGAGGCAGACTGAAGTGATTTCATGAATTATCTTTGCAAGATTGACAAAGTGACTTTTTATCTGTCTGCAGGGTACTTTGTACAGGATGCCTGTAACATCATTTTCAGTGGCTATGCAAAAGGAGCATGGGAATTCTTGGTCCATCATGCTATGGTAAGTGCTCCAGGGAAATAGCAGCATGGTAGGTCAGCTACAAATAATGGAGGCAGAAAATATATATATACTATATACACATATATGATCGGTTTCACCTGTTTTTCTAAGTCAAAGAGGTTAAAGGTACTAGGTGCCAAATTTAACCCATCAGTTGTTGATTTATTTCTGAGTTAATTGCATCAGAGAAGAACTACCTTTGCTTAAATCAACTGAAATATACCATTTTAAGAAAAATATAAGTTCATAGTAAGTAAATGAGATGGTAAAATATCCCTTCCCATTGAAACTTAAGTGCATACCTGCCTTTGAGTGCATTATGCACATATGCTGATATTGTGCATGGATCTTGGATTCTTCAAGTGAATAAAAAAAACAGCGAGAATGATTGATATTTAAATCCACAAGCATGCTAGCCCTTCAAAACTAGGAAAAAGCAATCCTGAAAAATCAAGAGCAATGTATTACTGTGATTGTGAGGATGGAACCCTTGAACCTGCTCCTTTTAAAGAAAATATGAACCATTCCGGAGACTCAGAAGATATGGGAAAGCCTCAGCACTGCAGCATTGCAGCACATAGCGAGCCTGAACACTTCCTACAACGCAGCCGCTGCAGTTCGGCGTCACCCTTACCCGTCATCCCTGATGATTCTGCAGTTTCACAGGCTCAATGAACCCTGTGTGAGACAATGGGTGTCATTTTTGAGCATGTCACACAGGGCTTATTCTGTGGGCCCCGATGAATGCGCCCCTGTGTCTGAGCTGCTGAGGGAGGAACAACACTGACTTTGTGCCCCCAGATACGAGCACAAGGGAGCACCGCGGGTTGTCACAGGACCGCCATGCATAGTGTATGATTGTGTACAATCTCCTGCATCTCATAGACCCCAACACACATATAGGAGCACAGAAAGATGCGCAAACCCTCATGCTGTTTAAAGTCTATGACCCTTTCAGCAGAGATTTAGCAAGGGTAGCAAATCACATTTGTTCAACGCAATCCAAGTACATTTGAGGTAATCAGAAAGCAAAAATGCAGTCTGTGGAATTCCAGATTTCCATAATTTCCTTTTTATGGCAGTGTATTCCAAGTTGGATCTATTAAGAATTTATGATCATTATTGTGGTAATCAACCACGTTGTATTAAACATGATAAATACGCGTACGACTGGATTCTGTCAATCTTGCAGGTAAGGCTGACTAGTCAATTGCAAAGACATTCCATCATGTAAACTGTCATCAGGCATTTCCACAGCAATTTCTAAGCAAAATATGACATTAGCAAGCAGTCAACCAGTGACATTTCGAATGACTATGCAGAGTATGCACGCATTAAAACATTTTTACTTTTAAAACTTAAACATTTAACCCCATTTTGTACAGGCATGTCGTTGTGCTTTGAAAATTCAGTTGGCAGTGACACCTGCTGGCTACAAAAAACAAAACATAATGGGGCACTGTGCATGTCTGATTGGTCTCCTGAAAGAGCTGGGGTGTGCCACGCCAAGCTGGCTGGGCTGCTAATATTCATATAGCCGTCTCTCTGTTCACCCCAGGTCATCTGGTGCTTCCTGTATGCACTATACACAAAGCACTACATCGCGGGCACAGTGATCGCGCTCTTCGTGGAAGTGAATAGCATCTTCCTGCACACGCGACTGCTGCTGAAGCTAGCGGGAGCGCAGTCTTCGCCTCTCTACGCCGTCAACAAGATAATCAACCTCTTCACTTACATCACATTCCGCCTCAGCGCACAGTTCTACCTTACCTGGTACATTGTGCAGAACTACTCCAGGCTGGACCACAGCGGCTACTTCTTCACGACCATAATGCTCATGAACACCATGATCCTCATCTACTTCTACCGTCTGCTACGCGCCGACTTTTTCACCAACCACAAGGCTCACCCGGTCGAGAACGGTTCAACAAAATTTCTCAAGGACTGACGAGGGGGTGGGCACTGACCCGCCGCCGTACCAGTTGAAACCTCGCCTGACAACGCATACTTTTCCGGTGTTTCCACACTGACTGCCTTTTGTAACTGTGTCCGTTAGCTGGCTACAGAACAGGGTCTCAGTGGGATCCCGAGTAGACTAACACAAACAGAACAACCCTCAGCAAGGTACCATAGGTCCAGCACAAAGTGCCTACAATCTGCAACAGACACCATTTTGTCATAATCTAGTGGTAGAAAGCTGTAACTGCAGGTCAGGCAGAATATGATGGACACTGTTGTAAATGCACCTGGCTCCCCCCATAACCTGAAGAACTGCTCATCACCAGAGGCAACCCAAGTGAGAATCCACTGAGTGGAACTCTGTACCCACGGATAGGAGGTCCACAGACTGAGGGTGGAGCTTGTCTGATACGCGAGCGCCTTCAGAATGAAGTCTGCAGCGACCAGTACAGGATGAAATGAGTTTTTCTACGTTCCACTGTAACACTCAAAATCTACCAACATTAATGTAAAGAATATAGACTTGTATTACTTTAGTGGATTACTTTTACTGAAATTTGATAATAAAAAAATATTTCAAGACATTGTAAACAATCCTATGTGCTTTGTAGGTGCATTGTGGCGGTGTAATTCTGAAGTGGAAAATTAGGATAGCTGCATAGAGAACCTTACTTTATGTACTTTTTAAACTAAATATTACATGCACATCATAATTGATATTACTATCAGAGGCTACAATTAACAAACTAAGACTTCTTCCAAACTGTGTACTAGTACAGGGGTTTTCAAAGTGGGGGCCGCCAGGGGGGCCAATTGGAAGGGAGAGGAAAATGGAAAACACACAAAAAAAAAAAATGTATTTTAAAAAAACACATTTCAATTCATAAGATTATTGTGCCGGTTTAAAATAAAATATAAATCCTTTCATATCGAAGAGGTCTTTGTCATGCCCTTATAATGCCCAATAACCGTCTGCCTGTCAGTCAAAGCGTTATGTTGAGCTGCCAACGGCCAGATTATGGTATCAAAATACGGTCAAAAGTATTGTGTTGTGTATTAAGAAGCTGTATGTTAGATTTTTTTTATATTTGCCAGTGTAATTTAAATGTTTTTTATTTATTTTTTAAAAGCCATTTCAAAATAGGGGGGCCCCAGCCAGAGGCTACGGCTATTTGGGGGTCTTTGGCATGGAAAAGTTTGGGAACCCCTGTACTAGTACACAGAATAGACGTTTATTCTAACCCTTCCACAGACAGTGGCCGTCACACTAACAGTACAGCACCACCTACTGGGCTCCTAACAGAACCGCTCTAACTATAGCTGTTGCTGACAAATATTTTTTTTCACATGATAGATGGACAAATCTTGTGTAAAATAAAATTACACAGGCTGTAGAGTGTAGTCTGAACATGCATGTAGCATTAAGTAATTATTGATCTACAGTACTGGAGCCACACCTGTGGAAAGTGGCTTTAGGGTCATCCACTGCACCTACATACACTTGTAATCATAGTACAGATGAACCTCGATCCAACGGACTAATAGGGGGGAGCAGTTGTCCGTTAAAGCCGTTTGTCCGTTGCAGCGAATAATGCAAAATATCACTATAACAAGAGATATGCAGCGCACAACAACCAGGCAAACCGACGCTTGTACGCTTGTAAACAACACGTGCGCGCCGCCAAGCGGACGCTTACTCAAGTAGCGGTCTCGGTTCGCTTCACCCGGGAGTTTTAAACGTTCGGACCAGATATTCACTCTAGCAGATTGTGTCCGTTGGATCCGGAATCCGTTGCATCGGTGTCCGTTGGATCGAGGTTCATCTGTATCTGACTGCTCGCAAAAGAAAATAATAGACCATAGACTTTTTTAAGAACATTTATTTTTTGTACATGTCACGATGAACAGTTTAAATGATGCCAATCTGAAAAAGAAGAGAAAAAGTGTAAGAGGTTTTAAAGGAGAAGACATTCGCGGCATTTAACCTTAAACTCACAATGCATCAGTGGTTCCTTTGAAAGCATCATTTCTTTCAGATGCAAAAATAAAGTTTCCATCATTTGCAGAGGATCTGAATAAAAGTCTTACAAGTACACTTGAACTGAGTGCTACGCATATTTTTAATGGGCCATAGCATTTGCAGAATTTAAACCCAACTATCGGTAACCTGCGCAACTGTCCTTATGATCATTTCAAATAAAAACGTACTTAGAAAGATTACTTCAGTAATATTCAGTAGATAAACAGCAGTCTCATTCGAGATCATGAAAAAACTTACATCATTACCCAATGAACTCCTGTTATGTACAGACGCTAGATAACTGGTGTCCAGTCCATTTAGACAATAAAATGTATAATTGAAGCAGCAGTATGCAAATATAGCTTTAACAACATTGTTTTACTATATTAAGCTAAAAAAAATTTGCTACACGGTTTTTAGTTAAGATTAATCTACAATATAAAGAATCAACGCTCAGCATGTTGCTTTCATCCATTAAATGGTGTATGCTCATAGCAACTCAACAGCCACACTATTGGTGGACAAGCTAATCAGAGCATCTATTTTCAGGTAGGCCATTAACAAATACTTAACTACTGGCAGCAAATTCAAAAGGTTATTTCTATTTATAAACCATTAAGCTTTAGGCCATCAGTCTTGTGCAGTTCTCACCTTGTTTGCAACATCCAAGGCATCGTAATCTGGTGCCAGGCGGACGTATGCCTTCTTTTCGCCATCAGGCCTGAATCGAGAAAAGGAAAAATGTTTTAACCATTTCATACAAGCTTACTCGCGAATCATAGAATTTCACTCATGTGAATCAGTGGTTCCTTTGAAAGCATCATGTATTTCAGACACTGAAAAGTTTACATCATCTTCACATGGATTTTGTTACTCGTGAAATCCTTGATTTGTGAAACAGGCCTCACTTAAAACTGAAAGGACAACTAAATTTCCAGCCCCTGACCACAATCCAATTTAGTGTGTGTATATATATAATTAAACCCCACCCCAAAGCTTCAAGAACAAGTTCCTAGTGTACTCTTCAAATACAGCTGTATGGTGCATACCTGATCAGTGTGTTGACTTTAGCAACATCAATGTCATATAGCTTCTTGACCGCGTGCTTGATCTGATGCTTGTTAGCCTTTACATCCACAATGAACACAAGTGTGTTGTTGTCCTCGATTTTCTTCATGGCAGACTCGGTGGTGAGAGGGAACTTGATGATGGCATAGTGGTCAAGCCTGAAAAACATGCATTTCCAATGTGTTTATCTGACCAGCAACCCACCTAATAACCCAACTACAGAGCCAAATCTTTAGATTGACTACAGGACAAAGACCATGGTTAGGTAAAATTACATGTTAATTTCAAAATAATGTCATAAGACAAGGTACGTAATCATACCATCTCATTCAGCCCTGACCAAAGATATTCTTGCACAAACACATATGAAACCTCAGCATTGCGTAATAAAAAAATTTTATACAAAAAAAAAACACTGGATACCAATTTTGTAAGAAATATCAAACCCTTCTATCAGCATTCACTTGAATGTTTGAGGTGCATCAGAATTTCATAGCTGTAATCATATAATGTCATGCTTTGATCGCAATATACCATCATTTGCACCACAGCTAAAAGCAAATGTCAAACCCACCAGGTTTCAATCCACCCAGGGTCTGCCGATTCGTGAATTCAGTCCAGTTCGGACCAAATAGACAAGGTAAGCCGATTTAAGTGGTAATTAACAGCTTGAATTTGTCAACTAAGTGCTGAGTAACGACAAAGGCAAGCACACCCTGCTGCTCTTCAGGGATAGGGCAGCAGATCGCTGGTGTAATGGAATTATACGTAAAGGCCTACCCACAAGCTCTGCTTGACAACTGTCCCCTTGACCCATAAAAGCCAGACCAGACGCAGGCTGACACACATACTTGTTCCTGCGAGGAGCACTCTTCCTGGGGTACTTGGGCTGCCGCCTCATGCGGAGGGTCTTGGGCCTACGAAAGGTGGGAGACGTTCTAATCTTCTTGCTCTTGTGACTGTGGACACCCTTCAGCACGGCCTTCTTGGCCTTCAGTGCCTTGGACTTGGCCTCAGTCTTGGCTGGGACAGCTGTAGAACAATGGTCAGGGAGGTGGAGGGGAAAATAACATGTCAACTGTAAACCAGAGGACTTTAAGGCAGATGTGAAAATTTGGCAAAAAGCACATTCGCTGATTCAGTCCCTTGTTACGTTTGAAACATATTTCTAGCGGTACATCAGTGTTATAAGTTCCAATCACAACGAGTCAGTCTTTGATCGCTATCAACATACATCATATGTACCGCATTTTTGCCAATGATAGTATCACAGAATTCCTATACAGTTAAAGACGATAGGCCTATATCTTCACTCGGCAACGTTACATATCCCTTTAGACAGTCGATTTCCATTGACTTTGACGTGTAACGTAAGTTGTGCACGTTGTATGTTACCCGCTGTAGCGCGATATAATGAATGGCAGTAATATAAGCCACGTACCCCCGTATCAACCGACAATCAAAAGCAGGTTACCCAAGATGTCCTGTAGCTAAAGTGTGTCAAATATGTTACCCAGTTTTGGAAAACAGGGAACCAGCAGAGCGGCGCAATCGTATTTTTATTTCACGTGGGCCTGCGAACAAACTAGGCCATGCCGATGATCGGCACTGAACACTTTGCCAATTAACTTATTTTAAACAGTAACGTTTCTGATAAGCAAGTTAACGTATCTTATATAGGAAGCATACAAATACACACTTAGTATCAACAACCATAGACAATTAGTTCATACAAGTGCAACAAACTGCACATCGATAGCACCAATTATATCCCAACGACGTTAGCCAACCAAGTTAGCAAACCACATGCAACCACTACATTTTATTACTGGGTTTAATTACGTGTAAATAATACCTAACACAGAATATTAGCTGTATTTAGAATGGATGAGTATTCTAAACGATGTCTACGTGGACAAAAACGGGGATTTTTACACAAAAACTTCAGTTTTATTCGAAATTTATGCCGAAGCTCTCCATACCTTCCTTCTTCGGCTTCGGTGCCATCTTGGGAAAGGAAGAGCAAATGGGGTTTCTCTCACTATATTGCAGGGTTGAGGATGTATAATAATTATCGCGAGAACAGCTCTCTAATTTAGATACTGGGAGTTGTAGTACAAACTGACATGCTTGGATAGTGTTGCTCATTGTAGATGAAATACAGTATATTTGTTGAAAATAAATAAATAAATAACAAAATGCGATGTTTTGTAAATATAAATTATTATTATTATTATTATCCAAACAAAAGTAGGCCATGTAGATAAACCAAATTTTCATTTAGCTTTAGCAGACGCTTTTACACAGTAGTAAGTGCATAGAGAGGTATAAAAGGTAACTAAACAAGACACAACAGAAAAGAAAGACATTCTTCCCATATCAGCTAGTCCTAGTAACGAACACGAACACCAGTGCAGTTCACAGTGAACTGGGTAAATCTCTTCTACTAAATTCTATTCTAATAGTATAAACTTGAGTACACACAACAACAAGAAGACATACACATGAGGTCCTAGTATAAAGTATAGTCCCAGTGGGAGCCTGAAAGGTGTGTTTTTCAGCGACGGAAAGCAGGCAGGGGGGGGGTATTTTGGGTAGGGGAATGGGAAGTTCGTTCCACCACTGGGGGAGCTAGGGTGAAAAGCTCCGGTCGTCGGGAGGCGGGCGCGCATGACACGGGGGGGGGGGAAGTGCGAGGCGCCCTGCTGAGATATTAATAGATATTAATTAATTTGACTTTATGAAACATGTAGCAACATGTGCTAGCCAACCTCACTAGCCTATGTATTGCAGTCCATTGCATGATATGGTTGTGAAAATGTGAAAAACTGAGGAACTTGCATACAAGAGCATGCACCCCCAATCAGTCTGGGCCCCGTTTCCAAAAAGGATCTTAGAGTAAAAATTATCTTAGGCTATTTTGTTTTTATATTACTTTAATTGTTTGTTTGTTTTTCATCATTTGTTTTTTGTTTTTCTTTCTCTATTTTTAATATCATTTTTATGTAATGTCAGTCAATTTTAATAATTTTACTCATAAAATGAATAAAGCACAAATGCAAAACACTCTAATATAATCTTAACTCTAAGATGCTTTTGGGAAACGGGGCCCTGAACAGTGTGGACATTTTAGCTGTTATTTCCCCCCAGCATTTTTCTGAATTGTATCTATAACACAATGAAATAAAGTGCATCATAAGTATTTGGACAGTGACACAATTTTTATTGTTTTGGCCCTGTAATCCAGCACATTGGATAAGAAATGAAACAATAAAAATGGGGTTTAAGTACAGACTGTCAGCTTTAATTTAAGTGCAGGAATTACAGCCCTTTTTACATATAGTGCCCCCCTTTTATGGGACCAAAAATAACTTGACAAATTAACATAATCTTGAATAACTTGGTTGCAAATCCTTTGCATTCGATGACTGCCTGAAGTCTGCGACCCATAGACATCACCAGATCCTAAAGATCTTCCCTGATGGTGCTCTGCCAGGCCTGTACTGCAGCCATCTTCAGTTCCTGTTTGTTTCAGGAGATTTTTGCCTTCAGACTTGTCTTCAGCAAGTGAAATGCATTTCAGTTGGATTCAGGTGATTGACTTGGCCAGTCAAGAACATTCAAATTGTTGGCCCTGAATCAAGCATTGATTGCTTCAGCAGTGTGTTTGGGGTCATTGTCCTGCTGCAAAGCACCATCCAATAAGTTTTGAGGCATTTGGTCCTGACCTGAGCAGAAAACATGTTTCTGTACACTTCAGTATTCATCCTGCTGCTACCATCAGCAGTCACATCATCAATAAAGACAAGTGAGCCAGTTCCAGTGGCAGCCATACATGTCCAAGCCATAACACCCCCACCACCATGTTTCAAAGATGAAAGGGGGCGCTTTGTATCATGAACAGTTCCTTTCTTTCTCCACATTTTTCTCTTTCCATCGTTTTGGTACAGGTTAGAACTCATCTCATCTGTCCATAAGAGAATGTTCCTCAACTCAATGTACTTTTAAGCAAACTCTTTTTCATGCTGGTGTAGTCTTCTCTATAATTTAGTTTTTGACAAATCTATGCCTATATCCTGGATAGCTAAGAAACAGCTGAGGAGACAATTGTCCAATTACTAATTGTCCAAATACTTATGGACTGCACTGTAGATATTGAATGCCCTGCTGTGGCCTTGACTATATCTATATTCAGGAAAGTGACAGCAACAGTAGCCTACTTCACATCCCAGCCAGAAAAATGCATTTTTGATGCTAAAAATTAATGGTTGAAAACGTGTATATGCATGAGAGAACTGAACAATAAGCTGCATAAAACACATTCATTAGAATTTATTTATTGGGATGGCAGGGCATGCCCCATACACCACAGAGAGTTCGGCACTCTTCAGGGTTTCTTACAGAAATAACCATAGACTCTCAGCCCTAAAAACATTAACTTCAATGTTCTGAACTTCTGACCTCATGTAACCACATTGATTTTACTGTAGGGTAATCAGTCAGTCATGCATTTTAGTTTTATATGGGCTTTTCTATAGTTTTCTATGTTTCTTAGACATGGATTTATCCTGGTCCTAGACTAAAAGAAAAATTTAATGAAAATCCATTAATTTTTTTTTCTAGATAGAACTAGGCTTAATCCATGTCTGGGAAATAAACCTCATGTATTCTACCCATAGGGTTCTACTATCATCAGAGATAGGTGCATTTTATGTTGAAGGCCGACAGAGGGACCCTTTGACTCAAACCAGCCAAGGGAACGGGGATGCCTCTGTCACAATGTTTAAAAAACCAGCCCAGGGCTGACTCGTTGCTTCTTTTAATCGAAGTCATCTGTTTGCAATGCTTCATCCAGCACGGCCTCTTCCGCGGTTCGTGGGGGTTTGTGAAGCGAAGAGGATTTTCCCTTGGCCTTGATTTGTTCTTAAAGTAGCTCGTTACGTAGCGGATTTTTAGTTTTCGTGGCTATAGCGAGGTTCTTCATTAGTGCTCGGAGTAGACTACTTTTTGCAGTAGTAGTCTAGCCTAGGCGGCTACCCACGTCGCCTACCGCACCGAAGAGTTCTGTAAAAGAAAAAAAGGCTGTGGTATGTAGAGTTCGAGGAGCTTACTTGCATACATTGATAGCCTATAGCATATTCAAATTATTGTATTGGCACCTATCGTATGTGTTTACAAATATAACCATTAGCCTACAACCACGTTTATGTTTAAATTGGCTATCTCTTTCTGCTTTCGTTGCCATTCATAGACTCCATTCGCGCATCTTATCCAGTTAGCCTATTGCCTAGCCTACTTTTTTTTTTTTTTTGTGTGCAAAAATGATGTTCTAAAATATTTTATAAAGATGTGAGTTGAATTTAAAGTGGAAAATTTAGCTTTGTCACTTGCTATTAGTTGAACATGCGCATCAAACGTAGTTTTAAAGTTTGCGGTTAATAAAGTATCCAGTCCCATCTGGGTAAATCATCTGTCTGTAGGCTACCCAGAGCCGCCTATGAGCAACATTCATATTAGCCATCTGCTACAGTAACAGCTATTCTTTGTTATCGGATTAATTTGCGTACAAACGGATTAAGAGGAATTGAACAGATACAGGCTGGACTTTTCATAGTTTAGATTGCTATTTTATGGTATGTTGACAACGAACTGATAGTTTACAGACTTAATTAATTTTTTTTGTGAACTCAAACAAGCAATAGGCTATACTGTTTAATATTGGTGTTCATTTGTTCGGTTTTGCATTTACTTGTGACTCAGAATATTTTTTGCTTTTTAAAGCGAAATCTTCTACAGTAGGTGGTGAATTTAGCAACAGGCGGATAGATTGAAAGCACTGTGACACCATGGCCAATTTATATCGCTTTATCATGTTTATGTAATTTACCACTCTTAAGGACTAAGGCACCCAGCCGGCCAGGCAGAGAATTTAAGAAATTCAGTCTACGAATAAGTAGTGGCAGTGAGTTTCTTGTTAATGTTTTTCAAGGCTGTGAGCGCATTGCCTATGGTTGTTACCTTTCACTCCTCTTAAGGTATTTTATAGTGAATATTTTAAAATTGTAGATCAGTTGCAAGTTGAAATTTAACTCAAATTCGGTCTCATTATAATTCCCAAAACAACTACTTTTTGTTCAGACCCAGGTTAATCGGGTTGTAAGCCATAAACATGAAATAGGCTGTCTTCAATTCTAAATATTCCGTCTATCATGTTTTTGATTAAAATATCTACGTGTATTTTATGTACCCTAAATTAACAACTCAGCGTGTTGACCTATACATATTTAGACCATTATCCATAAAGATATGCCATTACCCAATCCTTTGTAGATGTGCTGCTGTTTTGAGTGTCACGTGATCCCACGCTTCTTTTCTATGTCCTTTCCACGCTTACAGCAAAGTTGCTATAGCAGCTGGGCCCGTGTTTTTGTTGCCAGAGAGACATTGTATACTTTTCAGGAACAGATAACAAAACTTGAGTAAGCGGGTAGGGAACCGAGGGCTGTAAATTTACTGTTATGTATCTCAACAGTATTCTGGCCTGGGCCCAGATGGCAGTGTCCAAAGAATAGAACAGTGCTGAGCAGAAGATTATTGGCCTATATGACAAGAATAATAGGCTACCAGTTTATTGGCAAAATTGGAAAATAGCTTCTCATCTCTCTGATGCAAAGGTGTTAACGTTAGTCATTTTCTATGGACATGGTAAATTGATCAAAAGGATTTCAATGACTCCTTTTATGATTTATGAACTGTGTATAATTGTATAACTAAACGATTTTGGCTAACATATTTGGTGTACTCCATCACTGAATGTGTGTCATTCTGTTAGCAGTCTTAATATTCACCAACCTAAATTATGACCCGTGTGCAATTTACCAGTTTTGAGAGATTGTCAGACAGATCTTCTTTAAGCTATTCAGGAGTTTTAACTATTCATGAATTCCATGGCTATTTATACCATATTAACAGAAGTGGATCTCATTTAAGCCTACAATGTGTTAAGAATAGCTTGTATGGAATTTCAGTCACTAGATTTGTTATTACACTAATCAATCAACTGGAGCAGAGGCTGGCCTTACTGAGGACACAAGTGCTTCTTAATTTTTGTTTCTTGTTATTTAGCATTTTTATGGCATCAATGTACATCTTGTATAGATTTAGATTGGAGCAGATCTGCCTGTATTGCAGTGTGTTGATTCTCTCTGTTACAGGTAAGCGCTATAGGATCACCTTTCTGTCTGTGTGCGCTCTAGCTCCAACATTCACTATGAGTGTGCTGCCTCCTGTACGAAAGGATCGCATTATTTCAAAGCTTCCGAAGGTAACTATTTATAGTTATACCTTGTACTTTACATTAAAAAAATTAAAATATAATTCTGAGTGTAAGGTCATGCTGATAAATGACAATAAAAAATGTTATAGCCTTTTTTGCTCATATTTTCTATACTGTCATGTATATACACAGAGGCATTTTGCGTCTTGAATCATTACAAACACATTTTTCACAGGGGAAATTGTGATTGTTTTCTTCTGATACAGTGTGATACAGTCAGATTGAAAAGTTCAGTTCTCTAACCACTTGCAGTTTTCCATTCTCCCATCCTCTGTTCCTCCCAACTTGCATTGCTTTGATCTGATGGCTTTGGAATGCATTGACTCACTGGCTGAAAGAGAATGAGAAGACCTTTCCAGTCTGGGCTTGTGGAGGTTTATACATGTCGGATACAGACTAGGCCCTACTGCCTCAGAGCATACTATCTGTGTGGTCACAGTGGCTGGGAGCCACAGCATTTATCTATGTGTACTGTAGTGGAGTGGGATGAGCAGGTAGACTAGGCACATTCTGGTATGTAGACCCACAATGTCTATTTGGTTTATGTAGTAATTCCTGAAAATTGTGTGGTGATTTATGTTTCGCTGTCCGACCAGTGTTCTACAAAAGGGGCTGCACTGCACACAAATGATGCTTTCCACCCCAAGGTGAAGACGGCATGTCAAGAGCACCGGACTGGCACAGTGGGGTGAGGATTTGGCTCTTGGACACTTTACTATGGGTTATACATTATTTTTACTGCAAGTATGTTTAACCTGTATTTATGTTTATGGGCCTTTCTGCAGGTTTAAGATCTCCAAGGTCATTGTTGTTGGTGACGTGGCTGTGGGGAAAACCTGTCTGATTAATAGGTAAGCAAAGCTAAAGGCAGCATGTTCAATGTTTGAAGATGCCAAGGACCTAGAAAGAGCCATGTTCAGGGGGAATTTGGTTGATGTTCTTGCATTTTACAGGGGCTAATATAATTGAGTAGAGTTGTCAAGTTGAGCTTTGTTAGCAGACCAAAATAAATTAAAGGTAAAATTCTGCAGTGAAACCAGGAAGTGCCTTTCTGTTACTTTGTGTTGTGGCCTATGTACAAGCTGAAATGTAAATGTACTGTATTTCTCTGTGGACTTTCTTGTCAGGAGAAATTATTTTTCACTACAATTTATTTGATTTTATGAAAAACAACACCAGGACCCATATATATTGAGCACCTCAGAGTAAGAGTTTTGATATAAGATCAGGTCTCCATGTCCATGTCCTAACCTTATCCACTATGAGCCAAAATGAATAATTGATCTTAGATTAGCACTTCTGCTCTAATATGCTTTATAAACATGGGCCCAGGATTGGTTAGAGTCTATATTAAAATGAACACCCTACACTCCCATCTGCTCTCTCTTAATAGATTCTGCAAAGATACCTTTGACAAGAACTACAAAGCAACAATTGGGGTGGACTTTGAGATGGAGAGATTCGAGGTGCTGGGCGTTCCCTTCAGTTTACAGCTGTGAGTCTCATCTGAGGGGAATGGGAAATAGTGGGGGTTCCCTAACTACAGCCCGAAGCAGCAGCACACTCATTGCTCTTTTCTTCTGTTCTCCAGGTGGGACACTGCCGGACAGGAGAGGTTCAAGTGCATCGCCTCCACCTACTACAGAGGAGCACAGGGTACAGAAATCACAGTGCCCCTTTTATCCCAAAGCTCTTTTTACCTGTATGTCTCAAATCGGTGTGGAAACCGGTGAGAGATGTAGTGCCAGAATGTTTTGGACTTTAATTTCAATCTTTACACATTTTTCTTTCTGGAGAATAGGCCATTTCATGTTTGTTGTATGGTATTTCCTGACTCAAATGAAACACGTGGAAGCTGTTTAGTGTTTAGCTTTATATTTCTGGCGAAATCTGCGCTCTAGGTCAGCTTGGAACGTACTGTTCCCTTTCCCAGAAGAGGGCATGATGAGGCTAATGTGCATTTGATGACACCATTTCTAGTCAGGTCTAATGTCTCTTTTGTCTGTTCTTTTTTCTCATAGCCATCATAATTGTGTTTGATGTGAATGATGTGGCCTCTCTTTACCATGCAAGGTAGGGAACATGGTGATTGACCTCAATCAGTGCCACCAGGTCAGGTGGAGGTGGTGCAGTTTAGTGTACCAGGCCTACCTGTCAGTACAGTGACTGCTGTTGTCTGTGTTTAAAGGCAATGGCTGGAGGATGCCATGAAAGAGAACGACCCTTCTAGTGTGCTGCTCTTCCTGGTGGGAACCAAGAAAGACCTGAGTGTGAGTGCCCGTCTCAAAAGCCATGATTCTGGAGCAGGCTTGTGCTGTGTGCGGTGTTCCGATCTTCACTGTTTTTTCTCTCCATCTCTCTGTCCCAGTCTCCTGCCATGTTCTCCCAGATCGAGCAGGATGCCATTAAACTGTCAGAAGAGATTAGAGCAGAATATTGGGCGGTTTCTGCACTGTCAGGTGGGCTGCTTTAAGACACAAAATGTACAAGCTTCAGCTCTGGACGGTGTGACCTACTTTTTAATGGATAGATAGAAGCATAGCATACCAGAGGTCACCCTTTTAGAATGAAACTCTGCTTCTAGCTCGCTTAGTGTGATTAGCATGGTGGCCTATTCCATTTTCCTGTCTCTTTTCACACACACACAAACACACACTAACTTGGAGATTTGTAGAAAGGAGCAGAGGAAGGATTGCTACTGTTACTGTGTACCAACATTATTGGATTATTTCATACTTTGGAAATATTTATGATCCTCATATAATTTAATTTGTTATCTGTCCTACTTGGAGGATATTGGAACAATCTGTACTCTCAATATTGTTTGTGGGCTCTTATTAGATTTCAGTCTTGAGGCTTTTGACTGTGTATGCGTGCGTGTGTGGTTGAACTCCTCTGTGCTGCAGGAGAGAGTGTGAAGGAGTTCTTCTTCCGTGTGGCGGCACTGACCTTCGAGGCAAACGTTCTGGCTGAGCTGGAGAAGAGTGGATCCAGACGCATTGGCGACGTTGTCAGTGAGTACTCTCCTGTACTGGAGGCAGTATAACCAATTGGTCAAACACGTAATTTCTCCTTAATCCCATGAATAGCCCAAGCTAAATCCTTTGCTAAAGTATTTGAAACACTACTCTGTAGCTATTCTGCTCTGGGAATGACAAACGGTCAACATCCTTCTGCTTATGTAATTCTGTTACAGGAATAAACAGCAATTCCTGCAACTTGTACACAACATCCCAGAAGAAACAGTCTAACTGTTGCCAGTGAGCATGACTTGTACAGTGACCGAAAGTTTTGCTAAATTACCACAGCAAGGTACTAAAGCACACGGACAACAAAGGATAACCTTCCAAGAGAAACGACCATAGCAGAGTCACTGTGGAAAGAGCCTCTAACAAAACCAAATGCAAGCATCGCAAAGGAGACTCCGCATGGTAAAAACAATGTCATCGTCAATGAGTTTGTTGTGGATGATTCCCACAAATTAGCTGGACTTAAAACATCTTGAATACATTGCCATTGTATTTGGTTGCAAGTTTTTACCATCATTAGTTTGTACTCAAAAACAGTGTACAAAGAATTAAATTTTTTTAAAGATACGGTAGGTTCTATAACACGGTACTGCCTCGTGTATTAACAGGACAATAATATTAGTCTTGCATTTCGCTTGATATCCAAGTATTTTTGTGCATTTCTCATTTTGAATCGAGTTAATTACATTTTTTTTGTGTTAATGGGTTGCATTCATGTAGTTAATGTGGTTAATGGCTGCCTCGTAGAATACTCTGCTTCCTGGACCATGAGATTCTCAAATACATTATATACTAAAAAGCTGTATTCAAGTGGGACCTCAGTTTATGTGACCAATTAAATGTATACATTTTTTAAAAAGCTAGTGTGACAGTCTTGCATGGTAAATTTTAATAGTGATACAAGGTATAAATTACAAATGTTCTAGTATTTTTTTAAAATGGAACCTGCCTATTCACAATAATCAACTGTAGTCAGTTATTGTTTTGACTGTTTATGCCTCATTCAATAAAGAGTATTTCATAGCGTTTTTTCTGACCTACTCCGTAACATTAGTGTCATTTGGATGAAGCATGTGTGCAAAATTTATTTTGCACAATTTTAGTAGTAAATTAAAATATTTATTTCAGGTTGTTGAAGAAACGTAGGTGTACGTTCAAGGCTTATTTTAGTGAGAATGTATAGGGAGTAAGTACATTAAAAAAATTCTGAACTTAACTCAATTCCTGTGTTAATATGTTAACAATAAAATATTTCACATATGCCATTTAAAAAAAAACTTATATACAACCCACCCCCCACCCCAAAGAAAAAGTTGAATACATGAAATAAATTGTTTAAAAAGGAAACAAATGAAACAATTTCTGTATATTACAAAGTTTATTTTTATTTATAAGAAATATATTTATGTATTTCTAACCACATCTGTTATGTGCATTCAATTATGTTTCTATATCAGTAATCATTAACTGAGTAACAAATAGTATCACAGGGAGTAAAGTTGTGCAAATTGAGATAAAATACTTTGTTTATAAATCTACAGTGTAAGTTAAATTATATATGCAATATATCAATTTCCAAAGGGAATACAGAATATAAACAGTCCCCAGTTTTATGGAGCAACATTTGATTTTGATTTCCATCATGTGATGTCTCTACTGTTTTGTAGTGCCCCCTTGGCTTCTCCAGCATCTCTTTCCTGCACAGGCTAAGAAAGAGATGCTTTATTCCAATACATATAGGTTCATCCTCTCGAAGAAGAAGAAGAAGATGGCCTCCTGCTTCAAGTGTGCTTGCAGGCTTGCGTGAGGGTGACCTGGGTTCACTGAGTTAGGCTGGCAAAGCTCTTGAAGGAGTCCAGGTGCTGCCGGTCTATCTGGGCCTGCAGGTCCTCTGGGATGCAGTGAGAGCACCTGTAGTTCTCTTTGATCCACTGCCCCCCCTTGCTGTTCTCTATGGCAACTGCTGCTACACCTGAAATCAAATATTGCAAACGCACACAAATAAAATACAGGAAAGAACACAATAATTGGGAGTACATTAGGTAGAACTCATTAGGGCAAAAGTCCTCGTCCCCACCCAAGACCCAACTCACCCTAGTCTGCTCAGCCCAGTTAAACTTTTAAACCCATCTCTAACATCTCTCGTAGAGACTATTGCCAGCATGAAGTCTGCCACCTGCCCCCTTGACATTGCTACCCGTTTCCTAAAGGAGGCCATTGACATAGTTGGACCCAGCGTTCTTGCCATTATAAACGGCTCTCTGAGCACCGGCTCTGTTCCATCCTGCTTTAAGCATGCCGTGGTCCAGCCCTTTCTGAAAAAACCTAATCTTGACCCAGTCGAGCCCAGCAATTTCAGACCCATCTCTAAACTACCTTTTTTATGAAAGGTTCTGGAAAAGGTCATTCTATCCCAACTGTTGCCTTGTCTAGACCATAACAAATTTCTAGATAAGTTTCAGTCTGGTTTCAGGGTGGCTCACAGTACTGAGTCTGCATTACTGAAAGTCCAAAATGACCTGCTCCTCACTGTTGACTCCAGCAACTGCTATTTTGCTCATCCTAGATCTCAGTGCCGTTTTCGACACAGTGGATCACACAATTCTTATCCACCGCCTTGAGCATGGGATCTGAGTTGGGGGTGACTGCTTTGGCTTGGTTCACATCATACCTCAGAAACAGAACTTTTTCAGTCAACATAGGCAACTGCTCTTTCTTGTCAACTAATCTCTCCTGTGGGTGTGGGGTCCCACAAGGTTCCATCCTGGCCCCTATTCTCTTCTCCATTTACATGCTCATTTGGTAAAATCATCCAGAAACACATCTACCACGGTTATGCTGACAATACACAGCTCTATCTTCCCCTGAATCTGAAAATTGAGTCCAATCTAAATTGCCTCAGAGAGTGCCTTGATGACATCAAAGGCTGGATGGCTTACAACTGCCTCCAACTAAATGAGAACAAAACTGAAGTCCTACATTTCAGCCCCCAAATCAAACTGATCACCAATAGCCTAGGCAATGTTTCCACCTACCTAAAGCCATACTCTAAAAACTTGGAGTGATTTTTGATTCAGCCTTTAAGTTCGACAAGCAGGTAAATGCAGTCATAAAATCCGGCTTCTTTCAATACCATCGCTAAAATAAAACCCCTCCTCATTTGATAACCTTGAAAAAGTTATTCATGCATTTATCACCTCACAGCTTTGACTACTGTAACTCATTGTACATGGGTTTCAGCCAGTCATCCCTGTCCCGTGTTGAAGTGGTCCAAAATGCTGCAGCCAGGCTCCTGACCGGCACCAGGAAGAGAGACCATATTGTTACGTTTATGTCATGTTTATGTCATGTTTCATGTTTAGTGTTTGTCACAGTTTATTTTCTGTTTATGTTACGATGCAGTTCATTGTTTGCATACATATTTCCATGTTTTTCCGCAGCCTTGCGTTCATGCTGTTTCTTCTCTTGCTGTCACTCACGCTTCCCTAATTGTTTCATTCTCCCTTGTCTAGTTACTAATATACTAACATTAGATCAGGATTGGGTAATACTAACTATCTAACCATGTGTTCATGTTTACCTTACGTTTCTCGTGCATGTTGATTACTAATTTACTAACGCTAGGTCAGGATAGGTTAACTACTAACGATTTACTAATTGCCTCGTTACGTGTCTCATTTTCTCAAGCTGTTGTGAATTTCCTGCTGCTCTCAAGCTAAATGTTTGCACCTGTCTACACCTGCATTTAAGCTTAGTGTTCATGTCTGTTTGTTGTGAAATTGTTGCCTTAGTTTACTATTGTCACTCTTGAGCGTTTTTCCATTGTTGTGACCACCGTTATTGATCTAGCCTGTTTATTGACCATCGTTACTGCCTGCCTATTGTTTCCACTGCCTGTTTTTGACCACGAGTTTTGCCTGCTGTCTGTTTGTACCTCTGCCCCGTGGATAGGACTTCGGTCTGACTCCTGCTACGCCCCACGACTACGAACTTTGCTTTTTCCCTGTTTTGTACTTCTGCTCCGCTGACAGCTACTCTGGTTAACGAACTCTTGCATGGATACCGACTTCGAGACTGCCTTCTCCCTCGGTACTGTATCTTTGGTCTGGCTGGATTTATTGGTTTTTGGACTTTGCTTGTGTGACTAAGTTTTTGGATTTCCCCATAATAAAGCCCTTGCGGGCATTTATTATTACGTCAGTGTTCTGAGTCGTGCATTACGGGTCCAACCCGCACACACCCGTCTCACATATAACACCTTTTCTCGCCTCCCTCCACTGGCTCCCAGTAGAACTGAGGATTCAGTTTAAAATTCTTCTGTTTGTTTTTAAAGCCAGAAACGGCCTGGCCCCCTCCTACATCACAGACCTCCTAAGCTCCTATACTACCTCCAGGTCCCTTAGGTTGTCTGATGTGGGCCTCCTGGTCGTGCCATGCTCCAAACTGACACACAGAGGTGACCGTGCTTTCGCAGTTGCGGGGCCCATATTATGGAATGACCTACCCCAGTCAATTAGGCTTGCACCTTCTGCCGCTTCTTTTAAGTCTCAGCTAAAGACCCGCCTCTATTCCCTGGACTAGGAATCCTCCTAGTCCCTCTAGCTTGGCCACTTGTATATATCGATTCAGATTCAACTTTGAATCTGATATATACAAGTGGCTAAGCTAGAGGGACTAGGAGGAGAGGCGGGTCTTTAGCTGAGACTTATATATAGCTGTGTATATTGTATTATTGTTGTCCCTTGTTTGTGTTTTTATTGTATCTCCATTGTATTTTCAAACCTTGTACAGCACTTTGGTCAACTCTTGTAGTTTTTAAATGTGCTTTATAAATAAATTGACTTGATTACGTTTTACCATGATCTAATCTACGAGTGAGCCAGTGTTGTGTATACAGCCAATTCGCTCATTTAGCCAGGGTAACCGGTGGAAACAAAAACCTGCATACACACCGGCCCTCTAGGTCCGGAATTGCCCACTCCTGGGCTATATGGTTGAATGCCTACAAATAAACTGACCTTATTTTGCTGGAATTTTTGTATCATTTACAACTACAATCAGTGGAGAAAAGAATGAACAAGTTCACAAATTTTTTTTCTCAGCAACTAAATTATGTAGTTCACCAAAATGATTAGCACTGGTCTTTAATGTATTTGTGAATGGACTACACTGTAAGTAGGGTAAATCATGTGACTGCAGGGATTTAAAATTGTGTTCCAACTGCTATCCTCCAAGTGTCGCTTGGCAGTTATGACTAATTACACACTTGAGTAGCTAATTGTACGGTTTATAAAAACAGTTAGTTGGAAAGTCAAAGGAAAGAAAGTGAACATTGATGGAATGTCAAAGGCTACAAAAAGCATGTCTGAGTGAATGAGTGCTACGGTATCAGCCTGGTACGCGGTAGACGGACAGATATAAGTTGTTGCACAACTTGCAATTTAACAAATCATGCAAATGAGATCAGACGTACAATTTAAAACAAACATCAATTAAGGTTTAGGATCAATACTGAGGCGGAATCATCTGTCAGCATGGTAAAAGACAGCCTTGAGCAGCAGCTGGAAGTCATTCAAGATTTAACAGACAGCTTTGACAGAAGTGTGCTGCAGAATTAGCATAAGATCAAAATTAAACAACTGATCAAAACAACTGACAGCATATCATCTGTGGTCACAAACTAATCAACAGATGGGACAGAGAATTACTTGTTTTTAAAGGAACATCCATAAAAGCTGACCTGAAAGTCAAAGAAACATTCTACCTTACTAACTCCTCGGTTGCTTAAACAGTTGTGGATCAAGAAATGCTTTTTTAAAAAGTTCATTCAAAAAAGATGACTGCATTGGTGTCCAACAAGCATGCAATGTAATGACATCCTTAAAATCGTGTTACCAAAGTCAGTGAATTTGACTTTGCAATGCCAATATTGTGGCACTAATGGGTACTGTTTGGGCAAGTAATTTCCCTAAGGGCGACAAACTCATGGCCACTGTCAAACATTGTCCAAGGTGGAAAATGTGCTTCACGGAGCATATTAAGAGCGTGATTACAGAGAAAGGGTTTTCCTCCGTGAAACCCCCCACCCCTGGAACATGTTAAACCAGATGGGGAAATTAGTATTCTGCTGCAGAGTACCATTCAACTCCAAAATAAGCCACTGTCAAAGTTTGTCAGGATATTTGACCCTAAGCAAGTGTAAAGACTCAACGTGACAACCCTCTCACTAGACTATTCCAGGTTTCGAGGAGAATAGTACAGATCCCAGCAATTACAGCCTGGAATCTTCCAGATATCAATGTGGCAGAAAGTGGTCCATTATAGCACATCTCACAAACTGGCAAATTCTTCAGATTATTTCAATAAAACAGATGTGTTCTGTGATAGAGAACCATTTCCAAGATCTGTGATACACGATATGTCGGAGTCTGGCAGCCAACACTTTTTCAACACAGATTCCCAGAACTTCACTGTCTGATTTTGTAATGCTTGTACTGACTTGTTGGATATATAAAGCCTTATTTAAATCATGAATAGTTTTATAAAACCCAATTACTTGACAGTGTCATAACTGGAGCCCACCTATGACCGTGGCTCCCAGCTTCTCCACCAGGGAGATGGCCGCCTGCATGGTGCCTCCTGTTTCTATCCACTGGTCCACCAGGAGCACACGCAGACCTGCCAAAGAGGTAGGGAGGGAAGCGGGTGAGAGAAAGCAAAAACAAGTAGAAGCTTTCTCAAAGAAAGAGACATTCTAAGGTTGAGCTAAAACCAGAACATCTACACATATGCACAAACATTGAGGCGCTAAACTGAACTTCAGGAGCAGCTTCAACTTTGAGAAGCATGGAAACTTCTACAACAAAAATGAACTGTTCTCAGAGAGAGGGGCAGGCTGTTCACTGACAGGAACCACAGAACCTAGTCTATAGAATACAGAAATAGACATTTGCTAAATGATAGTCATGCCAGGACTATTGAGATGGCAACTTGCCAGACTGAATTCAGCTGGAAGATTGTAAACATGTAGTCTGGTTAATTGGCACCCAAGTTATGACTCAGACTATTAAACTCAGCTCTCATGTCAGTAGTGTGCATCTCCTTCGTAGAACTGCATGTTTTACGTTCACATTTTAAGACCAAGACCAAGAAAAATGTGTGACTGCAGAAGTGAGCACAATCACTTGATTACTGTATGTCACTCAGACATTAATAAACTCGCTGAAGTTTAGTGCATAAAAATAATTTATAAAATACAAGTTATTTAACACAGGTAATTTCTTATGCTTGCATAACTACCCGATATTAAAATGTTTTTGTGCATGTTCAATGTTGGAGGCCCATGGCATCAATGACAGGTGTTCATAGAATAATTCATGAAACATTCTTTTGTCATTGGTAAGAGACCCATGTGTGCTAGTGTCTTGGTTATGTAACAGGCCTTTCAACAGGAAAGATGTTTGGGAAATTCAACATGTACCCTTGAGCAAGGTGCGCAATGTGAAATGCTTCAGTAAATACAGTATATGGCTGTATTTGAATATAACAATTAAGCTGTGCAATTTGCCAGGACTTCTGTCGAACTAAATGAGCTAACCTACTTCCTAGCTTTGCTTTATTTAGTTTTCCTTTTAGTTTCTTTATAAGGATAACACCTTTAAGGGGATACTATGAACTGGTGTGATGATAGTTACTGAGATGTATGTGAGCTGGGCATGCATGTTCGTCACTGTTTTCCTCTTCTAGCGAGTGTTGTGGGTGCGGGAGGAAGAAAGGTCTCTGGGTATTACGTTAACTCACCACCAGTTTGTGAAAAAAGTCTCCCCTTGAAAAACTGAACGAACAGACGGACAAGGAAAAAGAACGAAAGCTGGTCGTCGTGAGAATTCGGCCTCGCTTGTACCCACCGCGGTAAAGCGGGGGAAGGTAAGCCCATGTTTCACTGCACTTTTCTCAAATATCATCACCCAATCAGTTTATTAACGTAATTCATTTAAGTGTGAATCATAACTCCCGAGACAGAACAAGAGCAGGACAGTAAGTTCCCATGCTCAATGTTGACACGGGAAGCAGGCCACAATGCAGTGGACTCCTAACTTAGTGTTAATGATTTCTTGGTAGCAGACAGATCGGCACCTACACAGTAGTTATGGATCACTGGACTGCCCTTTACTGCAATAGTTAGGCCACCGATTCGTGACTGAGAACAACAAACATAACATCATCTTACCACAAGTGTTTATATACTTTTGAATGGTTAACATTAGCTAAATGTATCTGTGCTCCTGATGTGTCTGATGGTTTTCATTGTGAGCACTCAACTGATCAATTAAAGCAGCTGCTTACAGATGACTCACTTCATCAAGTTATTTAAGTCTGAATTACCTGACAATTTTAAGGTGAAAACAAAAAACGGACCCTTTGGTTCTCCAGCAACAGGGCTCAGAACACCCCCTGGGGCTCAGAACACAGGGGCAATGGGCCCCTCTTCATTATTATGTTACATTACATGGCAATCACACTTTTATCCGGAGCGATGTACATAAGTGGGGAACATCAGTGTAACTCTCAGGAATACAAAAATGCAATATCACCAAGAAGGCACAGAGGCCCATTAATAATCCATATTTGTAATGTTAACCTTCATTTTTGACAGCTAAGTGGTCACGTCGTCGGCTAGTCACACACCTGGTCTCAGCACATCCTTCCGCACCTCCATGAACTTCTCTCTGCCGGAGTAATCGCTGTATGGCTGGCTTTCTGTCTGCACACAAAGGTGTCCTGCTTTACGGATGGCCAAGAAGCCCTTACTCAGTGCAGTGGCCACAGCTGATCCTGACAACCGTCAAAAGAAACAAGCGCATTTCAACTCGAGACCCAGAAAACCAATCTTTCTTCCTCCTATATATGACTTCAATTTATGAATATTTTAATTATATGGTTAATCACTTATGAGAGTTATGGCCGTAACTGAGGAAGAGAGAGAATGTGATTGTTGTATGGTCAACAGGAACTACAATTCCATACAGTCCACAGGAGGCTCCTCCTCCATGTTGCAAATGATGCAGGACGACGTCCCGGTTATGATTTCCGCACTGGAATGCGATGCAGCGGAAATGCGCGACTGGCAATAAAGTTTATAAAAAGGGCAACGGCTCTTCAGTCAGTTCTCCAAGTTGTGTTCGTTCGCTCTCGGCTCCCAGGGCCTTCACTGTTTAATCTCACGGCGCCGTGCGGCCTACATGCCTGGGGAAGAGCCCTCGCTCCACAAGGAAGCATCGGCCGTCCGTGACGCCGACCCAACTGAGCAAGGCGGGCTCATCCTCATCTACCCCGTTTTCGGCCACGGAGGACCGGAGACGAGACGCAAGGAGGCATTAGTTTTAATGCATCACGCAAAGAAAATATCTTGCATGTGATCAGTCTTAAACACTAACCGTAAATCTTAACACTGCATGCTGATCTCAACGCACACGCATCGATAACCTAATGGCTATCACTTATGTGTATGGTATGGTTCATGCGCCACCATTAGCTAGCTCCAGTGAAAGCTAGTTTCAAACCTCCCTCCATTTTAGTTTCTTTGTTCTCTTTGAACACGTGTCCGAGGCAACCCCCCACACGCAGGAGAACATGGAAACCCCCACGTGCGCCCAACACACACACGCACTTGCACATAGTTTGTTGTACATTATAGTAGTGAATCGTGCTTTGTTCTGTTTGGTACTTTGTGTTCAATAAACTATTACATTTTCCAAGATTGTGTGTATTAATGTTGCTCTTGTGTTGAACTGAGTCAGCCAATGCTAATCGCAGGGATTCCCCAAATGCCTTCACCTTAGCTGAATCATTTATATTAATTCGGTATCAACTGAGTACATAATATTGTGATTTTGCTAAGATAATTATTAATGTGTAATTTTATTGGTAATTAATGTTATGGATTTTTTCTTAGTCATCAATGGAGACCAAATAATTTTCGTACAACTCAGTGTTCGTCAGGTCAAAATCACAATTTATTTGATCAAATAGGAGAGACTTGTGTTTTGTCAATGTGTGTGGTTTTAAGTATTCCATATGAGTTCATATGATTCAATGTGCTCTCCTTTACCACACCGTGCGCTGACAACCTGAAACGGTGATGTTCTCCGCTTGTCAAAGGTCTGTAGCTTAGAGGCCTGGAGCAGGGGTCATCTAAAAAATGTAAACATAGCAGCGGTATTCAAGCCGTTGCTAAGGAAGAAAGGTGTCTCTGGAAGCATTTGTGATGGAATGTGGTACAGATGTGAGACAGAGAGAAACATGCTATATTTTTGTACCTACCCCCATCTGCGTGTCATTTACTATAGTTTAGTTATTGTTAGCACAACTAATAATTTTTCTATCACATTAACGTAATTCAAGTTACCCATTTTTAGTTAGTATATTCTCTTTTGAGAATAGTATATAAAATTTTATGAGACTGATTTATTATACAAAAAGTATGCCACCAGTTGTATAAGGATGGTAGTGGCGTATTGCAGTGATGCCCCGTGTACAGATTTAAATGTATTCCCTCCATTGTTATGGGATTGGTATGCTTAGAGTAAAAAAAACCCATCAGCATGAAAATATTTTCATTCTAAACCCACATTATACAGATTATTATACTTTCCATCAGTTCCCATCACACTTGCTGCCACAATCAAATCGCCATGATTAACATACACTAAAACTGGGCATTTATTTATATTTTTTCAGGTAAATGCCACTTTTACCTGGCTTATTTCTGTCACACTCTGTGTTACTCTCTCATGCATTACTGCCCCTTCTATTTCTGGAAGAAGGGTGCAATATTTAAATTTAAATTTAGTGTCTTCCTCTGAAGATCACATGTCCTACCGTGTCAGCTTCTTTTCTGGGATATTAATAAGGCACCGTCTGTGTGGAGTTTCAGGGATCCTGACTCTACAGACAATAGACAAACGACAAAAGGGACCGGCTCTATGGTTCCCTCTTGCTACCTGGCTCCCTCTATCACATGCCTGAGCTGTTATTTTTACCTAGGATGAATCCCATGGCATCAATGCCAGCCACCAGATCAATGGATTCATTCTGGAATGGCTGGAGTAGATCCTTCACGCAGTCTGACAAAGCCTAGACCAAACCCAGAAAATAAAGTAATGACCCCATTTCGTCTTTAGAGCAACCAACCAACATCACTGAGGGAGGTACAAGACTCTTTATCACTATCACTTAATAACTGAGGGTGAAGGGACTGAACTCTCGTAATATCTCAAAGTCATTTAGCAGCCAGAGGCAGATTACCCTAATTGTCATAGAGTGAATAGAGTAATCAAAACATAAATTAACCAACACTTATGAGTAATTAGTAAATTACTCATACTCACAATTATACAGTACATAATACAATGACAAAACACTCCACAATTATCCAACATGAAGACTAGTGTGCCCACTCACTCCTCCCTAAACAGCACTCCCAGTATATGAACATACATTCTACTGTACGTTTGGCAAAGTAAAACCAAAGCCTATCCACTGTTACCTGGTGATTGCAGTAAAGTCTAGATGGGTCCAGCCAGGCAAAGTTATTTCCTTTTGTGTTCGGCGCCATGAGTGAGAGGTACCAGCCTCTCCCTCTCTCCTCTGGAACAGCCAATGCGTCCATTGCGGCAGTCTGGAAGCACAGGCAGGGAGGGAGATGCATGGGGCAGGGGGATCAGTTTCCAGAGCCATATTTATCCAGAGTCAGGGAGGCAAGACCATGTGACTGCACTCCAGGAAGCACATGGGTCTGGGACTGCTTACTGTTCTGTAGTACTTGGTCCTCCATTACCTCTGCCCTGTGCAGTCCAAAAGTATTTGGACAGTGACACATTTGTTGTTTTGGCTCTGTACTCCAGCACCTTGGATTTGAAATGGAACAGTCAGCTTTCAGCTTTAATTTTAGGGTATTTATATCCATAACAAGTGAACCGTGTTGCAATTGTAGCCATTTTATATATAGTCCCCCCCCATTTTAGGGGACCAAAAGTAATTGGATAAATGAACATAAACTTAAAGTCATCATATTCAATATTTGGTAGCTGAAAAATACATTTCCTGCTTCAATGTTCTTGGATGGTCACCTAACACAATGATCAAGGGGGGGGTTAGAAACAAAGCCTGGTGACAACGGCACCGCTAGGGTGTGAGAGGGAAGTTAGCCAGCTTACCTAGGTGACAATAACCATTTGGTTCCCTCCCACACCACATACAATGTCCATCTGTTTGCCTGTCACCCAATCAGGGACAGGAACCGGCATTCTAAGTCAGCATTTTATTTCAGGTTTTGGGTATAAAGGTTGCACCCCACACAACACTATTTTGTGATTGAACTGCCTTACTATTACCCGGTATCTTGTATACTGTAATGAAGACTATTTTGCATTATAATTAAATTGCTATTGACCTAAACTTTGAAACTCAGAGTTTTACTTTACAAAGGACAGAATTCCTACATAAATTGGCAAGCCAGCGGAAAGGGGGGACGATTGGAGAACTTTTTCTTTTAAAGCAAGACAATCCGCACCATTCAATTTTCTATACCAAGAAAGAATACAATAGCTTTTCTACAGCCACACCAAGCCAGGACGTCTTTTGTTGCACGGAGAGGAGACAGGCATTCTGCTGCTGCAAGGAAAACAGACTGGACCTCCATCGCAAGCCCTCTTTCAACGAACAAACTTAGGAGGAATCTTTGTACAACAACTTCTGCATTCATCCTGCTGCTGCAGTCAGCAGTGACATCATCAATGAACACAAGTGAACCAGTTCCAGTGGCAGCCATACATGCCCAAACCATAACACCCCCACCATGTTTCACAGATGAGCTTTCCTCTTTCCATCACTCTGGTACATGTTGATCTTTGTCTCATCTGTCCATAACACTTTGTTCCAGAACTGTACCTGACATTGCAGTTTGCGTCGAGACATTAATTATTATGTAACCATTAATATGTAATCAGCAACATTAGATTAGGACACAAAGATCGGTTTCCGGGGCACGGAGGAGAGGAAGTGGTAATGGATGAAAGAAGGATGTAGTTTTTGAGTATTGGGAAACACCCTAGACCTTTTGTTAGCTCTCTTGTACATGAAGTAACGATGAAATGAAACACACCAGCCAAAAAAACAGCTGAGCAGCCAATCTGCCAATTACTAGCGCACGCTATAAAGAAAGGGTTACGAAAAATTGCTACATGGTTCACCCGATATGGATGTAAAGACCCTCAAATTAAAGCTGAAAGTCTGCACTTTAACCTCAGTCACTGTTCCATTTCAAATCCAACATGCTGGAGTATAGAGCCAAAACAACAAATACTTTTGGACTGCACTGTATCTGGAAATCTATGCCATTAGTACTGCTGTGATATCACAACTGTCGTTGAGTTACACAGAAGTACTGCTACCATAGTACATTACACAATTTTCAAACATTACACATACAGAAACATTATTAATGTTAACTCACTTATAATGTTTGGTGTCAATTTGACCCCATTCAATGTTTGACATCTCTTAAAAACCTTATTTTTTAATCTTGTATGATTTTAATTTCCTAATTTGGTGGGATTAAATAGTAAATATTCAATAAACATAATGATGTTTTCAAAAGTCTTGTACTAACTTTGCATGTAAGGTGGGGTGGGGTAATTTTGACCCCATACCTCTGTAGTTGTATTAAATACAGAAGCCTGTAACAAAATATACAACTTATTTATTTTTTAATACTTTAATACTTTCCCATACAGATTTTAAACGTCAGAAACTTTCCATTAGAAAAATTTAAATTAGAAGTTTATCACAGATTTTTGATAGGCTTAGGGATAAAAGGTTTAGGCTATTCAATTGGGAGACATTAAGAAGGCGACACACAAAATGAATTTTTTTTCTCTATTACGATATTCTCTATTGTCAATTTAAACTGTTGAGGTCAATTTTACCTCAAAAAGTCGTAATAAGATTTCAACATAATAGGACCTAGCACTGAGTATACAAACAATGCAACATGCAACCAAACCATTGCGAATTTTGCCTTAAATTTCACTTAACACTAATTTTTGATAGCAAAAACGTACAATTATAACTGGGTCAGAAGAACCTTAAATTAATACAGCCCATTAGAAAATGTGTCGTAAGCAGGCTACAGCGTATTAGGCTACAAGCATAAAGTATTCAATTGTATAGAAGTGCTAAAGAAATACCTTACAATAATTTCTTGATTCCGAAGTTGTGAACTGAAGGATATAATCTGTTGGATTTCACTTTGAGGCAGGTGGTTAGTAATAGGCAAACAGCAGAACACTGGAGCATTTAATCATTCCAGTCTGGGAGCGCTTTTCATTGGGTTTCTACGCAGCCCCTCCAACACAGGCTATCGGCCAAACTCAGCCAACTTTAATGAACTGTTCTGTTGTTCAATGTTCACCTAAAATAAATGAATGTAGAATCGTATCTTTACATTTCTTCATATGGCGGCCTGTAAAATGAACTACACTGTTAACTGACCTAAGTTAAAGCATGCCCTGTTGCTTTTGTTAAATGCAATTAACTCAGGCATACACTGTGATGACAGAAGAAAGACAAACGTTAACGATTCACGTTATACTGTTTACAGAAACCGCGAGTAACTCGCTCACCACACATTGTGGACTGTAGAAAGTAGTTAATAATTTAAGACATGAATTTATTTGTTATCCAGTTAGCTTGCTCCATTAGCTAAATTCAATGTACAGGATTAAACACCATCATATAGCAAGCTATCTCGTTACTATGCTGTAACATTACAACGCATAATGTTAGCTGTACTGCGAGTAGGCTAAAGTCTGCCATCACTTGCCACCCAATCAGATTAACTATAGGCAATACTCTAGGAAAGATAGGTGGAAAAAAAAAACGAGGCAGACTTAAAAAGCGATTGTCAGTGTTTAGGCCTATTTCAAATGCAAAGTCTGCAAATACATCAACTTTTTAGCTTTAGCCTACCTGTGTACTGCGTATGGGTGCTGTAGCAGCGGCTTGTAAATAAATGATTGGTTCCTAGTAGGCCATTCAATGTTGCCATATGCCTGAACTGCTGAAAAAACTCCTGAAATATTTGGACCCTACTGCAAATTTGCATATCACAGTACTATTTCAGCAGTTCATAGTTGCATACTTCAGCCTCATTATTTGAACAAAACAATTCGATTCTGTGAACGTGCCAACTGAAAAGTCATTACCGGCCTCTCATTTGAACATTATAAGCAGTACAACTGGCCTCATAGCTAAATATGTTGACTCAAAGCTACAGTAAAAAAGACAGCTTCCTTGTTTTAATAACCCATTTTAAAAAGGCACCGCAATAAACTGCACAGAATTAAAAGGTGCACAACCTACCCTTTTCTGTCATCCTTTATCATCCAAGAGGTTGGGATGAGAGTGGCACAGCATGCATAAAGTTATGTAGGTGAATACATTCCCCCACTACCAGATCAAGAAAAATATCACCAACTTTGGATGACCAACCTACACCACAAACCTCACAACACAACCTCAGAAAATGCATTTAAAAATACTGCTGGAAAAAAAGACCAGAGGCTATTCAGTATTTTTTCTTTTTTTATCAAGAGAAAAGCAATCAGCAAGGTGATGCCACAGAAATATTCAATCACTGATGGGAATCATAAGTATTATGTAATAACAAATACAAATCCAGGCCACTGATAAGATATGTGGCTGTTGCACTCTACAAAAAAAAAAAAAAATCCATATTCAAAGCATTTACTGAGTATATGAATAATCTGTGGTTTTTGAGTAGCGAAAGGTCAAAACGTGCATTTACGGCGATTCTTTCCAAAATTAAGATGGAATAAACGGAACACCTTCAAATCACTTTGCGTAAATGTTAAAACTCAATGATAAAAAAAATGGTACATGAGACCTTGTAGAGTAAGGGAGGAGAACACTCAAAATGGTGGATTTCCACAAATACAGTATTTTCCATCTATAAAACTGTCGAGAAAGCCCAAGGGCCAAAGGTTACGCATACATAAAAAGACGATAATCTGAATTGCTATAAAGGATAGGGAGCAAGTAAACAGTCTTCAGTGCTTCCTCCCTTATTTCCATGCAAGGCGGGCAAGCCCAGCGCTCTGCCTGCATCGTCATGGTAACGCAGACCCGTGGTGAGATTCTAAGCAACAGACTGAAATGCAGCCGTGTGCTCAACCACTTAACCAACAAGGAGAATGTTCATGTTGACAGACATGTAGTATGAGCAACACTGTCCAAAAGCTAAATGGTAAACACAAAGCCAAAGGGCATGTTTCACGTGGGAGAGCAAGTGTTAATGAGGTTCACAAGCTTCAAGGAGCAGGGGTTCAGTGTTTTCACCAGTGCATAGTATGTTACAGCAACACGTCCAGAATTAAAGTTTATAATGGGAAAAAATAAAAATAAAAATAGGTTTTATTTGTTTTGATGCATGCATACAAAACACAGACAGCTTTTCCCCCAATTGGCTTGGCAAAGCACAAGGACATGTCGTTAGTATCTACCACCCTGCTGTGGTTGGTGTTCACAGTGATGACAAGCTAAGGGTGGCTTATTGAACATTGTACTGTGATAATGCACAACCTTTAGTCAACAATTCATCCTAATTATTTTTTCTCAAAAAAAATAATAATAATTCTTGATTAAAAGTAAAACCCACACGACAAACTTTTAGCATAGGTCCATTTCCTAAATGTGTTTGTCTGCCCATTTGAAATGTTCATCTGTATCTCTACATCAAGTAAGCTCTTTGCTCCAGTACGGTTATCAGAAAATAAAGTAGCTTTGGGCGCTGAGGCGAGAGAGATGGCGAGTGCATAGGGGCACCGGGGCGGGTGGGACTGTGGGAGACAGACGGGTATGTTTATGGTGATGGGACTATCGGTCCATCTCATCCAGCAGAGGGGTGGCGTCCCCTGCGATGGACATGGGCGTGCTCTCTATCATGGGGCTGGGTGAGGGGCGGGGTGTTATCCTGGGCTTCTGCTTCTTCCTCTCGGCCTCTTTCTCCTGCAGCCACTGCTCCGCCATCTTTCCCCAGTCCACTGCCGTGTGAGTATTTGTCCTGTAAAATGAAGAAGGAAAGAGCTCTTTCAGATTGGCACCAACACAATGCAAATCACTCCATACATGTCTACCACCTGCAAGCTCACAATCACTTGATTTGCAGAACACTGGCTTATTGTTTAATTACATCCATGTGTGCTAAAACATTGACTAAAATAATTGAGCTGGTGCATCTTGCTTCCTTGAGGATACAGGAGCAGTAATCCCCAGGACTTCTGCCTACAACATTCTGATTAGCCCAGTCCCTGAAACCGTACACCCCGCTGTTGTCCTGGTAACAAAATGAATGTTTGGGGCTCTTACTTTGGCTGTGGCGTTCTGACACGGGATGAAGACGAGGAGGGGGTTGAGGAAGGGGGGTGCCCGTGCGAGGACTGGGGGGTGCCGCTGGGGTACTGGGGCGTCGTCATGGCCGGTTGCTGGCTGGGGGTCGTGTACGAGTAGCTGGGGGTCATCAGGGGCGTGGTGATTGGCTGTTGAGCTGGAGTGGCGAAAACCTGGGGAGAGAACGGAGTGTGAGAGGGCGGCTGAGTGGAGGGCCTTCAACATTACATAGCTCACACTCCAGGTAAGTCCTCCCATCTGAGGGAAGTCCCATACAGGCATATTAACAGAGTGGCTTATACAAAAAAAGAGAAAAAAAGGTTGATGTTGAGTGGAGCAGTTGAACATTCAACCAGAGTGCAACCCCAAGGGAAGCGTTTTGCACTAAGTGGAGTACCGGAGAGGAGAGGAGAGCCTGCGAGACGTACGTGGTAAGCGCTGCTGCTGCCTCCACCCCCACCGCTGCTCCCGCCACTGTAGCCATACTGGCTGGACGCCCACTGCGCTGGCGTGGAGTTGGGGTTCTGCCCTTGTCCCGTCACTGCAGCGATGGCGTTGAACATCTGGGAGGTCATGTTCCGAGGAAGGGCGCTGACAGCTCGTGTCAGGTCTGTGGGTAGGTGGGGAGGGGGCCACAGAGAAGAATATTAGGAGCAGAAACATCTATCTGCGTTTTGATTTTGACTAGTTTTATACAACACTGCCTGAAAAGACCTGAATGGTCGAAAGATATTGCTTTAAACTGCACTAGAGCGCAAGTAGCTGTAGCCATCGTTTGTTCACAGTTGGCCTGTAGTAACCCGGCTGATTTGTCATGCCTAGCTCTGCCTATGGAAAAACAGACAAAACAACCACTTCGCCGAATGCAGGTTACTCAATACTTTTGTACAGTTGATGCAGTACTTCCTAAAAGAACTCTGCTCTTCTAACATGATTTTTATCTCACATCTGATTGATTCAAGATACTCACCAACAATGTATTTTTTCTTCCCCACTTAAAACGTGCAGTAGGCAAGATTTGTTTCGATATAATTTTGACGAAATTACTAAATTTCGTCAGTGTCCTGGGCTCTGTACTAGGCTGTCAAGAAATCTCAAGCCGGTCTTCCAAAAACCAACCAATCAGGGCAACTATTTACAAGCAAAAGATCCTCCCCATAGAATAAACCCCTCCCTGTCTGCCTGTCTCCGTGCGTGCACTGGAGCATCATTTGGTGGGAGGGGCTTAAGAGAGAGATAGGAGAAAGGACAGCAAAAGGGGGACTTCTTTTTGCCTTGTATATTTTTTGGTATATACCGGTACTGCAGCTTTAAGGCCAATTAACTGAATTTAAATGATTAGAAATGGGCTGTACATTGGGAACTGTGAAAGCAAAACTCACCTGCAATGTTGATGTTAGCTGGTGTGGCATTGACTGATGCTGGCGTTCGTGTTCGGCTACTGCTGCTTGGCGTGATGCCTGTCAGAGAACAAGGACGATGGTTATTTTTTCTCTTTATCAACATTAGTAACTGACCAATCTATCATTTTTAATAGTGCGACTGCAGGTGCATACCTGGTACTGGTTCCTGGTAATGGTCCTTGAACCAACGGAAGAGACTGTTGACTGAGGAGAATATCTGGGATCTGTATCTGAACCCATCAGGGGTGATGGTCACAAACTCAACCCTGCAAGACACAGCGCAACACCTGCATCAGCTGAAATTTACAATCTGTAACAAATGATAATGTAGTGTGTGTGATTTATCACAGTATGTATTGGATCAGCAGGCATCCTTATGCAACATAACAGGCAGTGCTTATAGATTTCGAATATATCAAGAACATATTTTATACATAAACTGACAACTTGCCATTCAGCCCATCTAGGCTCATCATTAGGGGCATATATTTTTATAACAGTTTATGTTTATTTAGACCTCCATTAGCTGCTGTAACAGTGTTTGATCCAGGATTAATTTAGAGGGGGCCATTATCAAATGTCAGGGGGTCAATAAAAATTTTATATTATTATAATTTTTAATTTTTAATTTTTTTGGTTAGAGTTATACAAACACCCGGGAAGTAAGTTCTTTTATCTTTTTTCTCTTAATCTTTACAGAACAATACATTAAATTAATTGTTTATCCTATTGTAAAAACACAGTTCATACGTTAATTGAATGTAATTGTTGGCTTTCAATTTGTATTGTCTTTATTATTATTTGTATTCCCTTTCTTCCAAATGCAGCTCCTCCTACAGATAAAAGTAGGAAGACTGAGTAGCCTACAGTTGTAACACTTTTTGCATCAGCACACAAAAACTATTGATGGAAAAGATCTGATTTTTCTACATATGCCTTTTATCATTCAGCCAACCAATTTTGAGTCAAAAAAGTATGTAATTCCCCAATTTCTTTGTAAAGACAAGCAACACATTTGTCACAATTGTCCTTGCGTTAGGGAAAGTTGGAACAGTGCCATTGGACAGTTGGAAGACTCATTTAATGCTGAAAACTATAGGTAGTAGCCTAATCAAAATAACAGTGCTTGAATTTTTTTACATTTCTGAACAGATGGCTAAATGCACGCAGGTCTCTAGCAGCGCTTGGGCTGGACCGGAGTGTGGACGCGAATACAGTTGTAACACTACATCAGTATCCAACTAGCGACCTCGATACAAAAAGCTAGCATCCTGACACGCCAGGAAAGATGTCATTTTTAGAGGACAGATCAAGGATCATAATCCAAGTTTAATTTTATGGTCATGCGACCATAATAATCTATCGAAAAACCAAGCTCGGTAAAAAAGTTAAACATACCAAGCAAAACAGATTTTCTTGGAGATCTTCGGAGCGAAGGTCTGCAAAGCTTTTAAATTCCCCTCGGAACAAATATGATAGGTCACCTAGCCTATGAACTACACATGTGCAGAGCAAAGATGACAGTTCATGCATATGACGCAAAGAAGATATTTAGCGTGTTCTGTACTTCTATCTGTACGTAGTCTTCAGACTTGGAAATCCACACACCTATTAGGATGCCTCTTAGCGATACGCTTTATACTTTTTAAAAAAAAAAAGATAAAACTTAAAATAAAAACGGCCACACTGACTTAACATTGGTAGAACGCTCATCTTACAGCAGAATAGCCTACACCGGCAGTTTAACAAATCGTCCTTTACCATGGTAACTGCTAGGAGAATTCTAGGAGTGAGCATCCTAGACTAATTGAATGCAATGTCGGTGAAGTAAATTTACGGACTTTGACTAACGTTAATCATTGCAAGATTGAGTAGCCTAATTTTAAGAATTACTGCTTTGGCTGGTGATGTTATAACGTTACGAGTTACTTGTTAATGTTACAAGTTATTTACAATGCAAACCGTACCGTTATGCTTTGTGTTTTCCCCCAGTCAGTATGGGAGGGGGTCAATTGGGCCCGTGCATCGATTTCTAGCGGGTCATTTATGATTTTTAGGGGGCGAATGGCACAATGGCGTGGCCTAGATCAAACACTGTTATAATGACAGGAGTTACTTTTCCTGGAGTCTGCATAGATATTAAAGTTATTCATCGAACCAAAAACAACATATAATAAGTTACACATACCAACATTAACTACGGTATTATAAAATCCGGTAATACTGCATACTGCGATATATGAAAATACAGACGGTGTTATCTCAATACAGTCAAAACTGTTCGTACAAACCTTTTAGAGTCCATGTGTTAATCAACTTTCCTCTGCACAGAATCTGTTCTTAAAGCACTACCATGGTTTACGAACATGACACTGGGATAAACATAGCACAATCAAATTACGGGATTAAATTACTATTAATTTATTACGAGTGATCCTATCGGGTAGCAGATTACACAGGATCAGAAAGCTAAGATGGAGGACCAGAAATTTGATTGCCAAAACAATGCGAGAGCTACAGTTCGGCGACACGTTGGTTTTACCGAGGAAACCCTAAATGAGGGAAGCTGCTGACTTTGGTGACAAAAGAAGGTAATCGTTTTAATCTTCATGCGCACCTGCAAGCTCCTCATCCTTATCAGTCCCCACAGCAGCAAGAGAAACAAGTCGATACGGCTTACTGGAAATACGGATAGATTTTGATATAGTTGGCAATAGGGATAGACCTATGTATGGCTGGCAATATGGATAGATTTTCATAAAGCTGGCAATATGGATAGATTTTCATAAAGCTGGCTATATGGATACATTTTCATAAAGCTGGCAATATGGATAGACTTTAGTCAAAAAAATGGACAGAGCGAGAAACAAACTTGCATCTCTAAAACTGGGAATGGAATATGTAGCATTCATCTGGGTGAAGTCTGTGCCAGATGATGCACAGAAAGCAAGTACAAATCTATCCCAGTTTGCCACAAAAATTATCTAAATGTAAAGCAACATTGGTGTCATTGGCGAGTCTCACAGTAAAAGCCAAGCAGAAATAAACCAGTGACCACATTTTGGCCAAAACCTGAAGTGACCAGCGTTTGCTACGTTACATTTCGGCATTTAGAGGGGCCTACAGAGATTACTTTTTTTAAACATAAAATCTATTTATACAGCTGAATATTTTTACAGAAGCAATACAGGACAGTATTGGTACAGGGTACAGAGGCAGCGCCCCATCGCAACCTTTGAGTTACAAGCCCAGGTCCCTAATCATTATACTACACTGGCAGCTACACTGCACAGCCTGCCATTTCGTGCAGGACATCTGACCATTACATTACATTACATTATAGGCATTTAGCAGACGCTCTTATCCAGAGCGACTTACACATAATTTCTTTTGCATTTATACATAGTATCCATTGATACAGCTGGATATATACTGAAGCAATGCAGGTGAAGTACCTTGCTCAAGGGTACAACGGCAGTGTCCGACCTGGGAATCGAACCTGCAACCTTTCGGTTACAAACCCAGTTCCTTAACCATTATACCACACTGCCAAGACCATAATAGGAAGCTATTTATTAAATTATAGGTTGTAGCACCATTGCAACCTTTTGAAATGTTTATAATAACATAGGCTATGCAAATGGGAGTGAATTATGAACAGTTTGTAGAACTACAAACATCCTAATACGGCAACATTTTTCAGTTGTTACTATTAAAATGGTGCACCTTAACCAATGGTATTTTTCAATGATGGTATGACAGTGTAAGAATTTATCCCTCCTAACCCCACTCACCATTTACCTACAAGTACAGAGTATCCAGCACTGTGCCATGTCACCTATGAA
The DNA here is from genome assembly GCA_022702515.1 of Ilyophis sp. 1 JC-2022. Lineage (NCBI taxonomy): Eukaryota > Metazoa > Chordata > Actinopteri > Anguilliformes > Synaphobranchidae > Ilyophis > Ilyophis sp. 1 JC-2022. The sequence goes on along the minus strand of CM040401.1, from coordinate 53,428,832 downwards.
GGTTGCTGCCTCTACTACATGAACTTTTGTAGAACAGCTCATCAGCTCATGCATTAAAGGTAGACACCTTCAGGGTTGTTCAAGGCCAGACTGGGTACTCTTGTCTGTAGTTAAGGGGGATCAGAGATGGGCTGAATAGGTTGTGTTCTTATGTATATTGCAAAAATGGAAGCAATGCCAGTTGCACAGTATAAAGATGCCGCTGACCCAATGCATTCTCTGACACAATGGATGGTGGATGATCTAAAGAGATCGATGGTAACCTTGGTTTTCCTCGGGGCTGGTAGCCCAACAGGAATTTCCCTGGCAGGTCCTTGCAGGCAGACACATAGTAGGGGATAAATGTGGGCTTTTCCTTTTTAGTTTTTAGCAGGAGCTCCTCCATTTTCTACAAGATAAAAAAAGAAAAGAAAAAAGAATCACTTCATGTAAAGAGACCCTTTGTCAGAAGACCCCCGATTCCAATCCACTCAGGAGAGAACATGTTGAAATAATGAGGATTAAAAAAGAAAGGATTGACATTCATCTCAAGCACGCACGTGCACGAAAAAAGGTATAACAACATTGAAGTGAATGTGCAAACCTTTCTGTCTCCACAATTACAGTCTTGGAAATACTTGTGGCCGAGGAGGTCGCGTGCAAACGCTGCCATTGGCTGAACATAACGAGCTGTGATTTCATCCAAATCTTCAAATTCCTACAAAGACGAGAATGAGGGACAAAATGGGAAAGAGAGAAAAGTATTAAATAAAAAATAAATATATATATATATATATATATAATGCACACATGTACTGTATATTGTAAATATGTGGAATTTTGGAGAAAAAAAAACAAACACATTTTTTAATGACATTTATTGTTTATATCTACGTAATACATATCTCAATATTTGTTAGCAGCAATAATTTGAATATTTAAATGAATTTTCTGCAATAACTTTTCTGACCATTTTGTAATGTGCCATAGGCAGGTAGGCAGAGCCAGCGAGAGGGAAAATGGTTTCAAATGAGTGGGCTAATGTTAAGTTTGAATACGTCACGGATAGGGGCGGGCACATTAAACTTTCCACTTTGGGTGGCAGGGAATGGCTCTTTTTTTCGCACAAAATATGGTGGCATGGCTTAATTCGATTTTAGTTTTTCTACTATAGGATTTATGTGACTTATGAAATGGAGACAGGATACTCTGTACATAAATACATGATTTTGTGTTTATTACCCCCTTTAATGATGGGGGCAGTGTGATGCGTGTGAGTGTAGACAGGAACTGTTACGCTGTGCCCACCTCAGTGTTGATCCAGAGGGTGTGACCCAGGCTGAAGGCATTCTCCTTGCCCTCCTCGCGCACGTCCACATGTTGATAGATCCCGTCGGCCACCTTCCAGGTGACGGTCAGGTGGTTCTCCCCCTTGCTGCTGGGCCGGATGATGACGTCGCCCTGGTCCATGGCCTCCATCATCTTCTCCGCTTGCCTGAAGTTGATGTTGTGGAAGGACGGGTGTGCGATCACCCTTTTGATGTAGGCTGAGTGGGGACAGCAGCACAGAGACAGAAAAGCTTAGCGCTTTCGTGCACGGTTTAAGCCACAGTCCTCGAGGACTGGATGAGATCCCTGCAACAGCCCTATTTGTGAGGGATGAGGAGCAGAAAAGCTGCAGTAAACGTACTGGTGCGCTGCTGTTTCTTTTTCAGCTCCTCCTCCCGTTTCAGGTCCTCCGCCTCAGCGTCAAAGTCATAGTATGTGTCCTTGGGCAGCTTCCACTCGTTGTTCTTGTCCATCAAGTCCGATGTTCGGCAGGTAAGGTCCACACTGAACTTCTCAATGTCGATCTTCATAATCCGGCAGTGGACAGTCATCCCAACCTGTTGTAATACAGTCATGGTGGTTACTCCAGCAGTCAAACTATTGCTTTCAGTTAGTCTTCAGTCTAACTGTTTTGATTAGTTATACAATATGATCGTTTTGGTTGCAGGTTTACTGGACCCAAATAGAATCCAAGAAAATGTGGTAATGGTATTTGTGAAAAAGTGTATCAGAACAATAAAACCCCAGATTAACCAAGGATAGAAAAATGGGTACAAGACGGTCAGGATGCCACCGTACTCATAGAAAAAAAATAGAAGAGTACATTGGTAACAACTAATAGAATATAGACAGTGATTGGTGCATACTTTGACTGCACTCTCAAGATCCCTGTGGGAATTACCAGGAAGTAGCCAGAAAGTATCCACCAATCACCTTCATCATTTAATTCGTTGTCATTAACATACTGTGACTGGTTGGAGGTCCTCATTGATTGGTCTACAAGTTGGGTGACAATACAACCATCCAATCCCCATTTCATTATCCTCAGTGTCATACAGGAAACTTGTACGTGAGTGCTGGGCTGGTGGTGTTACCTTTACTCTCTCCTCAGGGTGCTTCACCACTTTGTCGCTCAGGAACTTGGTGGGGATGAAGCCAGTGACAGCGTTATCCATGCGCGACCGTACGCCAATGGCCTGGCCGGGACAGGAGCCGCTGTCAAAATGATTCCACACCTACGACGGCAGAGGGAGGAAGAGGTCATTCTCACTGGGAGAGGGCATCACTCAAAACACTTATTACCCATGCTATGTACATTGTCAACAGGGACAACGTACGTTGATCAACATTAGAATTTCCTGGGCAGGTTAAAACTGAAACTGAAGAATGAAGTACTACTGGTGATCACAAACATAGTTTATAATTTCTTTGTACTTTCACACTAAATCACTGTGTTCCAGGACACCATTAATTAAATCAGAAGCATACACCCACTCACTGGCCTTCCCCACAGACGTGGTTACTGCGCACATGGAGCCAGGGCCCTGGGCACGGCATTCTCACCTCACTGAGCTCAGGGAAGTTGTCCTGCTGGCAGAAGGGGCACTGCCACAGACCAGTCTCATCATTGCGAATGGCCTGGTCGTAACTCTCCCCCTGGGGGCGCCGGTGAGCTATGCCCGTCACCACACTGGTAATCAGTTTACCTACAGTGGGATGAGCGGAAGTGAAATGGAAAAACCATGTGAAATGTGGAAAGAGAAAACGCATTCGGGTCAACTTAAGCTACTGCTCCCAATACTGAATGTTACACAATCTCTATTCATCAAACGATTCAATTGTATGAATAAAAAGATTGTGCAAGACCTGTTCAATGACAGGGCTTGGTAAAATATGCAATACATATCTGAATATATGACTGGTCTGCTCCATACCATTTTAGGTAATGAACATGAAATGCCACAGGTGATTACCGATGTAGAAGGTCTCGGGCGTCTCCTTGGTGAGCAGGTTAAACACCTCCTCTGTGTTGGGGGGCCGGTAGGAGGCCCTCAGGTCCTTGTACCTGCAGCTCAGCTCGGCGCGGATGTCATACAAGGTAATGCCCTTGTTACCATAGCCCTGAAGTGCACAGTAAAGATATGACAAAGTTTGAGTTTTCAAACAAGCTCCAGAATGTTATGAGATAAGGTGGACATATCACTGCTTGATATGCCCAAGGTGACAGTTACGTGGAAAGCATGTGTGGTAGTAGGGTAGTAATAAGTGATATTGAGTGAAGGATACACAGTTAGCGATCCATGAGTTTTAATACCAAAGCCTTACATTTCTCTTGTTGCATTATGCAAACGCTCACAGCGAACTTGTAGTAAATATCTATACAGAATGGACCTCCAGCTTTTGCGTTTTACAAATGACTTACCTTTATACCAAAAGGAAAATAAATTATTTTCCCGTGTGTGTCTTTATTTAGGAGGGGGGGAAAATTAGGCTTAAATAGTCGGCAGACATTCTAGACCTCGGTATTTCACACAAAGCAAATTTTGTTCTAAACGGTCTTGTCGGCCGATTACTTTTTGATCTGGCTCCTCCTCCCCGCTTCCCTCACTACTGACCTGTCTCTCCAGCTCCTCAGCGAAGGCGTCCAGATCCAGGTCCTTCAGCCTCTCTGGGTTCTCCAGGATCTCCTCCAGCGCCCCGGCAGGATTGGCATCCTCCGCCGACTCGTCGTACTCCAGGGCGTCCACCGCCATCTTACGGGCCCACTCGTATGTCTCAGGGTGCACACGCGACCCGTCCAGAACCTCGATGTAGGAGTCCGTACTGCAAGCGAAAGCGTGCAGATAACATTACTATTCTTCTTTACAACAGACATCACGACTGGGCTTCATTTCTGCAAACTTATTTCTCTGTAGCCTCAGAATAAGTGCCTATGTAGGGACAAAAATAAATAAAATAAAATAATAAAAAATTACAGCACTATGACAGTAACAATATATGGTAATATAGTATTAAATATGTTCAAATGTACAATCATTTAAAATGCATATTAATCATCAAGCAACAGATTGTAAAATGTAAGGGTTTCACACATTCCCCAGGACGGAAAACATCACGGCCTGATCCCTCCAGTCCAGCCAGCAGACACTGACCTGTCTCCCAGAGACGCCGTGTCAATCTTGATGAAGCCGGCGCAGTTGATGAAGACCTTGGGTCCCATGTGGCACATGGTGACCAGCTGGGTCCGGTTCTCCAAGCGAGTGTTGTTCTGCTTCAGGATCTGATTACCATGCAAAGGGGAGATTTTACAGATGCATCCCATAGCAAAAGAAAATCCTGACAGATCAGATCTAAAGATCCATACTGCAATTCATGACAAGAGTGTAAAGGGTTTATTTAATAGCATTTTTTTTTTTTATATTCAAAATGATTGATTTACAACTTTACAAAATGAGCTAACAACTCAGCAAAAGCTCACTGACATTAATCATGTACGTGCCTCTTAAAATTGTATTATCAACTCTGCACACGAGATGCAATGTGTGGTAACCTCATACATCATTTTGTCAGCATCATTAAAAATGCACGTATGTCCATTTTCCAAACTATTTTAAACTACTTTTTCTGCCACTAGCTGGTTGAGCAGATTAATTAAAATTCTGTGTAAAAAACCAGCTGCTGTTCCTGATGGTGCTAGTTCCCTGCTAAAAAGGAGGGTGTGATTATTTTAATATAATTTTGCATTAAAAACATTTAAACAGAAATGTGCAACAAGTAATCAACAATGGTTTTGTGGTGATGCCGATTTCCCATTCAAGTGGCTGCTGAAGCGCAGGGTGTAGGGTGTGGCAGGGCTCACCTTGAGCAGGTGGGAGCCCTTCCGGGTCCCCAGGCCGCATACGTACTGCACCAGGCTCTGCGTGTAGGGGTGGGAGATGGCCCGGTTCACGTCCACGCCCACTTCATTCACCCGATTGATGAACTCGCAGTAGAGGGCGTTCAGCAGGTCCTCTTTCACCACATGCTCCTGAGGAAGAGACGTGTGGTCACATGGCGCAGTTTAGGGACCGCGGATTACATGCAATGCGTACAGACCGACAAATTCACAACACTAATGCAACATCCTGCCGATTCATTACACTTACCCTTATAACCCTGTAACAGACTTACAACTCTTATTCTTAATGAGCAGGAAATGTAATAGCCTTAATTTAGTAAAACTGCCATTCGTATCTCAGTCTAACTACGGCACAGGCTAGGCTAACGAGTGTCAAATGGCAGAATGGTGAAAACGAACCTTGGCTTTCCGAAAACACTGGCAGCAGCTGCTATGTAGGAAACTGATGTAGGTTAAGGGTTACCTGAAGGGGGTGGAGCTTGAGACACAGGATGTCCTCGTCGCTGCTGCACACCTGGGCGTACTCCACCAGGGGGTCCTGGATCTTCCGGGCCACAGACACTGCCTGGCGCAGGAGGGGCGGGTAGTCCCTGAAGTCCGCCTGGAACAAGCGCACCGAGGCTTAAACCTGAGCTTGTACTAGCATTTACCTGTCCCAGGAGCTGAGATGTTCGGGAGGTGGTTGTCGAGGTTACCTCAGACTTCTTGCTGTTCATGTAGAGCATGGCCAGCTCGTTGTCCACCAGCTCCACCCCTACGGTCGGGAGAGACGCTTCCTGCTCCAGCTCGCTCACCGTGCGCTTGATGTCCTCCATTACCATGTGGGCATCCCTGCGGGCAGAGGGGTAGGGGGGCACAGTTTGGTATGGCCTGGCAGATGGAGGGGGGGACCCCTAGACATCCCCAGACCCGGCAAGCAGGACGGCGGATTACCTGTTCTCCCCCGCCACCGCCACGACATGCGGCTTCTTGCTGATCAGAAACTTCTTCAGGGTTTCAATGTCATGCAGCTGAGGGCACAGAATGAAAGCTTCCATCTGGAACTTACACAACCACACATATATCCCTGCACTCTCTCTCACACTTTGCTGTTCCGTGGGCTCCATTTTGGTTATAATCTGTCAGTTTTAAGTGTTATTCACACAACTGATGAGAACATTATAGGAGAGCCGGTACATGTTCATACATCCATTTATGAATATAGTAAAGCAGTAGGCAGTGTTTGAGTACCTAGGGTAATGGATTCGATGTTCTTCCATTTTAAACCAGATTGCTGAACTAAACTAATTTTGCAAGGTTTCTAAAAAATATTTTTTTCCGCTGACATTCCAGTTATTTCTTCCCCTCCAAAAGAGCAAGCTCGCTTTACCTTTCTCTCCCTCTCTTCCTCTTTCCAAGCGTTCCTCCTGTTCAGAAAGTAGGGTAGCCGCAGGAAGTCCACCACTTCTCCTTCACCATTGAGAAGGGAGCAGAATACTGGGGTGTCTCTGTAAAATCCCATTTTTCACAAGCAAAACAAAACACAGAAAATTCAGGGGGCCGACCAGCACTATGGATCTCTCCATCACTCCTGGAGGGAGCTAGTTAGAGCGAACGACAGAGAAAAAAAGTGATGGGTGTGATATCTTCTTCCCACAGAGAAGAAAACGGAAACGGGGCTCTACCTGCCGGAGGCGAAGGCCACTCCCAGCACACGGATGCCCTTCCCCTGGCTCTCGTCCATGAGGTCATCGTCCTCCTCCTCCACCTGCTGGTCGGGCCTGTAGGGTGCCACCTTCAGCCAGTTGTACAGCTTGCTGCAGCAGCCCTGCAGAAGAAGAAAGAACCGTGGTGACGCTGTGGACCCCAACTTACATCAAAACTTAGCCGCCAGAGCTGCTGGGTGGCTCATTCGGTTAAGGCTGTGGTGCATGGTGCATTGGATTGAATCCGCGGTTGCACATTGAACATTCCCAATTAGGGTGGGAAAGAAAAAAGAAAATACAGGGCTTGCACTCCATTAACATTCACAAAATAAACTTGCGTGTAATTGCAATCCAAGTATATTTGCATAAGATTATAGAAAGACAAACACCAATATGTACACATAGCGGATACGCTAACAATCCATCTGATCATGTCTAACCATAGCACATCTGCTTCTCTCCCCAAAAATCACACAATATAATGAATCTGCAGTCACAAGAAACATTTAGTTTGTCATTACTGTGGCTTCAGCCGAGCCCAGCCCAGGTTACCTTGACAATGTTCTCCTTGGCCTCGGCAATCAGCTTGTTCTTCAGCTCTTTGGCCATCTGCGGGTAGAGGAAGTGCTGCAGGGCGCGCTCGATGGCCAGCGTACGCTGCCTGTTCCACTCCTGCACCTGGTGGCTGAATTCGTCTCTGTAGTAGAACTGCTTGATCTCCTCGAAGTAGGTCTGGTCACCGTACCTGCCCGCAAACGGACGAGAGCGACACGTGTTGGCTACCAGCGAGGAGCACTCCACTGAAACCCAAACACCATGTTTACGCTGCACTCGGACTCCCGTTTTACTTTTTATATCCAACGCCCCCCCACCTCAAAGTTATTTTCATATGTGACTCATTTCAGATTTCTGATTTTAGACTGACTGCATACTAGCGCACGCAAAATATCTGAGGTTATATCATGAACATGCTATTCGTCTGTACTGCGATATGCTTGGCACAAAAAAAGTATGGTACGAGAAAACCAGGTGTACCGAAACTTGCCATGCAAACTGAAATTGATAGATGATATGTTTTGATTCTGGTGTAAATTTGAACTTAAAAAGCAGATTCCATGATTTTTTTTTGCTGTTAACACATTCTGCGCAAAAAACATTTTTGTATGGGAACAGTCAAAGAAACGTTCAAATTCAGATTTCAGTGAAGGAACCAGAACCCGTGTCTCCATTTTGTTGCAGCCGTTGTGCCAAACATCTCTGTGGCTGCACCCATTGGATTGAAGCTTTACTCATCTTTCGCTCTACGGGTGGTTTGCAGCCCTGTTAAATGCACCGTCTGTGAAAGAGTACCCTCGCTCACCCCTTCACTCCCACCAGGTCGATGCAGATGTCTATGGTGAGGAGGCCTTCCTCCTCAGCCTGGCACATCTTCAGGAACTGGTCGCCGTTCAGCTCCTTCACTGGCTTGTTCTTCAGGTACTTGAATGAGTAGGCGTAATGCGCCTCATCCACATCCTGGAACACAGGGGTAAGATGGGTCAAGCCTGCAGAGCCAGCAAAGTTCGTCAACATGCAGGACCACACTCCACTGTAACAACTACAATTAATCCAAAGCAGCATTTAAAAATAGGTATGTACGAAGCACCAAAGAAAACAATCTACTATTTTATTCAGTTGATTGTTTTTTTAAAATATTATTTTTTTTTTTTACATTAAAGCAACACATTTCTTATACTGTGCATGATAGATTTGGTATTGAGACATGAATGCTTGCAGAAATTACATGCTTTACACCATAAAGAAATGTAATCGTTTCCTGTTATAAAATTGTAAAACAAATAATAATAATAACATGCACGTTTATCTTGAATGAACACTTTGTATTACTGAGAGCAAAACTGAACTTATCCACTACAGTCAGTCGCTCAGGATGAGAATGCCTGTCGAGTGACGCAACGTAATGAAATAATGCAACTTAAATGCAGGAAAAAGGTCTCTAAAAAACAGAACTTCAGTCTTAATATTTTCACCAGAAACACTGATCCAAACAGATGAACACGGCCGGATACATCTGCAGGCCCGAGGAGAGGAGAGCTGTACCTTTTTCCCCTTCTTGGGGGGTTTGATGTTGATCTTGGCCCTCTCCTGGAAGGTCTGGCGGAGGACGTGCCTGACCAGCGGCTCGCGGGCGATCTGCATGGCCACCATGTAGCGTGTGCCCTCCAGCACTGCCTCGGGGGTGCTGAACTGGCTGCAGGGACACGGAACTCCCCGGGTTAGGACGACACCACCCCCTCACTGGCCGAGCCACTGCGCAATTCCTACTGTAATATCTTATCGTAGGGGTTTAAATGTAGTAGGAACAATGCACGGATCACAGCGCATGCCCACAGCGCCTATTATCTTAAAGGAGACGCGACTTATACAGTACCTACGACCTCCCCCTAAGAGATTATTAACATTAATGTGAGCTTCCGCTCGGGCGGAGCACCGCTGTGACAGGGGCATATGAAAGCGTCCCCTCCGCCCAGTACCCCACCTGCACACGTAGTCCTTGGCCAGCTCCACGGGCTCGGCCGGAAACTGCTCCGTCTCATGCCGCTGGTAGCTGTCACGCAGATTCTCTCCAAATTGCTCCGGGGTCAGACCAAATTTCTTCGCAAGCCCGTCTGAATAAAGGCAAAATAATGAATCATGAGCAAATGATCACAAATGGAAGACAGATGCAAGCACAATTATTCTACCTCTTTTCTCCAAGCCAAGCCACTTGGAGAAAGCACAAGTAATGTAGTATGTATTTGAAGTGTTAAATGCCTGTTTTAAGGAAAGAGAAACATTGAAAATGCTCCCCAGCTAATGACAAGGTTTCAGTCCTGCGGGGATCTTCATCAGGCCTATCCCCAGCGGGATCAAAAGGTTAAAATTACATTCATTGGGAAGCACTTTAATTGCGCGAACATTTCTATTTTCAAATGATTTCTTTCTGCTCATCACCAATCAAGATGGCTGTATGTGCGACTGTTAATTACTCATTATATGTCTAACGAACACAGCTTTGAGGGGCACTCACCCAGCCCGGCAGACTGACAGATACTGTACATGTCCCTGCGAGACGCCAGCTTTAGATCAGGCCCTTTCTGTTCTTCCTCCTCTTCCTCTTCCTCCAGCTCGGCTTCCTGTTCTCCTGTGCGGGAGAAAGGCGCACGTCACTCACCCTTGAGTGGGCGGAGTCTCTCCCGTGATGGCAAAAATGACACGGGGCTGAAAATGCCACGGTGGATGCTGGGTGTTTAACCACCACGCTGAAAGCGGCTGAGTTTCCCCCCCCCCCCTGTATGAGTCCTACCATCCTCCTCTGAGACTTCCTTGATCTTCTTCAGCTTCTTTTTGTGGACTTTGGCTGCATTCTGCATCTTGGGGATGTCCCGGCCGTAGTAAAGCAGGAAATGGTTGTACACATCGCTCAGCTCATCGATAGACTGGACATCCTTCAGTCTGCCAGGGTCAGAAGACAGAAATCACTCAGAAAAAATTAACCATGTGTAGTTGAATCCATGTGTCATCAAGTATGTTTATTACGTAATTACGGGTTATGTTTCCCCCATTCCGTCAGCTTGTCTGTCTTTTAGCAGAATATCTCCAAAAGTTATTAACGGATTTGGATAAAACTTTGTGGAGAGCTTGTTCATGGGACAAGGAAAAACGTATGAGGTCATACTGATTGGCCAATGGGTACCTGTACTCTGTTCATGTAACGGAGAACAAGAATTCCAATATATATGTACTTCTGGCACAACACAGGATTAGGGTTGTTCATGTCATCGCTGGAGATCACTTGGCAAGTGAGGTCCTAAATGTATTGTGCTCAGGGTGTGTTCACCTTCTGCAGATAGCCAATACACTTTTGGGTGATTATTTTGAATGCCATGGGACAGACGCATCAATTAAATTTCAAGGTAAGCTGTGCAATATCACTCAGCTTGGACATGCTCCAGCCTGGCCGTACCTCTCCAGGTCAGCAGTGTCCAGTGGCCGGACGCCATCGGCAAGAGGCTTGTCAGGGTCGGCAGAGATCTGCTCGAACTGGAAGGCCTGCATCTTTTGGAAGAGGCGGGTCAGGTTCTGTTTGCGGGTCTTCAGCTGGGTCCACTGAGGAAAGGCATAAAGAGAACATAAGTGTCAGGTTTCTGTTAAATGACACTAAAGGAAAACACCAACGGAATGTTCCCTTACACTAGGGCACGTTTGGCTAAGAAAGACCGAATGGTAAAACGTGGCCTATGAAAATACCTTCTCATCCCACTGCCAGACTTTCCAAAGATCGTTGATGTTGAGCTCCGGCTCTACATACTCCTTCCTGTAGAACGCTATAAATGGAACCTGTAGAAACCACATGAAAAAAATAATTGGAATAGTGTGGCGCACTTTAAGAGCTGAAGAAAAACATGAGGCAAAGGCCACAGATGGCTGTGGTTGCAAAAATGTGTGGAAGACACTGCTGCGTTCCACACCACACACATACTTTCTAATCAATTGATGAAGGCCACTTGGAGCAACATTTTCCTGAGATCGACAAAAGGAGAATCAACACACACCCTGGGGGAGGCACAAAGCCATCTTTTGGCAACACAGCAGTGTTATCCATTAAGGTCATTTCATCGTTGCCAAAAAACATATGCAGACAGACGTCCGGAGGATCCATGTGGACATAAATTAATTATAGTGGACCCTGAGCAGATGTCCACCGAGACAGTCCACGCAGCAGTTGTTTTCTTGCCTGCAAGGACCCGTCACCTACAAGCGTACTTTCTTCATACCCTAATCTTCTATGAACTACACCATTGTTGATTGTTGTTTTCAATTTGCGCACTAAGATGGGAACTTATTATAATTTTTTTAAAAGGGAAAGGGTTGGTACGTTTCGAGTACGCTCGACTACGAAAGGCAAAAGTCCGTGGATTGTTCAGTTCCCCAAAAAATGCAATTGTGCTATGTTTCTACATAACCAGAATGCTATCAATCCATCAAGGTTGTTTCACCGAGAACTCACGAGTTGTTGATATCCGCTGCAGCTCATTGTGATATCACCCTGAGAGAACGGACTTCAACAGGTCCAAAGTTTGCGGTGCTCAAAACGCAAAGAAATGTACATTCGAAAAAATGTATAGTAATGTTTCTTCCCAAATGACACTGTTACTCACAAACATCCACAGACCTTGTTATGCACGTTTCTTTCGAAAACTACTTTCTAACGAAGTACACCAACTGTGTATGCGTGCAAAGTATGAATCCACACATGCCAGTATTCATGGTCACGCTGTTGACATAAGCCCCAAAATACTGGCGTGCTTTGGTCAATAGCACTCCAGGTATGTAGAAACTTTTTTGGATGAACTGCCCTTTAACAATGAAAATTTAGAAGGGAGTTTTACAACTGCTCCTATACTTATGATGTCACCACCGTCAGCATCAACTTCCCTCATTAAAAAATAAATAAATAAATGCCTTGCACACGGTTCCCACCTCAAAGTGTTGGTTTCTCATAAAGTTCAGAGCCTCTTTGATCTTTTGGATAGTGCTTGGCCCTTTCCTGCTAAAGTTGCTGGTCGTCCCTCTGTCCAGGTAGTCTGTACTTTCCTGAAACAAGAGCAGAAGTCACTTCAGACATCCACGGAGGACTCTCTGTTGCCACTCCCACAGGTCCGCAGGGGAATTACAAAAGAGCTGCCCTGTGAAACAGGAAAATGTTCCGCTGGCTGCTCCATTTGGTCTCACAGTAAAATACAGACAAGTGTGTTGCAGAAAGCAGAAGAAAAAGATAGCATTCCCTTTTTATTCTGCTAGTATTGAAACGTAGGTATACAGGCACCATCATCAGGCTGGGACATCGACTTTCCCCATTTCATACAATCTGTAATTGTTTATATACGTATAAGTGTTATTGTAGCTGCAGCCTTCAAACAAGGCGGTAAGAAGCCACAAAAACTAATTTGGACACAGGCAGTTCAGTACCTGCATGGAGATGGTGGGAGTGGAGAAAGCGTTCCTGTAGATCCAGTCCGCCTCTTCCTCCAGTTCCTCATCCTCTGCGGGTTTCACCGGGATGGAGCGCAGCTGAAAATGGCAACAAGTATACTCTTTGAAGGTACAGCGCCACAGGTGGGAGCGAACTCAGCAAAGTAGACTGTCTGTAAATCAGGATATCCAGCTCCCATTGTGATAGCTGTCAATCGTCGTCAATATGCAATACTATGAAAACGCCCAGCACGCGCGCACGCGCACGCACGCGCACACACACACAAACCTGGAACCTCTCTGGCATGTCCGTGGAGCGGATCTCGTTGTCCTGGTCCGTCATGTGGCTGCTCTCCAGCTCGCTGGGCTCGTAGATCTCAAAGATACTGCGCCTGCCCACGCGCTTCTTTGTCTGCTTCTTGGGCCTGTCCCAGGACTCTTCGTCTTGATCCTCCTCCTCCTCCTCTGCGTGATCGTAGGCCTCCGTGTCAAACTCGGCAAAGTCAAAGTCCCCACCGAAAATCTCCTGGGCCTCCTGCAGGGCCCTGTGAGGACAGACCGTCTGTGTTGAAGACCGCTCCTAAGAAAATGCACCAGAGCTGTTCGAGGACACGTTTTGCGTACTCAAATGCGAATCCCCGGCAAACTTACGCGTCTGTGTATCCTGGGAGCTTCTTCCCCCATTTGGGTTTCCTCAAAGGCTGCCCGTCATCGTCCACAATGAAGTCATCAATATCTGAAGATTTCACACACACGAGACACATTAACACTCCTTGATTCATTAATGGCAAAGTCATGGAGAAGGCTACAGTCAGAGGTTGCACTGGCTTTCAGAAATCTCACATTTTCAGAATGCAGTCCATGAAGACCTGAAGCCAATTTCACCCGAGTGTAAAACAAACTGACATTAATAGCAATTAATAAACCAGATAGTCGATGCAATTCAAGATAATTGACGCGTCACTTAAACGTGGCAATTACAGTACAAAACACACTTCACTAATACTTGTCGTCTCGGTCCACGGCGGATTTAATGCTGTTATTGCTTGACTGCAGTAAAAGTAGCCAAAAAGTGACATTTTGGGTCATTCAGTTGCATGTTGTTTGGGTTGCCAAGTATTCTGTAATGAGGTATCTGTTTTAATGAGGCAGCTAGCCAACTCTTGTGCAGGTGTTGAATGTATTGGATCACAAAATCACATTCCCCTGCCATTGCCCAATGTTCAGGTTTCATCGGATTGGGTATGCTCATTTCATGTGTATGTTCACACTCAAACGACTTGAAATTGACTCAATCAATACTGTTGTTCTTGCTGCAGGTGACCAAAATACCATATTTTGTACACATTTTGCATTTAGGATAAGTTAAAAGTGAACCATATCAATCAATTTCCTAGCTGATTAGTCTATAAACTCAGAACATTTCAAATCTACACAGGTTTTGAGAATCAATAGTTTCAATTCAAAATTTAATTGATAAATATACTTGTGTTTTTCAAATGCAGTGAACATGTTTCAGTGTTATTTCATTGTTTCTGTGTGAAAATCCAAAATACTGTGTTAAAGAAACCTTTGTAAGAGGTTGTCGAGCACCACTTCCTTACCAGACTCTTCGTCTTCCTCTTCCTCATCATCCCTGTGGTGTAGGGGCATGTCCACAGCCTCCCCATCTTCAACACCCCCATCACCTGTGAAGATCTCGTCCGCAATCAGGTCCTTCTCGTGGGCTTCCCTGCCATCATCGTCGTCTTCGTCTTCATCGTCAGCCATGTTTCGCACACGGCTGAATTTTTTCTTTTGCGGTGGGGAAAAAATATTTACTAGTGATGCAAATATTAATCCGACAGCATAAATGAGTCTCTGTTCAAAATTAAAATCAAACAGATTAACGCAGAAGAGGTAACCAGTGACAAGATTTTGGCAAAGCATTGAGCATAACATATTTTTAAAGTATCATATTTAATAGTTGGTCGCATATCCTTTGCATGCTGTTATTTAAGTCTGTGACCAATCAACATCAAAAGACTCTCGATATCTTATTTTCAGGTACTGTTACAAGCGATACTATAACCTCTCTGCATTTGAACTGATCTCTATGAGAATTGGGGGGTGAGACTAGATTCAGCTGTAAATTACGCTGGTACAGTATGGAACACATGACTCGCGAAATGGCTGTACGTCAAGGGTCTAAGGTATCAAACGAACCCCAAACCATCACTCTGCGGCCAGATATGGAGTAGATGTGGATGGATCCCTTTAAGGGTTGTTTCTCCTGACTTTTTCCCCCATAGAGTTCTATAGGAAAATGAGTCAGGAGAAATAACCCTTGCAGTGATCCATCCACATCTACTCCATATCTGGCAACAGAGTGATGGTTTGGGGCTCGTTCGATAGCTCAGACCCTTGATAACTTACAGCCATTTAGCCAGCCATGTGTTCCATACTGTACCAGTGTAATTTACAGCTGAATCGAGACTCACCCCCCAATTCCCATAGAGATCCATTCAAATGCAGAGAACTTATAGTATCGCTTGTAACAGTACCTGGAAATAAGATATTGAGTCTTTTGATGTATCACAGACTTCAGGAAGTAACAGCATGCAAAGGATATGCGACCAAATATTAAATATGATACTTTAAAAATATGTTAAAGCAAAAGATATGAATACTTATGTAAATGAGAGATTTCAGTTTTCGATTTTTAATACATTTGCAAAAATTTTAAAAAACATGTTTTCACATTATGGGATATTTTGTGTAGAATTTTGAGACAAAAAATGAACTCAATCTATTGTAGAATATGTCTGTAATGTAATAAAACGTGGAGAAGGTGAAAGGGGTGGGCAGACTTTCCGGCTTGACTGTGTATATGTGTGTATATATATATATATATGGGGGATGAAATGATATTGCGATACATCGAATATCACGGTATTGTGTTGTATGGTTATACTGTGACATTTTCATATCGTTGCACCCCTATTTCAGACAAGATCCTTTTCAAGTGTCCATTCAAAGTGGTATTAAAGCTTGATTAGAAAAAAAAAGAAACCTTGAAGTCGCATGGCTACTTGTTTGTTTCAACAAACCTTGACAAGTTACTTCCTTTTTACGACAGCAAAGCACAATGCATTGAAACTCATCTAGCCACCATGGTGAAACTAAACTGATAAATCACCAGAAACTCTGATATTTACCCTCTTAACTTTCACGCCCAAGTTCTCCTCAATAAGATCAATGTCATCGTCATCCAAGCGATAGTCGTAGCCTGGAGAGCAAATAACAGAATACACTCTTGGTACCAAGTGCAATCAAGTTAAATCAAGGATGTTCCAATTCAAAACATGAGTTTGGCCCTCAACCCAAGAATTGTAATTTCTTATTTGGCTAAATACTCATAAAAATAATTCAAAAAATGTGAAAATTATAACAAGATGACCTGGTTATAAACAAGATAAAAACATTTAAATGTATACATTCTTTTGGGATGACGAGTCAAACTGTGAGCCAAGAGATGGGAGCTGGGGGGGCACTTACTGCGCTTCTTCTTGCGATGCCCAATTTCTTCCCCAGAGTCACTGGCAGCTCCCCTGCTTCCCTCCACCTCATCCTCCTCCTCTTCATCATCATCCACATCATCATCAATCAACCCCAGTAGGTTTCCATGCTCGTCCTGGTCCTCTGTGTTCTCCTCTTCCTCCTCCTCATCTGGGAGGCACAATAAATTCATTAGCCACGTTATTCACAAGCTACAGCTATCCTATTAACCAGCCTGTCTGAACTTATGACAACATACTTGAATCAAGTCTTTTAACAACTGTATTAAGAGTCTGAAAACAATGTCTATGCAGACTTGAATTTCGCCGTTTATTTTAAAATGCCGTTTTGCTGATCTGTCGCTTACCATCATCAACTTCCACAGGCTTTGGTTTCTTTTTGGGTTGCACCACAATCTCCTCGAATTCCTCCTCGGACTCCTCTGCCTCGCTTTCAATGAAGTCGGACATATTGGTAGGGTCTTTTAAAAAACTAACCCTAAAACAAAATGCATATATTAGCATCCGATAACAGTAGCACGTCGTATTACTGCCATTTAACATAGGCGATTCAGTAACAATAATACGACCTTATTTAGTAAAACAAAAATGTAGTAATAATAATAAAAAAAACGTTGGATGGAAAGGGTAGTGCCTATGAACACAGTCTATCACTATAACGGTTAAGGTACATTTCGTCATTAGTATGAAGCCAAATGAAGGCAGTCGTGACACGTTACCGTAATCAGATAGATGGGCCACTAACTGCATGGCACTTGAGAAACATGAGAAAACATGAAAACAATGGAGTGCGCTTTACTGGTAATGCTTACAGCTTCGTCTATAATGCAGACGCATTCCATGTAAAATGCCCAATTTCACAGAACTAGGAAGCCAGCTAAAGAACGTAACCAGAAGACATCACTGCGCGGTCCAGAGATGACTGATGATCGATTGCACGCGGGCCAGATAACGATACGTTAGCTCATCTAACTACAGAACTTCATTAGTTAGCATTAGCTTGCGAACCAACAGAGTAACCAGCAGCGGCAGAGCTCTCACGAATACGTCATGACCTAGAAAAATACAGCTAGTTAGTAGTGAAACTTAGCTATTGTAACGTTAACGTTCTATTTAACGTGTAGCTAGCTAACCAACTAACGTTAGCTGGTTTACAAACATGCCTCTCCCAGATTCACGTTAACGTCACTTGGCTTGGCCTGGCCTTGCACGATTATACTAAAACTAAAAAATTCTACTAAACCATCGATACTGCTAGCTATTGTTAGCTAGTCGGCTAGCTAGCCAATTTGATAATGTTAGCGTGCTGGTTTCCCAACCAGCGCCTATGCGTCAACGATGCTGCACCGCAATATCGTGTCGGCTGACATCCGAACTACACGAACAACTGCAATGTACATTTATGCCAGACACAGAACAAAACAGCAAGGCCTGTTTCATAAACTAACCGACCAGTTAAACAACAAGCATCGCAAAGATCACGGCTTAAATAAAGAGAAAAACAAACATGGTAACTTAACATAGCTAATCGAAATATTCACTGCTGTAACGTTACTTACAGCAACACAATTTATAAACACTTTAAACTTGAACAGTTACCTGTTGGCGTACAGCTATTTCTCCGATTAGAAATCAAACGAAAGCCTACAATGTTGACGAACATACAGTCCCCGCAAATACAAGCAGCTCTATATAAAAATAAAAATGGCAGCGAAGTTCGGTGATAATAATTCCGGGATACAGAGATGGAACTTCCGGTCTATTTAGTGATCCCACCTACTGGACATTTATATAAACGCCGTGTCTTATACTATTCGGAAAGTAAGAACGACGACTCATATTACATAAAGAACGCTTACAAAATCGCGGTTTAAAATAAGCAAAAGTGAATTTATGTTCACCGAATTTCGTTTAATGATTCACTTAACTGTTCACCCCAGCTCATGTTCATTTAATTGTAACTACTATGCCTAGCCAGCAGACGGCGCTATTGCCATAAACCGCACAAATCACGTTTTTCTTTACACCCAAGGGTTTTTGATGACGTAGCGGATTGAGCGATTCATTGATTTTACTGTACGGTGTGAGTTGGGCGCTGCAATGGATCATTGTACAACTTCGGCACACATACTTTTAAATACAGTCCTCATTTTGTGGTTATGTGCGCGAGCATTTGGAACTGAACTAGGCTTTGTGACTTGCGGATCAGTCGTCAAATTACTAAATGTTAGACACAATGTGAGATTACATTCTCACGATGTCCGGTATGGTTCTGGTAAGTGCAAATTTAAACTGTTTTTACAGAGCTCAGCTAGGTTTCTGACTAAATAAATGAACGAACGTTAGAATGACACGTTCCGCTTGGCAACTTCTATTTTGATATGATAGCTAGCTAAATGAGACAGACACAGCGTACTGACATTCCAGCATTCAATTTACTGAATGCTTAACTAGCTAGCAAGATATGCAGCTAATTTGTTAGCATAATTTGCTAGTTTATCCTATCTAGCCTTTAACTACTTGTTTTACCAATTCAGAATGGAATGACATTCAACGTAAGTAACGTTAACGTTAGCTAGGAAATGGTTGCATTAGCTAACAACATAGCCGAATATTGTACCCAGTAACTTGTTTACGCTAACATAAAGTAAGTAAGTGCATAAAGTTACTTGTTACACTGTACAACTGACTTCAACATGTTAGTTCCACCAGTTGGTCTTCCTAAGGCGAGACATAAAACCCGTGTTGTATGTGATTGTCAGGTAGCGGTCAGCAGTCGGTCACCGGAGTGACCACAGTGGAAGATAGCAACAGCTACTGGAGCGTGCGAGGCACTAGTACTGCCTTGTGCCAGCGCGGGACCCCAGTCAGATGCGGCCAGACCATTCGACTCACTCACGTCAACACCGGCCGCAATCTGCACAGCCACTATTTCGCCTCTCCGCTTTCTTCCAACCAGGTGTGGACGTTTTGACATGCATTGCGTGTTGCTGTCAGTATATACTGTTATCAGTATTTTCCAGTGCAGCCCTGTTATTATTTTTAAATTATTCATAGATAATTAAGTATTTTATTCAAATGGTTCCAAATATCCTACACTTCCAGCTTGTAGAATGGGCATCTAGTGTCGAATTCAGCCTGGCAAAGAACTACAAACGGTAGAGGAGCAAAAAATGACAGGATGAACTAACTCTCTTAAGGTTATTTTTACATTGATGGGCAATCTTTCACATCAGGTTCCTCAAGTAAATTTACATACTGCATGGAATTTGATGGGTCAATTTGCAAATTAACCATTCAGTTTCAAACTGAACTGCATTTCTTTTTTAATTAAACAGTCAACTGAAGTAGTGATAGCGCCCTTTGGCTGGTGATGCACAAGGGACAGATTAGCCAGGGATCCATCTGTCAATATTCTACATGTTTAATCTTGAAGACATGTAGAGTGTCCCTGAGTCAGTCTGAGATGTGAAGTGCATGTGGGGAAGCCTTGAGACCAGACCCTGAGGCATATCGCTAATGAGATAGCAATGACTGAAACATCCAGGAAATGGGCCTTTGAGGTTATCAGTTCATTTTCATTGATAATTCAGTAGTTGAGATTTTTTCGATTTTGAACGTAATTTTTAAATATTTCTTTTACCCTTTTCCTCCCTAATTTGGAATGCATAATCATGCCCATTGCAACCTCCGTTGTCGATTCAGGGGAGTGCGGACAAGCATGCACTCTCCTCTAAAGCAGATTATGTCAGCTGCCACTTCTTTATCACACCATAGTTTGCTAGTCGGGCCTGCACAGACATGAGTCGGAGGAAGACACTTAATTTGCAGCTCAACGGACACACTTGTGGGCGGCACCTGATGAACCAGCTGGCTGGGATGTTGTCATCCCGGACAACTGAAATCTTCTCATTCCTGGTTGACGCTAGAGCCATCAGATTGGCATTAGTGCAGTCTGGATATGAAAGCCGACTGTGGGGCCCATCCATGCACCTGAACAGTGCCTTAACCACTTTGTGCAGATGTCAAATTTGGTAAATTTTTACATAGTTTTATGTTTAAGGCTTTTTAACTCCAGGGGCCACATGTATAAACAGTGCTGAGCAGAAAAATGCCCTCAGAAAGCTGCATAAGGGAGTTTCCACGCAGTAATTCAGATGTATAAAATAACACGTGCTGTGAGAATCTGCATACCTCTGCACACGCTGGACACCATATGTATGCAATGTTTGGCGTCTGTGAAAGGCAGAGGTAGAAAACTTTTTTTAAGCAGATTTACGACTTTCACCCTGAGCATTCTTTTACACATTCTTTTACTCAGAGTTACGGGTCATTGTCATACATGTGGCCCCAGGTGTGAGCATCACAGAAACGTGGAAAATGGCTTAAATGAAGCAAGACAGTTGTACCATTTAAAATACTAACTTTGATTAGTTTATTTTCATAATGGAGGTCAAAATAAAGTGCCACAAATGTAAATAATTCTTGGCAAAAATGCAAAACAGAGTTTTTTTTTTAGTTCGCAATTAAATACTGAGAGCTACAAATGTAAAACAGGCAAAACTATACATTTCCTGGATCATAATCTCTTTGTCCACAAGTGCGCAAGCTCTGAGGGTGATATGCAGAACTACCAAAGATCTATGATGCAAAATGTAAGCAATGTACCCTGTTGTCCCTTAGTGTCTCCAAATCTATCCAAAATGGCTAAATTGTGCACTGCTGTAAATCATAAAATAATCATATATTGAACTACAAATCAACAGTTTTCACTCATGAAACTCAAGTGGTAATTACAAATTTTTCATCAGTATAGGGGGATAGATATTTATGGGTCCAAAAACCTATCCCAAAATGAAATGAATAAAATACTTTTTATCCATTATAAAGCATATTAATTTGCCCCTTATGATGGTTTAAAATATAAACATTGATATCACATTGGTACACACACCTAAATATGTAGCCTAATCATTCACTCTTGTACCTCAATAAAACATCACTTTTTTTGTACTCTACAGTGTAATCTTTTGCTGTATGTCCTGGGATGACTTTTATTTGTATGTAGTTTATTTTTGCAAAAATACTGTCATTTATAATGACTCCAAGGAAAAATTTACATTCATCTAGCACATATCAGAGCACAGTAAATTGGAATTTTTTCCATGCCCTAATTATAGCCCAGGGAGATACTAATACTTTGTAGCCTATATTATGTATGATAAGATTACAATACAATAATATTCCACCATCAGGAAAATGCAACCAAATGTTATTGTTTCAATGAAAATCAGTACATCAAACATAAAACATGTCTGAGCCACCAATGAACGCTTACAGTACAGCATGTGAAAAGCACTCAAAATGCGAAAATAACAATGTCAAACGTATTGAACAAGACGGTGGTTGAGTGGAAAAGCTATATGTAGTCAGCGAGACCAACTGCATATTACAAGCAGTATTACTTACATTTCGAGGAGGAAAAACTCCAGTCATGTTCGTAGGCATGTTCTCTGATAGAATACAGAAATTAAATACTTCTTCTGACCCACTCTCAAAATTCATGTAAACAAGGCGGGGATTACTCTAGCCATGCTGTCGTATTGGCCAAATGATTAAAATCTTACGAAAATATCAGGAAAACAATTACGCCCCGGCGTGCGAATGCGTTTTCTGTATCTGTTTGTGTAACACTAAACTGATAAAAACTAAAAATGCTGTTACGCAAGACTTTATTGAATGTATTGTTCAAAGCATCCAATAAGAAATTGCAAACACCGTCGCAAAGGATATCCTGTCGGCTTTCGGGTAAAAGAGTTGTCAATCAAATCGGAATGATGTGAAATACTTCACAGCTACAGGAACAGCTTGTGGGGTTTTACGTGTGAGGCTTTGAGGAAGTGTACTTGCATTATAAAGGGCCCGGGGTGTGCATTTCTCAAACGGAGAAATAAAATGAATGACCACTGAATCTATATGCATTACACCAATGGTAGGATTGTATATTTATTTAATATTTAGTAGAAGATATTGACAGTAGAATGATGTGGTATAATAATTGTTTTGCATTTGAGTGAGCAGGGCTTTTCACGGCTGTTTTGGCATATGTTCGGGCTATTGTTGGCTTTATCTAGTTGCTATGACGGAATACACAGGAGGTGTGGCCAAACTCACAGTGAGGGAGAGAGAGGCTTTGTCCAAATCAGAGCCCTATCTACTGTGTCCTGCGTAGCCTACTACAGTCAAGCCGGAAAGTCTGCACACCCCTTTCACCTTCTCCACGTTTTATTATGTTACAGACTTATACTACAATAGATTGAGTTAATTTTTGCCTCAAACATCTACACATAATAGCCAATAATGACGGAGTGAAAACAGGTTTTTAGAAAATATGCAATTTTATTTTACTGACAAAAATAGGTTATTTAGGGGTTACATATCTGTAACATATACACACCCTTAGCCGAATACTTGGTTGCTGCACCTTTGGCAGCAATTACAGCTTCAAGGCGTCTTGGGAAAGAAGCTCGGCACACTTGTTTCTGGACATTTTTGCCCATTCCTCTTGGCATATCCTTGCAAGCTCTGTGAGGTTGGATGGGGAGCGTCGGTACACAGCCATTTTCAGCTCTTTCCACAGATGTTCAATTGGATTCAGGTCTGGGCTCTGGCCGGGCCACTCAAGGACATGCACAGACTTTCTCCGAAGCCACACCTTTGTTCTCTTGGCTGTGTGCTTCGGGTCGTTGTCATGTTGGAAGGTAAACCTTCGCCCTAGTCTGAGGTCCAGAGCGCTCTGGAGCAGGTTCTTTTCAAGGATCTCGGTGTACTTAGCTGCATTCATGTTTCCCTCTATCAGGACTAGTCGCCCCGTTCCCGCTGCTGAAAAACATCCCCACATCATGATGCTGCCACCGCCATGCTTCGCTGTAGAGTTGGTATTAGCCAGGTGATGAGCGGTGCCTGGTTTCCTCCAGACGTGACGCTTGGTATTCAGGCCAAAAAGTTCAAGTTTGGTTTCGTCAGACCAGAGAATCTTGATTCTCATGGTTTGAGAGTCCTCTCGGTGCAAACTCTGTAGTGGCTAGCTTGCCAGCGAGTAACGTTAGCCTCTTTTTAAGAACAGCTTCCAGGCAGGATTAGTAGTAAACGCCCAGTTTCTCAGTTTTTGTACTCCATAGGAGTGGCGACCTGTGACTAGCGTTGTCTGACACCCGCCCCTAAACTGTAAGCCCCTGGCCATTGTAGTCCACTGTAAAACAGGTACCTGGAACATGCACAGTAGTGTGGGGTTATATCTCTGCTCTCACTACAGGTAGAGAGTTGGCTGAGAGCTCATTTTAATCAGGAGGACAGCTACTCTACTACAAATCAGACATAATTTTCCAGTGGAATTCCCCTTTACGAAAAATCTTGGCGCCGGCGCCATAGCCACTGGGGGGTCTGCGTAAAGGGGTTAACAGGTTGAGCTACCCAGCAGCACCAGATCATAACTCTCAAGACCAAGATCATCATATTCATTGTCAGTGAGAGGTATTGTCTCCCTAGAAAAAAGGGTTGTTATGTGTTTTGTATTGTTATTGTCAACCAGTCAGCATGCTTGATATAATGCATGCTTGATAGCATGCATTTATAATGGGTTTCAACTATAGCTAAGAAGGGCATGGCCAGACCCAGTAGGTATTTGCTATGCTAACACATTAACATACCCAGTAGGTACTTACTGTAGCTAGGCTGACATATTACCAGACCCAGTAGGTACTTTACTATGCTAACACATTAACATACCTGGTAGATACTTAGCTATACTAACACATTACCAAACCCAGTAGGTCGGCTACTTTTACTATGCTAACACATTAACGTACCTGGTAGATACTTAGCTATGCTAACACATTACCAAACCCAGTTTGGCTGCTAATGTAACACAGGTCTCGCTCCCACTCTACATGCAGGCCACCTGTGATGTGAATATTCATGATAGGATAGTAACACAATTAGAACACAGCAGTGGCGTAGTTTTTGCATTTTCCTCATCAAGTCATTTTGATTGTTCTGATAAATAATAAGTAATAGGAGTTGGACCTGAAAGAGAAAAGAGTCATTGTATACAACACAATGATTTAAAGGAATTTGAACAGTTACAAAGTGTAGTGCTTGGCTAGAGGTAATACATTTTTAATAACTCTTGTCTTTACCCATTAATATTTAATAGTAGACAGTCTTAAATGAATTGTAATCATCAATCCTTACATTCTGGAGTGTTCAATTGGTTGTTCTTGTACAGATACACGGAGAGGACATTTTGTGACTGGAGGAGATGTGATATGGAAGGTCTGAGTGATAATAAAATGCTAATTGAGTTGGGCACTCCCTAGTCTTCAGTAGTCATTCGGTATATGACTAACATTAGAGTGCATTCTCATATAGCATCTGAACGCTCATACCTTTGCACTAATAATTGAAGATATACTGGGGCTTATGTGATACAAAAGGGAATCTGAGGCATTGAAGAACACTTTCTGTATCCTCTTAAGCCAGTGTTTTATGGTGCTTTGCAATTGGCATTGAGCTGAAGTATTTATGCTATATTTAATGGGCAATAAAGTATAAAAATTATGTGGGATGCACTTTTTCTAAATTATGAAGTGAATGAGTATTTGGTTACCTGTATGTATGAATGTGACTGTAAGGCTTGCATCTGTTGTGCTTGTGCCACAGGAAGTGAGTGCGTTTGGGGAGGAGGGTGAAGGGGACTCCCTAGATGAGTGGACGGTGCTGTGCGGGGGGGCTGTGTGGGAGCGGGAAGAGTCGGTGAGGTTCCAGCATGCCACCACCGAGGGGCTCCTGTCCGTCACGGGTGAGCAGTATGGCCGGCCTATCCACGGCCAGTGTGAGGTACACGCCATGCCCACTGCCAACCAGCACAATTACTGGAGAGCCATGGAGGGGGTCTTCATGAAGCCAAGCGAGACCCCTGGTGCCAGGGACAACGGCAGCCCCATCCACACCGAGTTTTGACCATTCTCCTTTCTCCCGGTAAAGCTACGCACAAGTGCCACAAGGTCTGGGTTGTCTGGACAGTCAAGAGCCCTGACCTGTGTAAAAAAACAAGTACGTGAGTGGGACCTGCCAAATCTCACTGGCAAATCAATCAGTGAATTAATTCAACCCTGCCGTCATGCTGTCTGTTTACTGTACACTATAGAGTCAAGATATTGAGCTGGTAGCCGCACCCAGATCTTAAAACTTTATGCATGTGTTCAGGTATATACAGTGCCCTCCACTATTATTGGCACCTCTGGTAAAGATGAGTAAATAGGGTTATAAATGAGTAAATAGGGTTATAAAAATTCACCGTTTGGTGAATTAGCTTAATCTCAAACTGAAAAGATTACAAAAATCCAACCTTCAATTGAAGTAAATTTATAATGAGAAAAAAAAATCCCTCATCAAGAAATAATTATTTTTAACAAAATGACATGTGCCACAATTATTGGCACCCCTGCATTTATATATAGAATAAAGTAATCATTTTTAATATTTGGTCGCATATCTTTTGCATGCCATGACTTCCTGATGTCTGTCACCCAAAAACATCAAAAGACTTGATATATCATTTTCTGGTACTCTTACAAGCAATCCTGTAATGTCTCTGCATTTGAATGGATCTCTATGGGAATTGGGGGGTGGGACTAGATTTAGCTGTAAAGTACACTGGAACAGTATGGAACACATGTTTGGCTAAATGGCTCTAAGTCATCAAGGGTCTGACGTATCAAACAAGCCTTAAATCATCACTGCCAGAAATACAGTAGATGTGTTATTTTTCCATAGAGTTCAATAGGAAAATTTGTCAGGAGAAACAACCCTTCAAGTGATCCATCCATATCTTATTTCTTGATGAGGGATTTTTTTTCTCATAAAAAATTTACTTCAATTGAAGGTTGGATTTTTCAAAATTTTTCAGTATGAGCTAATTCACCAAACGGTGAATGTTTATAACCCTTTTTACTCATCTTTACCAGGGGTGCCATAGTGGAGGGCACTGTGTGTATATATATATATACATACATGTATATGTGTGCGTGTTCGTGTGTGTGTGTGTGTGTGTGTGTATGTGTGTGTACTTCACAACTGCTTCATCATATTATTGAGGTCCAGAATTAATTATGGGCATTTGTTGACAAAAATACAGATATATAGTGTTCTTTCTTTTTTTATCATCAAATGCCCATAATTAATTCTGGGTCTGTATGGGATGATGTAGGTGTGCAGTTGCAAAAATGGATGAAGTCACATAAATCCTGTTTATAAAGGGTAGGGCTCTCCATCACCTGCAAAACAACTTCCCCAAATACCATGGTTATTATATTTACAAACACACTGGTTCATTATATACTTCAGACCCGGGTCCATTGTATAAACGTACTTATTGGACTTTAGGCCGCTGCATTAAGCAGCCTTGATATTCTGTTGCGGTAACTCACCACCATACCTGATAAATCCCATATTCCTTTTCACTGGATGTCCGCTGTTGTTGATGTTGACTTAAAAGGCTGTCAGGGTACAGGAAAGCAGTGATTCATAGTATATATGAATGCACCTTTTACAAAAGACATTCAAACTATGTAGGGCCTGCATTCTGGCAGTTTACCTTGAGCAAGTAGTTACTTTGTGTAATATATAATCCATTGTTTTTCCATGTTGACAGTGTGCATGCACATTTACACAGTCATTTATTGGGCTGGTTGGGAAGAAGTTGATTTGTCAGTCAGTCCCTATTACCTTTTTTCATAAATATTTCTTATTTACTGTTACATACTTTTAGAATTCATCAATACATAGGCCTGAATTCAGTCAACATTTGTCCTTAACTTTAATGTGCAAGTAAATGCAAGTGAATTTGTGTATTCTGATCACAACCTCAGTTGAGCAAATTCATTTAGATGATTCCTGAACTTGTTTGTGAAGAAAAAAAATATTGTTAGGCATATGTTGATTTATTGTTGATTTAATCTTTTTATGCAAAGCAACTGCTGGTCTTGTTTTATGAAATGTCAAAGTAATGTATGGCCGGTCTAGCAGGTCAGAAATCTCTGAAACATTTTTATGCAATGGGTCCCAGGGTTAGGAGAAAAGGAATTGGAGTATGAAAAGGATATGAAATTACAGTGTGAAAAACTTAAGTTGAGTGATTAGAATAGTTTATTTCTATTAGTCTGATAACACTCAATGGGCCTCATTCATGAAACGTGAGCAGAAATAATTTGTACGTTAATCGTTCGTATTTGCAATTTTGCCCATATTTTGGTATTCATCAACATTTTTGTATCTGAGATTTGTTAGTACCTCTGAACAAAATTTACACCTGCTCCGGAGCAGACGTACCTCGTTCGTAAATTCAGAATGCCGGTAAATGTAGCTTCTGAGTGATAATTTGAAAATTAATAAATTTTTATTTTCTGTTAAATTCACAAGACTAAAAGTAGCTTTTGAAATACACATTGCAAGCGTAATAAATTATGATTGTAAAAAGCAAACACTTTAGATTACACCTATTAATAGGCTATGAAGCCGTTTAATTAGACCCTTAACGTAGGCTAATGAACGCTCCCAGTAGCCTACTACCTTTTCTAAATTGCTAAAAATGGAAATTCTATATGACCTTACATAGGCTATGCTAATTAAAACACACATTTAACCAATGAACGGAATTTGCTTTAAAGTGGCTTACATATTTGTCGGCAGGGTTGCAATTGTGGTCAACAGCTTAATCCAGCTAATGACAGCGTACATCCAGTTCCCCTACAAGACGCAAAGCCAGGTGGAGGGTTTTCATGAAATTGCCAACCTGTCCAATGTTATCGGTGCCATAGACTGCACACCCCAGTGCACGTTTTTGTTGAAAAGTCGGTGAAACATCGTCTCGCATTCAGGGGGAAAACCAGATAAACTTTATTTAAAAGTGAAAGTTTTTGAACCGGTTAGAATGTAGCCAGCAGTCTATATCCCGGTATAACCTGAGCTGTGTGGGACACACGCATCAATGTGACCGCAATTAGAACGCGCCAGAGAGATTCTAAAATAAGGTAGCCCATGTGATTACCCGAAATCAAATCACAAATCACAACTCAAATCACATAAAATTTATTTCCAGGCTGCGATAAAGCAATGTGCTCGTATTGATGGTACATGTTATCTCCTGCTAGGCCTTTACTTTACCAGTTCATGACGCCAGTACTGACAATATTAAACAATTTTTTTTTTCCTGCTAATAAAAATTTGATTTCAGTGTCAGAATAATTCTTTCCTTTGCTTTTTCTGGGCCATTCTGACTAGGTATGGACCTTTAAATGGAAGTGACAGCCTCCATATAAGGCGATTCATGGGCGTGGATTTAAGCTAATCACAAAATAACGTGGATGCGCATCGTACGTGAATCCGAAAAAATCTACCTTTTCCACACGTTTTGATGAATCAGGCGTTTCGTACTAACTGCCTTCGGACATAAATGTACGCGTGTATTTAGGAACGCTTCATGAATGAGGCCCAATATGTTGTACCCTTATTTTTTAATCTATTACATCAATTTCTGTGTTTTAAAGACATTCAGCAATCAATTTTTTCCAGCCATGTTTTTTTTTACAGTTACACTCCTGCATAGTGATTATTCATTTTTCACAATAAAAGAAAGTCATTCAAATCCAGTGCTTTAAGTTCAGTGTTAACACTATCAGTATTGTCACTTGACACCAGCAGCAGCCTTTTCAATTGCAATGGCAAAGCTCTGGAAAACATGCAGTATTTTTATTTAATTTGTTATCTCACTGTATGTGTTACTATAAAGCTGTTTTCATGTTTGTGATGCAATATTTTCACTTGGTTTGTACGAGAAACATAAATGTAAGAGATACCTCAAATAAACAACTTCTCATGCTCTCTAAATGTGTGTCATTCATAAAAGTCCAGTTGAAGTTTTCCATTAACAAATTAAAATGGCTAAAGGACTTAAATGTCTACAATAAATATTGTTTCCCCATTCACAAGATCTAATGAATTGGTATCAATGAGAAAAAAAGACTACAGCTTTGTAAAACCGGATTTTGCTGCTTGCTGGACTTATCTTAAATAGAATAGAATAACCTATATTTTCCCGTTAGGGAACTTCAGTTGTAGCCACCAGCAACAACAAAAAAGACATAGACAGTGGGGCAGACCCACAACACACAAACAAACATATCAATGACATTCAATAGAATCATTGCATTAATCAAACTAATTAAGTGAATTAAAGTGGCATATAGCCAAATGTCATGATTAAAAATAGCCCCCGCTATCCCGAGATGTCCAGTGTCCAACACACAAACTCCGCCTCCACGACTTTCCTCCATAGGCTACATGCAGTGTCTGTCCACTGTCAAAACGGAGCTCAGCCTTCCCAGTCGCCGCCTCACTCCTCCTCTGCATTATCTTCTCCCTTTCCCTGGTGGCCTTTTGAAGATTGCCTGCAGTCCTGGATCAGTCCCGACATCTTGAGCGATGGTAAACTTTGTGGCTGCAGATCAAACTGACATTCCCCAGCAAATGTTGCGAATGCATCTCCGTGGTGACGACCACACACAAAATTATCCCGACTAGACAATCCGTCAATATTATCAAAACGAGCAGCAGGAGTGCCCTGAAAAATCTCCAGCCCGCTTCCCCGTCCCACAACAGACACACAACGCATGAAAAAAACTAAAGACAAACTAACACATTAAAATGAACAAACACGAACACGAGAGACAGCTGGACTACATGTCACCATTACAGCGCCATGTGACGTCATGTGTTGCATGATTTCATGGCTTTGGTTACTATGGTGCTTTTACTATGGAGTTTTATACGGTTGCTACTATAGCCTGCCCAGCCACCTGTTCTAAAAGGCTTAATTTCCTGGAAGTGATTATTTTATTCTGGAAGTGTGAATGGGGACAAAAGGTACATGAATATTTTTTATTCATATTATGTGGGGAAATGGGGGAGAAACGAGAGTAAATAAACTAAAGTAAATACAAATAATTAAACAAGCCTGAAAAAAATAATAAAGCCCATATTCTATGCTCTAGCAGGATGTGATCACCACTGACACTTCCTCATCCAATGCGACCTCAAGCTCTTTTCTCTTCCCATTAAGCATCTCCCTATCTGTTTCTCCTCTAGAATAGACTTGTCTCATTACCCAGGAAAGCACAGTTGTGTGTCCACACGCTGAACTGCAGGACTTCAGACTCCGTAGCCTTATTATTTGCGATAGAAAAAATAAGTAGAGAAAGGAGTATAGAGTATTAGAGTATTTTCATCCCTCGATTGCCTATACATATTTCAGAGAGAGGAGGAACAGGAAATAAACCATCCCTGTCATATACGCCAGAACCATAATGACATCAGTTCAAGGGGAGACAGATTTAGTGAACCAATTAAAGTTGGGAATGATCTGTTGGCCAAATATACAGTAACCTTTCCATGGTGAGAGTTTCCACTAGAACATATACGACTAGGATAAGTCAGGATCTTGACCCCTATCACACATGAAACAGGACTACACACTTCTCCAGCACTGCACTCAGCTGCACCTCCTATTTACTCCTCATAACCACCTTCATCAGCAGCCTAGGTTTGTTTTGTTTGGGGGGGTCTGTACATCTAAGCCTAGTTTCTGAGGTCACATAGTCCTAGTTTTTAATTACAATGTAATATAGATGTAAAAAGGATATGTATTCTACTGCATATTGAGTCATGGCCAAATAACCTGTAATTGGTAATGACAGGTCACACTTGCTGTCCAAGATAAGCTGCTGCTCCCTTGTGCAAAATGCAGTAGTTTGGCTTTACATCACTCTTCCAGATTTCAAAGGAATATTTCCAGGCCAGGAAACTATGAAAAAAGCAATAGGCTGTGACTATATGAGAGATAGGAACCTCTTTTCTAACACACGGCAAAACCACTTCACTGCTCAAAATCTATTATTTATATAAATTACATATTTTTACTGACATTTCTGTTATAGCCAAGTTTTTTGTAAGCAATTACCACAGAGATATGGGCAGGGGAAAAAACAAAATGTGTAAATCAAATACAAAGACTGCAAAATATTACATATTATATGGCTGATAACTAAGTGTGCTACAGCCATAAAATTGTATTTGGTGGCAGGACTGGCTCTGTTCAACTTAACCATCAAGCTCTTATGAATAAAATATCAAAATAAATAAGATAAATCAATAGCATGCTCTGCCAATGGCATCCAGATTGTCCTCTAAAATGAGGTATAATGATATATCTTCATTTTACTTCAGTCATATTTTCACTTTTAGGCTATATTACAAAACACAAAAACACAGATTACTAAAAAAAGTTTTATTGCATAAATGATTTCCATTAATTCTTTTATACAGATGTAAATATTTACAGCTTATTTCAGCCATTTATTTTTAGAACACTATTAATATTTTCTTGTTTAATGTCTACATATATCTGCATGCCAAGTTTTCATAAATCTGTGTGTATTTTGTAAATGTATGTATAGACTATGTACACGTGTTTATACAAGTTCATAATTTATCCCCCATGCTACTGACATTTAATTAAGACGATTAATTGTTATTTTAAAAATTCCATACCAACTTATATAAATAAAGCTTGTGTGAATTTCAGTTGTAGTGGCCAAAATAGTGCTGCAAGCTTGGTTGTCCAATTATGAATTTTACTATAATAGAAGTTCCAATAAAACATCATCATTAAAACCCAATCATAATGTTAAAACAGAATCGACACCCTCCGATATACGTACATGTTTCCATTCAATGGCATCAAGAAATGGACAGAAATTTGAAATGACTGATTAAGACCAGGCTTTGGCCAGAAAGTTTGTACTGAATAAAATGTTCATCATAGGCATGAGAAGCAAACTGAGATACAACTTAAAAAGGCCCCGAAGCAGAAGAAGAATATAGTGTATATATAATGTAAAAATGTACATAATATTTACTCCTTGGGTTTACAATATTATTTAACATTTTCATAGATAGCTGTAGTCAGATAGGCTCAGAGGTAAAACTACATTAGGGAACTATACATTTAAAAGTGTATTTCATTCATCTGTAATTTCAGTATATTGCACATATAATATTTAATATATTCCCCAGAGATGACAAATGTATACAACAGGGATTATGTAATTACA
The DNA here is from genome assembly GCA_022702515.1 of Ilyophis sp. 1 JC-2022. Classification (NCBI taxonomy): domain Eukaryota; kingdom Metazoa; phylum Chordata; class Actinopteri; order Anguilliformes; family Synaphobranchidae; genus Ilyophis; species Ilyophis sp. 1 JC-2022. The sequence continues at coordinate 53,396,140 of CM040401.1, read as the reverse complement.
TTTATCCTCTCAATTAATTATCTGAATGAAAATTAACATTCTGATTTCAGTTACAGTTTGTGTAGATTAGAGACAAAAGGGTGGTTCAATCCAGAGAGTGGACCGGTTTAGCTGGAGCTTTAAAGTAAAGAGTTGAAAATGTTTTCTTTTTCATCATACATTGCACAACAAATGTATTTTCAGCTGTTTTTTATATTTATTTTTTTCATTTTATTTAAGCTGAAATGAACAAAACAAAATAAATTGACTAGTGACAATAATACTGTGTCATTAAAATTAAAGCTGTTATTTCTTTTTTCAGTTGGATTGAACCACCAGTGACAGAAAACATGCATATTGTTTACAAACATTCATTGTAATTCATGAAATGGCCACCAGATGGACGTATCGTTCAACACACACACTTTCTTAGCTTTGTGGTTCACCACCACCAAACAGATTATCCTGTACAAGGTTGACTATGCCCTTCAAACCATGCTGTTTTCTTACAGATACTATTATAACATATACTACTGTGTGACTTTTATTGTTTGTGGCATTAGTATCCCTGCAGTATTCTATGGCTTGTCTCAGAAGGTGCAGGTGGATGCAGTGTACTGGCCTTGTCTGGCCCTCACCCCACCTTGCATCTCTGATTCTGTCTGAGCAGAATGCAACAATGTGCTAACAATTATCATTATCATGCACGTACACACTGTCATCAGCTAGACTTTGAGACGGCTAGTATAGTCTAGGGCAGGGATTCTCAAACTCAGTCCTGGGGGACACCAGGCCAGGCGTATACTAGTTTTTGTAACAACATAAATTGCACCCCTGACATAGAAATAGCTGAGCATTACACAAAGACTAAATGTGTCATGTTGACAGACGTTTAAATAGATAAATAATTATTAAATTTTCCATAATCTGCCTTATGGTACATGATTGCTTTAGATAGTGGTTAAATTTTTCATCTGATTAAATTATAGGCTGACAGGTGAAATGAGTGAGGTCCTAACTGCTGAAACTGGACATCTGGTCAGCGGTCACTGAAAAATAAGATTTCAAATGCAAAGCAAATGGCAACCAGTCATATCTGCATTGTGTTAATAAGTGTGAGGAAAATTGCAAAGAACTAAAACACATGTCTAAGATGACCTTAATTGATCAGGAGGTTGGCAGTAACAAAAACCAGCACACTCTGTGGTCCCACAGGACTGAATCCCAGAACCCCTGGTCTAGGGTATATTTACAGTATTCCATTTATTAACATGCAATAAATATAAACAGTCCTCGTAAAACTTGAGGTGGTTAAAATGACTACATTACCACAAGAGTTTATACAGGAGTTCGGAAGTACCCTCTGATAAAGCACACAGAGGCTACCTGCCCCCACACACCAGTATGGACCTGCTCCCCACCAGGAAAAAGATGTGAGCATGAGTTCTGAGCCTGTATATGACATACAGGCTGGTTTCCTTTGATTCGAGCCACTTCATCAGTACCCAGTTGTGTCCATGGGAGTCAGCAGTGATTGTGTTCTGTGCTCTGATAAGGCTTGCATAAGGCCTCCTCACCTCTAGGTGGCTCATTAACATTTGACCATGCCACTGGTGAGGAGTGCACTGCAGGTGACGAGAAAGACAAATGACACTGGGGAGCCTGGATTTACAAGCTTTTAACATGAACGTTATACAGAATGTCTAAGCATCTGTTGATGGAGAAAATTAGACAAAAATGTAATACATGAAACCAGAGCAGATATTTCCTTGAATAAAAAGTGTATTCCAATTGTCAAAGAATCTGCTTTAAAGGGATTATATGTCATCATGCTATCTGGGACCATGAGGATTACAACAAAGACAGAATAAACAGAAAAGAACAACACTATCAAAGAACTGGGGAAGTATTTCATACAGCAGGATTAAGGTGTTAGACAGCTAACTAGTAAATACCTTGAAATTAATTAGGGCTTTTGTATAATTAGATTTCAGCCAATTGAAAATTTCCAACTCTGGGCCAGATATCTCCTTAAATCCTAAATTGAGGTGATTATCAAACAAGCTTGTGTGAGTGGCTGTAGTGCAGGCTTTATTGGTCAAAGTGTTAGGAAGATACAAATTCACATGCATGCAAGCAGGGGTGTTTATTAAATGCCTATAGATATGGATTAAGTGTGAAATAGACAGTGAGATGTGTACACCGCTGTGACAGCCACTGTCAGATAACATTAGGACTTGTCTGAGGTAATTCCATCGCCATGGGAAGCTAAAGCATTCTCTCTGGCTGAAGCTGCTTGTGAGTTATACACACAGACACAGTCCGGTAGTTCAAAAGGCCCCAGACAGTTACATCCCCGCTAATATGAGGCGACCAAGCGACCGATGCTTTGCGACCTATGAGCATGCTGCCTGGTCCTGAGTCATTCTAAATTATGTATACGTAGACAAAACCACAATGAACTGCCAGTCCCTTTTAGACTCGGAATGGCCTGCTCCCCAACAGTGATTTAATGCTGGTATCTATGCATTAGGTACAGAATAAGAAGAGGAGACATCCCCTGGAATATAAAAGACATCCACTGTTCACATGAAATAAATACACATCAGACTTATAATAACTGAGCTCTAAAAGCGGAGACAATATAGCCAAGACCGTTGAGAGAAACCCTCGGACCACACACACACACACACTCACACACACTTTGACTATATATATATATATATATATATGTATATATATATATATATATAAATCCAGCAAGAAGCACATGAATGAGTCCCATTCCACGCTCCTTTACCCATCATGTCCACTAGACGGTAAGAAATCCCAACAGTTAATGAAGAGAGAGATCCTACCAGGATTCATCATTACCCAGTAGATTCAAAACCTGTCGCCATGTTCTATATTCATCACACTACATTGAGGCTTGTAAATCACCAGCCCGTTTGAGGACACGGTCCCACAATTTCACACGAAAACGAGCGCCAGGGAGAGATAGTTCAGAACTCCTGTACTTTATTGCATCATAGGAACCAGTATGGTCAAGGCGAAAGTCAGCCCTTTAATGTCCCTGCCAGGAAGGGAAAGAGGTGTCCCCAAATGGAGACCCCCAGCTGGCTTCAGCTTTGCTGGACATTAGCGTGTCACTCACTTGTAAAAAAACAAGGTTCTTTTTTTTCTTCTTTTTATTAAGTGAAATGATTGTTTTTTTGTTTTTGTTCTGAAGATTTTTTTTAGAGGAGAAATTACTTTGCCCATTGACATGTTCCAGCCCCCCTACCCCACCCGCTTCCCCCCTCTCTTTGCTCACAGTGGGTGTGGCTATTCCATGCCATTGCGCAGCATCTGATTGGCTGCGATGAGCATGACGCTGATGATGAAGGCCATGGCGAAAGCGCAGATCAGGCTCTTACGCACACATGTCTGTCGGTTCTTCTTTTTGGAATGGACTGCAGTTTGAAACAAAAGCAAAGACAAAACAGCACATCAGTAGAGAAAGCAATAACAACCAAAACCTAGAGAGAGAATTGGTCATACAGCAGAATGTGTGCAGGCTAGAAATGCATCCCAGAGAGCCGAGTAAAAGAGAAGCACATTGCATTTTGAGCTGATAGAATGCAAACATGAGCCCCAAGCTGCACTGGCAAAGCGTTGTACATAGGACACTCTCAATCTAGCTAATAAAATCTCCTAAGCGGAGAGATACATTTAAAAAAATTGAGGCAGCAAATATTGTGCTGTTCAGGTAAGCAGCAGTGGGAGAGAGGCGGTGTACGTATAGCGAGCCTGTTGTATTTAACACGCCCATCCCTGTGTCACAGCTTCAGATGACTGCCTGTCTGCGCAATGGACCCAAAGAAACCACTGTTTACAGAGCCATCATGGCTTCCATAGCTTAGAGAGGCTCAGTTTCAAACCATTGAATCGGTTTCAAGCCATTGAATTGTTTTCCGATTTAGGTGATGTCCAGTTCTGTTGCTGGTGGTTTTTTGCTCCTCAGGCAGAGCACAGGGCCTGAATCCCATGTGATACCCTGCCGCTCTGCTGGGTGAGGGACTGATGGGATGGTAAATGAAGAAGGCTGGAGTTGACCCGCAGTGACCCTTTGTTCGGTAATCACACGCCTGATCGTGCTTCTATTCTCCCTGAGAGACTAAGTACTTTCTGTGTCTCTACTCGCTTATTCCCCCAAGGTCATTTTGTCTTTCTTTAGAGATGGCAACCCTCCTTCTCCCAGCCTCCAATGTCTTCCAAAACCTTTGAATTAAATCATGTAAAATACAATGTCTAAGTACAAAAAAACAAACAAAAAATGTAATTTATGCTGAGCTAAACAGTGACCAGAATAGCCACCTCCGGCCAAGGTCATTGACATTTTGCTTGAGGTTTGGTCTGGTGTGAGTCGCAGATTAAACAGTTTGTATTGCGCCCAAATTGAATGTGGGACTGGACTAATGCACCTGGCAACAGGAGACAGTCAGTCCCAATTTGTGTTAAGTATGACACTTTCCTCTACAATTATGGTGCAGTAAACAATAGGCAACACCATGCTCGTAAACAGTAGTGCACTTTGTGTTTTATAAGATTATCGCTACATCCCAGGTAACCATTTTTGGTCCTCAGAAAGTTAGGGTTAATGTTAAATGCATGTGCATTTGTACAGTTTTATGGATCTTCCTTGAACGTCATACTTTGGCCCTCCAGAGGCAATTTCCACCTGGGTTCTATAAAAATATAAAGTCCCTGGCAGTAGCCAAACAATAACACACCCCTATAAAACGGGCTAACCACGTAAACACGGGCCGAGAGAAGACTCTGAATAGCGAACAGTAAATTATTTGCGAGAAAAGAACAAAAAACAAGACACCTTCGGGACGTGACTATAACGCTCGATAAATGGTGAAATAAACTAAATAAAAATAAAACTCACACCCTCAGAAACGAGAGAGTGGGAGCAAAGGAGAGGGAAGGAGAAATAAGGGAACAGAAAAACGAATTCCCTAGGCTTCTAGGCCGAAGAATGTCTCAATTGCGAAATCAAAGAAATAATCTTTCTTTAAACTGCAGAGACCAAAACCAACTAACCCTGACTCTGTGAAGGCACAAAATGATAACGAAGTGCTAGGAAGAGGAACTTAAATACCTGGCGGCAGGTGAGACAGGTGAAACAAATTATTAGCCGGTAGAAACTAAACTCTGCAGTGGAATTAGGAAAATCCGATAGACTGAAAAAAGGAAAGCCGTAGAAAACGAGAGAAGAGATGGAGTCCATGACAAACATATGTCGCCTAATGTATTTAAATATTTTTTTTTTTTTAAAGTGCGTGTGTATATTCACAACAACAGCAACTTATTTCAGCCCTAAGTGTGATGGGTGGTCGCTGTGGAAATGTTGAATTTTGACTTTGGCGAAATGTAACAAGATCAACTCTTCAGGGTTAATCAGAAAATAACTGTAGCTGAATATACTGGTAAGTACTTGATTTCCTAAACATATTTATACAAGAAATTTTGGAGAAAAAAAAATTGGTGTCTTCTAAACCGAAAGTGCATCAGGTACTGTAAGCAAGGGAAAAGGCGAATGCTCATTTGTACAACGTTAAAAACATTTTTTATTGTTTCCATACGTGAACATGATTTTCGTGGCATGTATAAACGGTGGGTTTTATGCATTTTACAGTCTGTGGCTGTGGCGAGAAGAGGGTCGTAAGTGCTTTGGGCTATTAACAGCACCCTCCTATTTTATTGCACTGCAGTGTAACTGGAGAAGCTGAGGTTTTTGCAAGCTACCCTTTTAAACAACCCTTTTAAACAATACTGCGTCAAAATGTACAAGGTTTTCTTAAAGCTGTAGTTTATAATTTCCGACAAACATGAATACTGTAATTGAGACGGATACGTTTCAACCACTCGGGGCAAAGTTTATAGAGTTAAAGGGTAACAAAGAACTAAAACCACTTATTTTAGATGAGAACTGATACATTTGGTATTACTGATTGATCCTGGTCCAAATCTTGACAAATTACTGCAATCAGCGTAAAAAAGCATAAACTTTAAGATTCTGGCTCAAAAGTGTCTCTAGTGGTAAAATGTTAGGTACTGCACGTTCAATCTGTGATTGGCCAGAAATGTCTTCGCTTATGTATTCCTCCCTCTGTGACGAAATAGAAATCTGTACAGCTACGCCCAGAATCTCAGCGGTTGATCTGCGTGCCGTGGACGGGGAGAGGAGATAGGAGAGAGAGAGTGTGAGTGAACGAGCGATATATATAGCTAGCTTACAGTGAATATTCTAGTAAGTTATAGTAACCTATTTTTGGTATTTATTTATAGTTAGCTTGATAGTACCTTGTGTTTTGATAGTTCATTTTTCAGACTAGCTTAGAAAGTAGCTAGCTAGTTTATTTAAAAAAAATATATATATATAGTTTATAAAAATAAATGGCATGGGTAACTATTTTTACAGTGTGTGATTTGTGTTTACTGGCCGCATCATTATAAGCCCAAACGAGGCTATGCGTGCCGCATTCTCCACCATTGCTTCTGCCTCGGCAGCGGCAAGGTTCTTGGGGCTCGCTTGGGCATGGTTTGATACCTGGAGCTCGGCCCCTATATTATTTCCTTATCACGCCAAGATTTCGGCATTTTTTGATTTTCAAAAGGGGGCAGGGTCTAGCTAAACCAGCGTGCTTTGTTACCCTGTAAGTCACAAGGAACATTGCAAAAAATTTAAATGGTATTCAGTTTTGTTATTGAAGTGATAGAACAAAATGTTAGCAATGGTAAAAAAAAATTGCCATTTCAGTACTTACATCTGGAACATTCTTATGTAGAACAAAGAAAATTATACAATACATTTCATCATTGGAACGCAACATGGAATAAAGGCATTTTATTACGTGTGTCCAATAGAATAGTGCCTTGGTTTTTCTTCTCTATTATTTAAATGTATTTGGCATGTATCCTCCTTAACTAAATAATAACTATCAGGGGATGTTGCTAGCGTGTATGCATGCAACATGCCTGGAATGCTTTCTGTGACCTTGACATAACTTGTTTGGAACAATGAAAGGTTCTCATTATAATGTCATTTCACAACCAAATGTGAATCTTCCCCAACATACTGCAAATGTTTTTATTTAGTTGGGATGTTTCCTCATTAATGCAGTACCTAAATGCTACCCTTTTCCATCACCTGAACCAACATTTTTAATATATCATCGATCCTAAACAGGGCCTTTTTTACCAAAGCCAACCCCAGACAAAGCGCTAACCTTTTTAAGTAGTTACACAAGGATGTACTTACACAGCACTTAAACAGAGTCTGTTTCCGATTACGCAGCACTTATTGATAAAACTGCTGTGCCATTAGAGTTCACCATGGCTTACTGCCAATCTTGTGTAAAGTGACAGCACAATTCTCAATAAGAGGCAAAATCTTAGAGCAAAAAATATCTCAGCATTCAAAGCTGAGACTGAACAATGCCATGAGAAGGAATATGGCATGCACACATAAATTCATAAATAATTCATACCAACGTGACGGAATAAAAAGAATTTCATTATAAAAAATTTCCACCAACAGAGCACAGATGCAGCATTGCAGACATATGTTCCTCCTGGTGAGGATGAGACTAAGAGCCAGGGCAGGTACAGTTTCTCCTGGTGAGGATGAGACTAAGAGCCAGGGCAGGTACAGTTTCTCCTGGTGAGGATGAGACTAAGAGCCAGGGCAGGTACAGTTTCTCCTGGTGAGGATGAGACTAAGAGCCAGGGCAGGTACAGTTTCTCCTGGTGAGGATGAGACTAAGAGCCAGGGCAGGTACAGTTTCTCCTGGTGAGGATGAGACTAAGAGCAGGGCAAGTACAGTTTCTCCTGGTGAGGATGAGACTAAGAGCCAGGGCAAGTACAGTTTCTCCTGGTGAGGATGAGACTAAGAGCCAGGGCAGGTACAGTTTCTCCTGGTGAGGATGAGACTAAGAGCCAGGGCAGGTACAGTTTCTCCTGGTGAGGATGAGACTAAGAGCCAGGGCAGGTACAGTTTCTCCTGGTGAGGATGGGACTAAGAGCCAGGGCAGGTACAGTTTCTCCTGGTGAGGATGAGACTAAGAGCCAGGGCAGGTACAGTTTCTCCTGGTGAGGATGAGACTAAGAGCCAGGGCAGGTACAGTTCCTCCTGGTGAGGATGAGACTAAGAGCCAGGGCAGGTACAGTTTCTCCTGGTGAGGATGAGACTAAGAGCCAGGGCAGGTACAGTTTCTCCTGGTGAGGATGAGACTAAGAGCCAGGGCAGGTACAGTTCCTCCTGGTGAGGATGAGACTAAGAGCCAGGGCAGGTACAGTTTCTCCTGGTGAGGATGAGACTAAGAGCCAGGGCAGGTACAGTTCCTCCTGGTGAGGATGAGACTAAGAGCCAGGGCAGGTACAGTTTCTCTTGGTGAGGATGAGACTAAGAGCCAGGGCAGGTACAGTTTCTCCTGGTGAGGATGAGACTAAGAGCCAGGGCAGGTACAGTTTCTCCTGGTGAGGATGAGACTAAGAGCCAGGGCAGGTACAGTTTCTCCTGGTGAGGATGAGACTAAGAGCCAGGGCAGGTACAGTTCCTCCTGGTGAGGATGAGACTAAGAGCCAGGGCAGGTACAGTTTCTCCTGGTGAGGATGAGACTAAGAGCCAGGGCAGGTACAGTTTCTCCTGGTGAGGATGAGACTAAGAGCCAGGGCAGGTACAGTTCCTCCTGGTGAGGATGAGACTAAGAGCCAGGGCAGGTACAGTTTCTCCTGGTGAGGATGAGACTAAGAGCCAGGGCAGGTACAGTTTCTCCTGGTGAGGATGAGACTAAGAGCCAGGGCAGGTACAGTTTCTCCTGGTGAGGATGAGACTAAGAGCCAGGGCAGCTACAGTTTCTCCTGGTGAGGATGAGACTAAGAGCCAGGGCAGGTACAGTTTCTCCTGGTGAGGATGAGACTAAGAGCCAGGGCAGGTACAGTTTCTCCTGGTGAGGATGAGACTAAGAGCCAGGGCAGGTACAGTTTCTCCTGGTGAGGATGAGACTAAGAGCCAGGGCAGGTACAGTTTCTCCTGGTGAGGATGAGACTAAGAGCCAGGGCAGGTACAGTTTCTCCTGGTGAGGATGAGACTAAGAGCCAGGGCAGGTACAGTTTCTCCTGGTGAGGATGAGACTAAGAGCCAGGGCAGGTACAGTTTCTCCTGGTGAGGATGAGACTAAGAGCCAGGGCAAGTACAGTTTCTCCTGGTGAGGATGAGACTAAGAGCCAGGGCAAGTACAGTTTCTCCTGGTGAGGATGAGACTAAGAGCCAGGGCAGGTACCGTTTCTCCTGGTGAGGATGAGACTAAGAGCCAGGGCAGGTACAGTTTCTCCTGGTGAGGATGAGACTAAGAGCCAGGGCAGGTACAGTTTCTCCTGGTGAGGATGGGACTAAGAGCCAGGGCAGGTACAGTTTCTCCTGGTGAGGATGAGACTAAGAGCCAGGGCAGGTACAGTTTCTCCTGGTGAGGATGAGACTAAGAGCCAGGGCAGGTACAGTTCCTCCTGGTGAGGATGAGACTAAGAGCCAGGGCAGGTACAGTTTCTCCTGGTGAGGATGAGACTAAGAGCCAGGGCAGGTACAGTTTCTCCTGGTGAGGATGAGACTAAGAGCCAGGGCAGGTACAGTTCCTCCTGGTGAGGATGAGACTAAGAGCCAGGGCAGGTACAGTTTCTCCTGGTGAGGATGAGACTAAGAGCCAGGGCAGGTACAGTTCCTCCTGGTGAGGATGAGACTAAGAGCCAGGGCAGGTACAGTTTCTCTTGGTGAGGATGAGACTAAGAGCCAGGGCAGGTACAGTTTCTCCTGGTGAGGATGAGACTAAGAGCCAGGGCAGGTACAGTTTCTCCTGGTGAGGATGAGACTAAGAGCCAGGGCAGGTACAGTTTCTCCTGGTGAGGATGAGACTAAGAGCCAGGGCAGGTACAGTTCCTCCTGGTGAGGATGAGACTAAGAGCCAGGGCAGGTACAGTTTCTCCTGGTGAGGATGAGACTAAGAGCCAGGGCAGGTACAGTTCCTCCTGGTGAGGATGAGACTAAGAGCCAGGGCAGGTACAGTTTCTCCTGGTGAGGATGAGACTAAGAGCCAGGGCAGGTACAGTTCCTCCTGGTGAGGATGAGACTAAGAGCCAGGGCAGGTACAGTTTCTCCTGGTGAGGATGAGACTAAGAGCCAGGGCAGGTACAGTTTCTCCTGGTGAGGATGAGACTAAGAGCCAGGGCAGGTACAGTTTCTCCTGGTGAGGATGAGACTAAGAGCCAGGGCAGGTACAGTTTCTCCTGGTGAGGATGAGACTAAGAGCCAGGGCAGGTACAGTTTCTCCTGGTGAGGATGAGACTAAGAGCCAGGGCAGGTACAGTTTCTCCTGGTGAGGATGAGACTAAGAGCCAGGGCAGGTACAGTTTCTCCTGGTGAGGATGAGACTAAGAGCCAGGGCAGGTACAGTTTCTCCTGGTGAGGATGAGACTAAGAGCCAGGGCAGCTACAGTTTCTCCTGGTGAGGATGAGACTAAGAGCCAGGGCAGGTACAGTTTCTCCTGGTGAGGATGAGACTAAGAGCCAGGGCAGGTACAGTTTCTCCTGGTGAGGATGAGACTAAGAGCCAGGGCAGGTACAGTTTCTCCTGGTGAGGATGAGACTAAGAGCCAGGGCAGGTACAGTTTCTCCTGGTGAGGATGAGACTAAGAGCCAGGGCAGGTACAGTTTCTCCTGGTGAGGATGAGACTAAGAGCCAGGGCAGGTACAGTTTCTCCTGGTGAGAATGAGACTAAGAGCCAGGGCAGGTACAGTTTCTCCTGGTGAGGATGAGACTAAGAGCCAGGGCAGGTACAGTTTCTCCTGGTGAGGATGAGACTAAGAGCCAGGGCAGGTACAGTTTCTCCTGGTGAGGATGAGACTAAGAGCCAGGGCAGGTACAGTTTCTCCTGGTGAGGATGAGACTAAGAGCCAGGGCAGGTACAGTTTCTCCTGGTGAGGATGAGACTAAGAGCCAGGGCAGGTACAGTTCCTCCTGGTGAGGATGAGACTAAGAGCCAGGGCAGGTACAGTTTCTCCTGGTGAGGATGAGACTAAGAGCCAGGGCAGGTACAGTTCCTCCTGGTGAGGATGAGACTAAGAGCCAGGGCAGGTACAGTTCCTCCTGGTGAGGATGAGACTAAGAGCCAGGGCAGGTACAGTTCCTCCTGGTGAGGATGAGACTAAGAGCCATGGGCAGGTACAGTTCCCATGCCAACAGTCAGAGCGGGGGTCCCAACTGCCTGGGCACGTCGTGTTAGGACCCTAACCCCAGACTCAGATGCAGTTTTGAGCTGAGTCATCACCCCTCCCCCTGCATGCATACATACACACACGCACACACACACACGCTTCAAATGCACACCTTTATTTTGTACCTGGCACAGGCTCAGGAACTGTGAACAGTGTTTTTGTTCCCGTCCTGGCCTGTTCACATAATTAAGCTTTCTTGTTTTTATTATGTTTAATATTTCTAATTTATTTGTAAACACTTTATTTTAGTTCTTATCACATACTGCTGTAGCAGACAGGTCCACTCACATACTGCTGTAGCAGACAGGTCCACTCACATACTGCTGTAGCAGACAGGTCCACTCACATACTGCTGTAGCAGACAGGTCCACTCACATACTGCTGTAGCAGACAGGTCCACTCACATACTGCTATAGCAGACAGGTCCACACACATACTGCTGTAGCAGACAGGTCCACACACATACTGCTGTAGCAGACAGGTCCACTCACATACTGCTGTAGCAGACAAGTCCACTCACATACTGCTGTAGCAGACAGGTCCACACACATACTGCTGTAGCAGACAGGTCCACTCACATACTGCTGTAGCAGACAGATCCACTCACATACTGCTGTAGCAGACAGATCCACTCACATACTGCTGTAGCAGACAGGTCCACTCACATACTGCTGTAGCAGACAGGTCCACTCACATACTGCTGTAGCAGACAGGTCCACACACATACTGCTGTAGCAGACAGGTCCACTCACATACTGCTGTAGCAGACAGGTCCACTCACATACTGCTGTAGCAGACAGGTCCACTCACATACTGCTTCTCATACTCTGCTCTCTGCTTACTTAATGTAATGAAATGCGATTTGTGATGGTGGATTTTATACAGGTAGGATAAATGGGGTTCTCGCTATTGTCAGCATATGACTCAGGGCCAGGTTGATCTATCGCTCATGTAAAAATAAATTCTACTCATACGCCATAGCATACAGTTAATGAATTGCTTTGCTGTAGGCATTAAAAGTATGAGTAATCAGCCCTATTTTCAAAGTCAGAAAATTTGTGCAGAGAATTTAGTGCCAAAAACACTCGTTTCATAAAATATTAATAGTTACAATGTAAAGCACAATCCTTTTTTTTTTTTTAAGACAACAGCCAAAGAAAACCCCGGAAAAGGATTCAAGCATATTCACATAATCTTAATAAGAAAACAGCGGCAAAGAGCATGCCCAGCTTGAACGCAGACACGTGAAACTGCATTTACTCTCTGGCCGCATAGATGACCAAGGTTTCACACCAAGGTAAGAAACACACATCATTCATAAATTACAAGGCACTTTTTTGACAGTAACTGATACTGGCAAATGTTTGCAGATTGAAATTCCAACTGACAGGAAAAGAGATATAAAGAGCAAAGGGTCATGGGAGGGCAAACTGTCCCAGCCCATCGGACATCTCCCCTCACCTCCTTCAAACTCTGTCTGGCAGTTCCCGGAGTTTTCATTTAGACTCTCCTCCTCTGTGATAATGATGTTTTCAATGTCCTTCATCGTCAGGTGGTCCTTAAAGGCATGGAACAAGATGTGCTTCAGTTCTTCCAGCGTTATTCTTTGCATGTCAAACTAGAATGAAGAAACAAACACAAATACACACACACACACACACACACACAAGTAAAGACAGATATAAACAAATTCCGCCCATGCGGAGAACAATGGCAACAGCAACTCACAAGTCTTCTTTCAATCCCTTTTTGCAAGTGATTTATTAAGAGGGACAAAAATGGTTTGGGGGAACAACACGCAAAGCCCAGCTTGTGCGTATGTGGTGCCCATTCCAAGTAGTCTGTTTCCTTCCTTCTGGCAGTTTTTCAAAAAAAATTTGTGGGAGAAAAATGCGGAGTAGGCATTGCAGCCTCCTTTCAGCTCAAAGTCATGTGCATGTGCGACCATCTTTTGAGAAGCAGGCTCTTTCATTCCAATATCTGCTTCCAACTGATTTGTCATCACTGCTTTTTTCAGCTGCAGTTGTGTGTGAAATGTGAGAAAACTAGCCCCACAACCAACTGTTATCGATTTCTGGGTGAAATGAGCCCGTTTTTAGTCCCTTTTTCAGGTGAAAACATTTCCCAGCTTTACGCTGTGGTGCATGGATGAGCCCCTCGGTCTTGGACTGAATCCGGACCAAGCCAGTGCTGGCTGGGGCAGTAGCTCCACAGGGAAATGCACAATTGGCGATTGTGTCGCCCAGGGTTTGGGAGGGTTCAGTCGGGTAGAACAGTGGTTATCAAACTGGGTCCTGGAGAACCCCTGTGTATGCTGGTTTTTGTTCCAACCACAATTACAATCCCAGCATTTTAACCTGTACATTTCTTTTTAATGAGGTGCTTTTCATGTTTTGAGGGAGTATTTACCCTCTTAAGGCACATTATGTCAGAAACAGCTATTCATGCCATGAAGAATAAAGGTCCCATGTTCACATTGTGCATATTGTGCTCTATTACAAAATAATTACATAAAAAGAGGTAACAAATTTTTTAACTGATCTAATTAAAGACCCCAAGCCCCCTTGGTAACTTTAAGCTCTGGTACCTCATGATTTACAAATGAAGCACTGGTGACCGCGCGTGAACGTGGCAGTGGTTGCAGATCAGATTAATATCATGCACCACACAGGAGATAGCACAAGGGTACAAATTGGTAGCAAGCTGCCTCACAAGCACATTAACCTGCCAAATGGCAGTGTGGTAAAATCCCAAACCACCATTTAAACCAGCGACCTGTGTGACCTGTGACAGAAAGCAAATAATAACGTCCTAAGATGAAGACATGCACTTCTAAAACATCTACTTTCTATCCCTGTTTTTAATTCTAAATTGCCTATGTAGAATGCCCAGTCATACTTGTAGGGCTGTAGCATTGCTGCAATGTCCTCCTTCGATCTGGGAGGGGGAACACAGGCACACACTTCACAATCCACCAGCTAAGCTCCGGTGAGCACCTCTGTACTGAGGCTAGCGCCCCGCCTGGATGCACCACCTGCTAGTTCCTTAAGAAATGCATTACTGAGCTAAGTACGGCTCTAATTTAGAAAAAAGGCCACAGTTTTGGGAAACTGGCCAATTCAGCATCTTTGTACAAATATTGTTCTTGGACCGCAAACAGTGCCGCACAATAGAACGAGCAAACAAAAACAATTGGCTGAAAATGTTAAGTGAGAAAATACTGCTGTTGTTTGAAAACAATTTTTTTTTAAACAAAATATTTATAAGCACACAGCCAAAATTGAAAGAGCAGAATGCGATGAAAAACTACCAGAACTAGATGTGCACATTGCAGGTACAGAAGTGAACCAGGCTTTGAGGCAATTCAAGTTAAGGAACATGATCCATCCACATGAATATATTTGTTTTCCTGCTTTTTAAATTGCTTGAAGGGGGATACATCGCATGTCAAGCAATTCAATAATTGCCAATAGTTAAATGAGAATACAACCACTGGCTTTTAAAATGACAAGTATATTTCGTTAATACATAAATAAAGGAAATAGCTTATTGTATATCAGGTTTTTTGATGTGTAGTTTGTAAAGTGTTAAAAATCCCAGAAAAAAGCTTGTCCTTTTCTCCCATGATATCCTGCTTGTGTGTCTGTAGAATAAGATTTTCTCCTGCTGGGAGAGGTCTAGGGCCAGCCTTATTCAAAGTCATGTGAAGACAGACCCTGACATGCCTCCACTATTTGGGGCCACACTGGAAGTAAGCAGCTGCTTTTACTTTGGTTTATTTATTGAACCTTTATTTAACCAGGAAGTCCCTCGAGCTACAAAAAAGAACAAGGAATCACACACTTCACAGCAACTCAGTCAATACAATTACAATCTTAAATAAAAAGTAATAACCACTTCCACTTAAGTAATAATTGATCATTAAGACTCCACTTTGCTCCCATAATTGGACATATCAGTCAATGTTTATAGAGGATTATTCAGCCCAAAATGAATATGGTTTCTTCTTGTGTTGTTTTTGGATGTACAAACACGACAAACGGGGGCATTACAAAGTTCTTTAGAATACGAAAACATATCTCAAACAAGTGCATAGACCATTTTGTAGCTGGCAAGTTAGCTTGTTGACTGCAGACTCATTTTAGGCTGTGGTAGGGTGGTTTAAAATACATATTATGTGAAAAACGTAAGCAACAGTGCTTGTATGACTTTCATAAATTATGGGTCTAATCAGATCAGTACAACATCACTTGCCATATGGCATCTGAATTGAGCTAACATAAATACTCTGTAGCCTATAGCTGAAATTTGACAAAAAACACCTTTTTCTTTCCTTTTTTTTTTTTTACAACGCTATACACAGAATGCCATTTTGGGCTGAATAATCCTCCATTTACATTTTCACTTTTCACTTTCCATTTTCATTTGTGTTTTTATTTAATTTTTTTTTATTTTAATTTTAATTTTCCATTTAAATTTTCATTTTGGGCTAAATAATCCTCCATACATCTTAACCCTATTTAAATAATCTTATTTTGCACCAGAAAACCAGTTGAGCTACATGTCCTCAGAAACCAGGTTTTACACCCCAGAATTAAATATAAATAAAACGCCATATTTACTGTGTCCATTGATGTTACTGTTACTGTGATCTTGTTGATGTGGCTCTGAAGTGCTAGATTCGCCCATTTGTCCTTTCCCTTGTGAGCTTTGCATTATTGTGTTTCTGTGACTTAAGCACTGTGTTTTCACAGAGGATGATTAGGCCCTAATTGTATTTACCTGACCTTCACACAACCCAAGATCCACTCAAGGGAATGCCAGGGAGATTTGATTCATAATCCCTTTTTTAATTTCTCTTTTTTTTAGATGAGTGCAAAGAGCGGCAAATTTGTTCATGTCTTCATGGCTATGAAAACTATAAGACAATCTTTTATTTTAATTTAGAACTTTTTTTTGTTTTTTCTTTATGTATTTATTCATTTATATCCACAGGTGAAGGTGACCTTCAGGGGTGAGCGGCGTGTAGAGAGAGAGAGAGAGAGAGAGAGAGAGAGACAGAGAGACGGCCATGGCGCTGTGCCATGTCTGAGGTCTGCAGTGGCTCTGTGATGCAGGGGAGGGAGGCGGGACTTCATGGGACATGGAAGGCAGGCAGGTATGGGAAGGAAGAAGCCAGATGACAGAACATGGGCTGGGAAAGGGGCGGGGCCAGCAGGGACCAGTGACAGGCAGAACTGGGAGTGACCTGGTGGCCTGGGCTGGGACATTCTGTTCTAAGTAACCACAGGGATATCAAATTTAATCTAATCCTCAGCTCCTTAGGTGGAGGGCTGTGCATCACTTTGGCCTCCACAGGACACCGCGGCAACCACACTGATACCACAGTGAATTCGCTCGCTCCTTCCACTCAGTATCAATCAAAAGTCTAGTCCTAGCAATGGCAGGATTCTCCTAATTACACCAGCGGAGACAGCGCTGTTTCCGCCAGCCAGTCCTAGCACCTCACCCTGCCCCTGTCCCAGACAGACTGAAAAATGCTTTAAAAAGCATGAGATGCTGGCAGCATACTAATCCATGGTTGCTGCTAAGGGAGAAGAACAGACACCAGAAGGAGTGTTTTGTGAAATGCGCAGGATGTATGTGGGAGCGGAAGAATGGACTTCTCAGCTATCCAGTTCAGTGTCCATATGGTAACCCTTCCCCATTCACAAAAAAAAAGGGAAAAAAATGCTGGTCTTCAATTAAGCATACCTGTTGCCTCGATTCTTATTTTTCACACTGAATTCAATCAAAGAAAGAAAAAATAGCACACCATTCGCTCCTGTCATCCTGCCGTAGCTCATTCCACCCCAAATGTACCATACACAACGCTGAGTTTGCCCTTCTCTTATATCTTTGTTGTTGTCTGAAGTTTTACCCAAGTGTAACAATCTCAGGCTGTGATGGCAAAGGACTGCTTTCCTATGACAAGCTGGTATTGCTGCTCTGGTGAGTCTCACAGGTAATCAGTGACAATAAAATTGTTAAATAGCGGTAAGACAGTTATGACGTTGAAACTGGTAGAAGAGCTCATTGTTGAGAACTAATGGAACAACACTAACAATGATTGGTGGATACCACTTCCTGCTAATACCGAGCCTGGAGGTATGACCAGAAAGTATTCTACCGGTCACCGCCTGTGTTGTTCTATTAGTTGTTGTGACTGAAGGAGCGCCTGTCTGTTTTCTACATGTAAGATGACATCAGGATTGTCTTATAACTATTTTATTTTCCCTGTGGATGATGGATAGTTTTTACACACATTACTCGAAGGGGACTGAGCAGCTTTCATACTTTACAAAGTCAGGCACTTTAACTGACAGCAAGGCCACAAAAACAGGCTGTAATCAATTCATTTAATGCAAAAAAGCATACCTTGAATGGACAGCTATGTTAGAACGTGTGCACATGTTTGTGCATGATTTCCATGGTCTGAGAAAAGGCAAAGCACCTAACAACAAGCGGAATACATCATCTCCCAAGCATATTCAAATGAGTCATGATGCACTTCTTCAAACTCTTGTCTTATCTGCTTCTGAATAGTGTTATGTTCTGAGTTCTGTATTCTTATTTTTTCATTCATGCATTTATTATTTTCCTTAGAATCATTGCATCCCTCTCTGTTCGTGGGTTGTCCGAGTCTCATCTGTCTGTCTTTGTTTCGTGTTCCCAGAGATTCCACTCCCTGTCTTTGTCATTGCATTATTCGGGTGATTTTGGTACATTCGGGTTTCCTCTGTATTTCGTATCTTGTTTTCTTCCTTCCGACTTAATTAATATTTATATATTATACTAACATATTAATCATACTGTTAGATTAGATTTAATACTAACCTACTAACAAACTAACATAATACTAAACAACTAACTTACTAACATTAGAGATTTTGAATTCTCAACTAACATTACTAATTACTAATTTATCTTGAGTTTCTACCTGCAGCTGTCATTCTCCCTCGTTATCCTATCCCTGTATCTATCTGTGATTTTGCATTCTCTGCACGTGTCCACTTCCGCGTTCCTCCCCTTCGAGCTGTGCACGTGTTACCTGTTAACTCCGAGTCTATTGTTATCATTGTGTTTACGTGAGATCCAGTCCGTGTTTTACGTCTACCCTCATTATTGTTTTATTGGTCCTTGTTACCCTCATTGTTCCCATCTGTGAGCTATCTCCCTTCTCTATCTCTGCACACCTTATTCCCATTATGTCTGTCTCCCTCTGTGCATTTAATCCAGTCTTCCCAGTCATTCTTTGTGAGTTCCTCACCATTATTAACATTTTTAAAACAAAAATTTTATTACATTTTTTAAATTAAAAAAAATTATTATTATTATTTTTTTTGGGTGGCCGCTGAGTATTTTTTCTGAGTACCTGTTTCCCCCCCCCGAGTTGTCTGTTCTGAGTTTCTGTGAGTTTTGTATTTGTTTTCCTTGTCTTGTTCTCGTTGTTTATTTTTCTGTTTCCATGAGCTTCCCTGTTATTTGACTTCTGCCTGTGTTCTCGCGACCCTGATTTTGGACTCTGATTTTGTACCTCTACTGTGTCTTCTCGGTTCTGACCTCTGCCTGTCCTGTGACCACTCTTTTGTACTGTTGCCCTGTCATTAAACTTTGTTTTTTTTGTACTCCCTGCCTGCGACTGGGTCCGTATTCCCACCTGTCCTAACAAATAGACTGTACAGTTGGAACGTCTAATGGCTAATCGGGAAAAACAGGCAAAAAAAAGAAGCCTTCTATTTTGAAAACGGTAACCTCATTGATGTGCAATCAGAGAATATTTGAGGCATAGCATCATTCTCTCTCATCCGAGGTCGAAGATGTGACTGGGCACAGAAGGCTGCATCGAGCCGCCCTGTAAACAGCAGGGAGCCTATTGACGGATTCAGAGCACTTTGTACATCAATCTACTTAACAAGAATTAGTGGCATGACTCTGTGTCCTGCCTTTCCCTTCCCATCGAACACCTCTCTCCAGCACTGTGCTCTATCTCCCTTCCTGAGGTGGACTGACTGCAGGCACAGAACCACTAGACATTCATCCCTTGACGGTAGTGTTCTGGAGTAGAGTTTTATGTTACATTTGAACTTATGAGATAAGGGATATGCTCAGGCCACGGAGATGTCCATTTGACCCGCCCTGTCCTTCCAACCATCCTACAGTTGTACAAAGATTTATTTATTTATTGTTCGTCTGAGTGTTCATCAGTGTCAATTTTTTTTTGATATGACAAAATGTCAACAAATTGCCACTGTCTAATTTGACTGCTTTATTTTCTATTTTAGTAATTTTCACTATAAAATAAACTGTGATTTGGCAGTTTTGCTTCCGTTAGTCTTACGTTACCAATGTAGGTCAACACATGTATATTCAAATGTATTCCTTCAAATAAATCACCTCAATAATACAGTTATTGCAATACTATGTATAACAAAATTGTATAAATTCTTGTATTTATTAGGCGACTGTTCTCTCAAGCCTTTTCGTTAAACAAAACAAATTTCATCTTTCCGTTTACATGCCTTCAGTTCAAGCATAGCTTTGCAGTTAGGCAGCCATAAATGTAGTGCAGTGAAGTATTGACCTCATCAATTTAACCTTTGGCAATGTATCCTTGAGATTGTCAGGACACACCACCTTAGCACCTGCTATTGACAAATGTAGATACAAATTGCCAATAGTCATTAATTAAATGTGTTATATAGGCAATAAACTGAAAATCGAGTACTGATTTAATTAAAAATATATACATGTAAATGCACTCTCTTTGAAAGTATCTGCATTTGTACAAAGGCTACCATTAGATCATTTGACAAGTCGGTATATTCCAGAGGTGCTGTACCTCACAACAGTACTGTGTAATGGTTTCCAGTGGCGAAGAATCAAATGCGACGGGAAAAGAAATCAGAACAAGTCACCCACAAAGGTGAAGACCACAAATAGTTTAAACCCCGAAAGGGTAGAAAAGAAAAGGAATGATCTTAGTAGCTAAAACAGCCAAATAATAACCAACCCAGGAAAATAGGGCGAACTCAAAAACACGAGTAAGAACACAAAACAAAGTGTCCCAAGCTCAATACTAGAGCAGACACGGGAAATCCGAAAAGAAAAGACCACCTTCGGCACGTAACACTAACACGGCCAGAAGAAGGTGAAACAAAAGTGAAACCACTAAAGAAAAACTGTCTCCGTGAGAACAGCATGAACAAAATAGCACAGTGAAGCTAACAGGAGGAGAATCCTACATCTGAATAAATAAAGCTAAGAAGCAAGTCCCTCGTGAACATAAAACAAGTTTAATATCACAAGGTCGCTTGTACCCAGCTATGCCCGGCTCAATGTAATACGGAATGACAAAGAAGCACTGGGGAAGCGGAAGTGAGAAACTTAAATACCCCACAGGCAGTAGCACAGGTGAAATGAATAATAAGCGAGGTGAAGCAAAACCCCAGAACGGAACGTGGAAAAAATCAGATAGATTCTCAATCGGAGAGAAAGGACAAGAACCGCAGCGGAAAAGGAAAAAATAACCCACAAACCATGACATACTGTAGCATTCTACTTCATCAATTTTGTGAACAAGCAGTTTGGCATTATTTGAGAAAACTGCTGACATGTTAGTTTCTCTGAAGGTGACAGTACAGGGCAGAAAAAAAGTGCTTCTGTTTTCAAGTAGGGTCAATAGGCCACCATATTCACTTGTCAGTTCAAAAGCCAATCAAAAACGACACCAGCCTGATGAAATCCGCAGTCACTTTAAAAACTGCACAGAAAACAGTCCCTTCAGACAAGGTCTCTCTTAATAATCCAAATAAGTTCATTTCGTCTAACTAGAACTATTTAATTTTTTGTTCATATAAAAAGACGCATTTATTTTTTGTTATACCTGACAGTTTCGACTGCTGATTTCCTGCAGTCTTCCTCAGAGACGTCATATGATGTTGCTGTGACGTGTATATAGCTACCCTACATAAACCAGCCATATACACGTCACAGCAACATCATATGACGTCTCTGAGGAAGACTGCAGGAAATCAGCAGTCGAAACTGTCAGGTATAACAAAAAATAAATGCGTCTTTTTATATGAACAAAAAATTAAAAAGGTCTCTCTTGCTGCTAATATTTTGACAAGGTGGCTGAGGTTATCTACTCATGATGGTTATGCATGTGGCTCGTCAACACCCTTGATGGCTTTGAAACTTTGAGCACTTGAGTGTTGTGCTATCATTCCCTTGTGAAATTTCTGTGTTTCAGCCAGGAAAAGTTCATGTATTTCCACCAACACAATGGGGCTAAAACAATTTTTTGATATGGCACTGCTCCCGACTGGCTCAGTGCTCAGCACACTCTTGCAGCACAGAGCAGCTCTGTCAGTAGCTTCTGCCCTATATATAGGCTATCTTTGATGTAGGAATGAGAGTTTTCATGCTTGTCAGCAGAAACGGAAAACAGCTAAGTTACTTATTAATGGCTGAATCTGGGCTGAATTTCCCTTTACTTAGGTGTGTCAATTCGGTTTAAGTCAGTATTACTTTCAGTCAGACGCATGCTGAATTCAGAACATAAAACAACAGGCTCATACTGCCAATTCAAAGCAGCCACAAGGTTGTGTGGAAAGGATGTCATAGAAAAAATTTATGTAAAATCCTCACTAATGAAGTTCACAAAATACTTTACTATTCATGACAAACCAACTTCAAACTGTTTCCACAACCCAACAGAACAAGAGCAACTACTTGTTTTATAAATATTTTATAATATACTGTAAGTATTATGACTACCATATTTCAAAGGGAATAATAAGAATATAATTAATCACAGGAATTATGTGGCATTCTTTAAGATCAAAAACAAAATGCAATTAAGTAATAACCAGAATGAGAAATAATATTAGGATCAATTATATATGTATGCATGTCACTGACTGTATTTTGATTTACAGTACAAGCGTGTGTTTATCCATGGAATATGTACAATTCTTTATAGGATTCTGATCCACAGCCTGCCACACTTGAATAAGTATTTCACATTATTCATAGTTATTTAATCAACATTTTGTTTCCCGAAAAACACTGCCGCAGTACTGCAACGCGCGCCAAAAGTATTGGTGTGAAAGTAAAGTGTCGCGGACAGAATTTACCCAAAGCTGAAAGAGACCAAAGATATAATCTGATTTTACAAAAAACAACAATTTAATTTATTTAAGGTAGTGGTTGTGGAACTGCAGGTTTGAAGCCGCATTGATGGCAAGTTATCAATCCTGCGAGAACACATAGCTGTCTGAATAATTTATGTTCCCATTACAGAGGCATGCTAACACATCATTAGGTGGAAGATTAATAAACCAACAAAACATAATCTAACATGAGAAAACGCATTTCTAGCTTGAAGGTGATCAATGGAGTCAGGCTAAACAAATCAAAGGTGCCGACAATGACAAGTATATTTGTTGTATACTACACCGGTTATAAAGTGGATGAGATGTTGCATAGCCAATAATGTGCTGAAATGCAAATGAGAAAATCCATACCTGCTTATTTGTCAATATTTGTACAATGGTGACATGGTCCAGCTTTAGGTGATGAAATATTAATACTGGTGCTGATTGCCCAAAGTGACATTTCTGTGCTAATATTATTCACCAGCGAGAGATGAGTGGTGGAAATTGATTTGACAGATGCTTTTTATCAATGGTAGGCAGATGACGGAGGTGTCATAGATCGGTTAATCATGATGTGTTAATCAACTACAAGGAGCTTCCTGAGCTCGCCTCTACTCTTACCTGCCCTTGACTTTATTGAGTATTTATTATTCATTTATTTGCTTTATTTATTTATTTTACTGCCTGGCAATGGCAGAGTGATTCATTTCTGACCGGACCGCTGCTTACGAATGAACTTTCTGATGCCATTCTGTCCCGCACGAGACATCTGTATGAATAAGGAAATATTCCCCTTTAACCCTCACATTGTCTGCGGGGTCAATATGATTCAGTGTTTGACATCTCTTAGGAATCAGTTAACCTTTTTTTCACCTTGAAACTATATGACTTTTCCTAATTTGTTGGGATTAAATACTAAACATGCAATGAAAATAATTATATGTTTTCAAAAGTCCTAACTTTGTATACAAAGGTGTGATGGTAGCTGTATGTAAGAATATATATAACCTTTTTCATTTTTTATCTCAAATTTTTTGTGGGTGATTCTGGTGGCACTTACCCCTACAGGTTTTAAACTTGACAAACTTTCACTTACCTCTCTAAAATGAGATCACAGGTTTTTAATATTTAGGAAGAAAAGGCTTTGGGGGACACACAAAAGGTGAAACAGAAAGTTAAAAAATGTTTTTATTACAATAGTTTTGTGTCAGTTTAAACTTTTGGGGACAATTTGACAGCAATCATAAAAGGCATCATAAAATGTCAAGATAAAGGGTTAATAAAATACGAGTTTGCCTGTCTATTCCAACGGTTCCATCTCCATCGAACACAAGCATGCATGCACGCACTCACGAGAACCTGGAGTAGTATACAACAAATAAATTATTAAAGAGATTACGCTTTGCTCATTGTTTAGTCTCATAGGCTAATTATTTGTGATGGTTTGCCGTTGATACCCCTTGCTGCAAAGCAGGGGCGGGGCCAGTAGGGGGCCAGTGGTGGCACTGGCCCCCACTGGAATCTGATTGGCCACCCCTGGTGCCCCCCCTACCATAACCGGAATATGATAGGCCATTGTCTTGTCAGTATCGATGAAATAAGCCTCTGTAGCCCAATGGGAATGGACATAAAATGAGGCGGAACCAAAGTTGCATCTTCCAATGACAGAGCTAGCCGCGTCACTTCAGCATTCAGCAATCAACATTTTAACGTCTGCCGCTGAGAAGATGCAAGATCATTTGACGCTGTCGTCGCTGAAGAACAAAAGTGGAATATAGGTAGGTAAACTGAAGTTCAAATGTGTTCTTTGTATGTGGACTGTAATGGACTAGATAATAGAAGTTAAAAAGTAAATGCATAACGTAACTTCTAGATAGCGTTAGCTAGCTAAGTGAACTCTAACACAGGCTCAGCTAGCGCTAAGCAAATGCCAACGGGCTCGGCTAAAGGCCGTGACACACTGGCCGCGATTTACTCGCACGAATAAATCGCACGTTGAAAAATAAAAACGAACTCCTGTATTGTTCATAAAATCTTGCACATCAAATGCGAAATGTCCTTTGCGAAAAAGCGGCATTTAATTTATTCGCAGCAAGTTCGTTTTTTGCGAGTTTTCGTTTGCGAAACTATCTATCCAATCATAACAAGTTTCCATGACTGACGTCACCGCACTGCCACAACAAACTCCAACATCCAATATGGCGGACCAACTGATTTTATATGTGTCACAGTATAGTGTCCTCTTTCATAAAAGACATAATAGTTACAAAGACAACGATTTGAAGGACAATTTGTGGAAAACCATATCCGAGAAAATAGGCTATGAAGATGGTGGGTTTATAGCTAAATGGTTGCAATACGCAGAACTTGCTATCTGATCAGCTCCCACAGGTTATTAGCATTGGCTTAAAAGTCGTCTCCAGCTATTTTAGCCAGCTAACGTTAGCTAACCTTTAGATCTAACGTTAACATTGATAGCAGTTCATGTAAAGAAGATAACAAGCCAGTGGTGATTACACACAAACATAGCTACACGATACGTAGGCCTATTTATTTTTTTACTTTAGGCGAGTTCATGTAGGCTACGCTGTCACCGGCTGGGTTGTTTGCCTTGGTGAAAACAAAGGATGAAAGCTAGCGAACCGCTATATGTGATATTGTTTCGTGGATATTTGCCGTAGTAATTGTGGGCTATATGCTAACCGAAGGAGAAAAACGACACGTAGGCTAGCTACCGGGTCTGGCCAGGGGCAGCCACTGCAGTGGAGGGAGAGAAAGGGGGTGGAGGAGAAGGGCAGGGTAGAGTAGCCTATATGAAATTTTTTTGCTGTCACACTGTTGTCTGTGCGTGGAAAATAAAGTTCCCCAAAAATCTTATTCCGACTCCTGTGTGCATTTCCTGATTACTGATCGCCAAGTTATATAAATAACGAGGAAAACAGACGAGGTCTGCCTGTAGCGATAGTTTTGGAGAGAACTCTTCAGACTTCATGAGTTGCTACACTGTATAGACTACGACAAATTTATTTTAAAGATGTTTGCTGAAATTACGTAATGTATTGTTATGTTGTGGTTAACCCTTTATATTAGTGGAAGAGATCAAGAGGCAGTGGAACACGTATGTCCGTAAAAGGAGGGAAGAGAAGGAGAGCATGTTGTAGACAAAACAAACTTTACATAAGTAAAAACGGACACATAATAAGCCCGGTTCAATATTTTGCCAATGTAATTTAAGTATGCTCTGTTTTTAACGTTCTGGTAGAGGAAAAAAAAATACACTTTCGTTCCGTGATGGACCGAACGGATAACCATGTCGTCATCGCTCGACGAAGAGTAATCCATTTTTATTTGCACGGATTTTCAAACGCGAAAAAGAACACGAGCTTTTCGTTTTTTCGCATCGTTGCAGGTGTGTCAGGTTTTTACGCGAAATATTCGCCGACGAATTTTTAGCATTTTCGCCTCGCTTATTCGTTACGTCCCCGACGTGCCATGGCCTTTATGGCTAAAGTTTATAAAAATGCAAACAATATCTTCATATATATGGAGCCAATTCCCCCCCACACAAATACCTTTGTTGCCCACCAGTCACAGAAGTGACCAGTCAAGAGCTAAATGGTTATGTTTTGTTTTTTTGTATTCATTTTATTTTATATATTTTTAGGTTCAAAACCTCATTGTACTGTGTACTGTACAAACTACTGTGAATATTGGAATATTGTACATAGCACTTTTCTATTTACCTTGCTTTTATGGCCTTTTATCCATTTTCATACTGTTAATATGTAAAATGGTTATTTATTTATGTTTGTATCTTTAATATTCTGAATGAACAATTTAACTGTTAAAACGTTAATTCTGACCTGGACTGTATCCATTTATTCTCATGCTATTTTATTTTAGGGGTTGTCGCCACCTAATGGCCATTTATGTAGTGTAGCTACAGGCAGTTAGCTATAATGGTGTACAGATTTATTTAGACTTTATTGTTTGGGTACAAACACATTTATTTATAATATTACTTTTCTCTATACTACATGGGTATTGAAGATTTGCATGACGATTTAACTACCTGCAAAACTGTACACAGTAAGGGGACACTACACAATAAAGGGTAAATAAAAGGCATTATCTTTCAGTATATTGGTTATGATAGAACAGTAGAATAATATTGAAGCAGAAGAATAAAATGGAAATCTGAACAAGTGCTACAATCTTGAGGGGATATTCAACCATACAGTTTGGAAATGTATAATGCAACATTTAATATATGTACAGTGCCTTTGGAAAGTATCCAAACCCATTGGATTTTTTTCAAATTGTGCTATGTTGAAAGCTCAAATGAACATTTCAATTGACTTTTTTGTTACTCATTCACATGAAGTGCTCTATAATGTCAAAGTAGAGAAAAAAAATACACCCTTTGCTGTAAAGGCTTAAAATTAAGCTCTGGTGTATCCAATAGTGAAATAATCTAAACATTTTACTCCACTTTGACATTATAGAGCACTTTGTGTAGATGAGTAACAAAAAGCCCATTTAAACATATCTTAATTTGAGCTGTCAAACAGCTAAATTTGAAAGGGTGTTCATACTTTCCGAAGGCACTGTATATGATTACCTAGAATCAGGGGCAGGCATAAAAAAAGGTTAGGCTAGGGTTAAGGCTAGGGCTAAGGTTTGGTCGGATAAATACACGTGTGTCTGCTGTACGCGGCAAAAAAAAAAAATGGTAAGCCTTGATGGCTGGCCCCCCTCCTCTGGGTCTGTGCCCCAGCCTGGCCCCCCCATTCAAAATGTTCTAGACACGCCCCTGCTGCAAAGAGGCAGTAACAGTATTATCTAACGTGCTTATAGGGTAGAGAATTACAGTCCTGTAATTCAGCTTCTGAGCAACTGTGTCGCCTTTTTAGGTCACGCTCCTTAAGGGTGACATGAATGATAATTAAGAAAAGAGAAAAAGCTAATTGGTGCCCCCCCCCCTCTTCATTCAACATATTGAGACTGCAGAGTAGTCTGGGTGAATGAATGTGTGCTCGTTTTTCAAAACATTAAGGCCATACATGTGAAAGACAGGAAGTGGGATGGCGTACTCTGTGGGATAATGCCATCTAGATGTTAAACGAATCGTCATGGTGACAATAGCTGACTGTTTTTTTTTCTTATTCGGTTCCCTCCTTAGAACTGTACAAACTGACAAAGTGAGAAACAAATGAATCCACCTACACTGTGCTCCCAGAGCAAACTGACTCAACAGGAGCACATTTATTCTTTTTCATCACCTGAAATTTACGAAAAGCAACAAGTTAATGTGTGTTCCAATTAATATGAAATAAAATCTTTAAAATATACACAGATGTTGGTACAGCAATTTGTACATGCATTCTTGTAACTTTCAAACGCAATTGTATCTATAACTAGTAGATATAATTATATTTATCTATATGGATGACAGACTCAACATATTTTGACATCATTACAAAAATTCTTTGGATTACTGGCTTTATATATAAATGTGGATTGCTTTGTGATATTATCTACAGATTGTCCTGGTCAATCCAATGGGGCAGAGGACAGCAAGTTGACAGGAAAGTGCAGAAACCAAGGCTGACACAGCCTTGTACATGGATCAGCATTCAGCACTAAGCACCATTTCAGATAATAAAACCTGCAGTGACCCTAGGAATGTCATGGTTCGTGGGTTATTTCTTTCTTTTTCCGCGGAGGTTCTCGTCCTTTTTCTCCGATTGAGAATCTATCAGATTTTTTCCACATTCCGTTCCGGGGTTTTGCTTCCCCATGCTCGTTTTTCATTTCACCTGTGCTTCTACCTGCGGGGTATTTAAGTTCCTTACTTCCGCTTCCTCAGTGCTTCTTTGTCATTCATTTGTACATTGAGCCAGGTATAGCCAGGTTTAAGCGACCTCGTGATATTAACTTGTCAGACAGGAAGTGAACTTGACTTCAATAATGCAAAATGCACATGATTTTAGAGACTGTGACTATACCCCCAAAAGGTAGGGGGGCAAAACACATAATGACAAAACACATAATGACAACACTCTGTCCCTCCATCTCTCTCTCTCCCTCTCTCTCACACGCAGATAATCTTTCTCGTTCTCTACAAGCAACGCAGACACATCCCAACAGTACGTGGTTTTTGTCAGCACTCTCTCCTTGCCCCATTTCCATATCTGAAATTAAAATCAGCTCCATTAAGACTTCACTCGCTTCACTCTCCAGAATTATCAAAGCCCAGCTTTAATATGCACACGCTGTCGTCTCCCACATTACCCTGGCTCTCCAGGTGCGTCTGCCCTTGCATGAAAGCATGTCCATTTACGCAGCCTTACTCAATGCATCTGAAATTTGGGGCTAGTGTTAAATGCCACCTTCTGCCCAAAATTTTAATGAGCCTTTTTTTCTTGTAATTTCTGCATAATTTCTGCATGTGTTACATTTTCAAAAGGCTCTTAATGCGGGGCTGACAACTGGATTGAATGTATAAGCCTGTTTTTCCCGACCACGCTTGGTCAAGATCCCCGGTGGGAAGTGTTTGGCTCAGTCACAATCAAATGTACTGTGTGCTTTATACACTGCACTTAACCCTGGGCTAAACCGTTTCTAGAACCGCATTCTAGAACCGTTTTAACCCTAGGATAACTGGACTGTTACCCCTAGGTTATCTTTAACCCAGGGTTAAAAAATAACCCTGGGTTAACTATGTACAGTGTGAAAAGCATATAGGAGAGTGAAAAAAAAAACGCTTAACATTCTTCCAGGAAATGTGCAAATTACCTGCTGAAATATAAAAAGATAGTGAGTCATCTATGTGCTCCCTAATTCTTATTAAAATGCCAAGGTTTTTTTTCTTCTTACATAAACGTATTTATTTATTATGAAGATGACGCTGGTAATTTAAAAAATAAAATTGTTCTCTTTCTCCCCTGTTTGACTTCAGTCTCTTCACTATAATCTTTCTTTCATACAGAATCATCAAACAGCTCTGGGCTAGGTCTCCCTGCTATCCTGCAGCAGAAACCAGCCTTCATTCCACTCCCCTTCATTCCTGTCTCCTCTTTTTTTATTTTCACTTTCTTTCTGCTCATGAGTCATCTGGATTCACATAGCTTGCACAAGATTGGGATTCAATGGTGACTTATGATGAAAATGGAGGCTGTTTACATGGTGTAAAAAAATGAAGACACTGGGTAATCTTACAATAAAGAATGACTCAGCTATTTGCTCGCTATTCATAAATCTTAATACATTCAGCTTGTCTCACTCCTTCATTGGTGTGACAGCACAGGTGTGTTCAACTGGAAAAGCATGGAAAAAAGACAAGGATGCTCCTATGTTACTGTATACAGATGTACAGTAATGGCCACCTAAAATGGCCTCCTTTTCTTCAATGATTTCTGCCAACAAAAACACCTGAACCCAGCAAAATTAAAATCAAGCAGATCACCGCCATGGTAATAATGTCCCATAATCCTCTGCCAGGCAACACTGTCATGATGTGGAAATGGCCACATTAGACAGTTATTGCTTGAAGTGGATGCGGCTGTTTCGAGGAGTGTGATTATGATGTTGGTTGAGACTGATCAACCGGGCGTGATGCGTTGTTTCTCATTCTAATTCAGAGCATGTTTGACAGAAAAAATATTACTAAAAAAATAATCTCCCTCCCAGCCAGCCGCCCCCACTGCAAAAAACATTACGCCATCCAGTCCTTCCAACTGGCAGAATGCTTCTCAGACATACAGTACAACTTTAACTGTCAGCGTGCCGTCATGGATTAGGTTTCCTCATTCAGCAGCACAGTCATTTTGTCAGATAAGCTGACAGTTTGCAAGGTAATAACACGGTTGTTTCATATGCATAATGTAACTGCCAGCAAATTCTCTCAGCAATCCATACCTCTGCTTGGATAGATTGTAACATAGCTTGTGCCAATAATATAATGTTATATTAGACGTTATAATATAGCATTATATTATTATATATAATATAACTCTATATGGTAAATGTTCATGCACTGCTCATTTTTAATATAATATATTTAATTTGATTGATATTATAGTTTTATGCAGTTTTTTAATGTTATTTACCTAAGTGTCTTGTCTTTTGTGTTGTCTTTGTAAGCAACTTTGATGTACGACTATTATGCTGCCTCCTTGGCCAGGTCTCTCTTGTAAAATAGATTTGAATCTCAATGAGACTTTACCCGGTTAAATAAAAGTTTAAAAAAAAATAATAACACATATTAATGATAATAATAGTAATAATAATAATAATAATAATAATAATAATAATAATAATAATAATAATAATAACAATAATAATAGCAACTATTGCTTTAATTGCTAAAGTAATTACTTTGATATGAAAATTCAGAAGTATAGTTTTAAGACTAGTTCAAAGAGGTAATGCATTTTCAAAAAATCAAGCAACATTGCATTGATAGCATTTATAGCCAGTGATATGTGGACATTGAAAAAGAGGTAGACACAGTGGCAGCACAATGCTGCATTGCTATCATTATTTTTTAAAGTATTTATGCTACTGTGAGCACCAAGAACTAGCAAATGATGCTCACTCCAAGAGCGGTACAAAGGTTCCTCAGAAAATGATGCTGATGTCCTGTAGCACATGATAAATGCACACTCACTACGTCTAACAGACGCACCGTGATATTTCTCTTCTCCTTTAAAAATCAATGCTGTTCATACATTATTCACATTTGATTTGTTGAATCATTATAAACAGACAGAACCCTGGCACCGAGGAATAGAAATGGAAGATTAATGGAAAAAGGGATTAAATGAGAATCTGATTTACGGTGTTTCAAAGCCACACTTGTTTTGCTGTGGGAGTTTTTTTTTTGGTGCATTATGACAAGAAAACCCAGACTTACTCAAGTTAATCTTTAATCATATTTAATTGCTTTTGATTAGATTAATCTTAGATAGCCGACACATGCTTGCTAATATTTATGGCACTGAAGGATGCATTGTATTAGAAAAAGTGCAGCCACTTTGGGAGCTTTCTTACCTCCTCTCTTGTGTATCATATACGCATTAGTCTTTGAAAACACAAACTTATATTCTTATATCTTATCAGAGCACAGCTGCAAGGTACAATGCATCCCCTGAACAGAAACCTATATCGTCTGAGCTTGAGTCAACTGCCAACATAGCCCACAGGGACATTGTAACATCTGTGTTACCTAAAGTTCCATGTATATTCCAATTCAAGAGCTTCACACAGATGTCCAGATTCTCAACATGTGTTCAAGTGTTGCGTAGTCTAGCTCATTATTTACAATATAAGGACAGCCAAATGCTATATTGTTCATTTTCTGTTTATTTAAATATTTCAATTTTAATGTATATTTTGATTGGCCCAGACAGTCTGTACATGGAAACAAAGATATTTTATATCCTTAGAACAGACGCTTCTGACAGCGAGATGGGTTTATAATGGCACAGATGTATTCAGGGGTTTGTGGTCTAAAGCAAGAAAATACACTTCACAGCTTCTACACAGTGATATTTCTGTTTCCAGAGGCTGCATGTATACATTTAACAACCTTTACATTTAATAAAATAAAAAAAATCAGTTTTGTATCTTGTGCCAGTAGTTCTTTCTCTTTCTCAAGTAGCATAAGCTCTTCACTCCCTAGAATCCATGAAGCAATGTTTCATTGAGGGCAGTGGTCTTGTGTTACATACACCACAGAAAAAAGTTCCAACTAAAAATAAGATTAAATATATGTTTTGAAGAATAATCATGTACTATAGACATATACAACCTCTGGAGGCATAACATCATTGTACAAGCTACTTTTACCATATTTTCGAAGGGTATTTTCTTGCTTTAGACCCCCCCCCCCCCCCCAAATACCCATATACTTACTAGCCATTACAAAGCTGAGAGGTGGTCAGAAATTTCTGAAAATATATAAAATATAATTTATTACACATTGTCTGGGCCAATCAAAAATATACACTAAAACTGAAATAATATTTAAAGTAAATTAACTATCCCTTTACTGAGAGCATTTACCATTTTTTAAAACAAAAAATTAAATGAAAAGTAGATGTAATGTCTGTAATGTACTAAATATGTTACAGCTAAGATCTCAAAGCGAGTTTACTTCTCAATGTTTCTTTTCCGCTGAAGTGTGAGTATTGTTATGAGAATTACTTGAAGAGGACACATCGTCCTCACAAGTGCACTACTAGCCTGATGAACAAAGTTTGTAAAAGTATTGAGCTAATGATGGAACACAGACCTGTGTCGAACACTAATCTCAGACCTGTTGACTTTTATCAGAAGTTTTAATGAGCCTTTTTTTTGTCCATTGTCTTTCATTTGACCTTTCTGTCAATTCTCAGCAAGATCCTGTTAAAAATAGGCGAGCCAAAAATCCCATTATATACTTCCTGCAACTTCCTCTTAGAGTACCCTAACATTTATTTGACCAGAATGGCAGAAAGGATGAAACAAAATTTGTCATGTCATTTGACAAATCCTGAATGGAAAATATAACAGATACAGTGAACTGTGAGAAAGGATGGTGCTGAAGGGTTAACAGCTTTACTGCATAACTACCTTTTCTGTTACTTACACCACATTTTCTGTCCATTCCAGTTTTAATTGGAACAAACTAAAAAGGTAAAGTTATCGCAGCAAATAACACTTAAGTAGCAAACTGTTGCCCAGAACCCCCACACCATTACCTTTATTGAGGCTGCTACCATGGGAGAGGTTCACTATGGGAAACCATTCTGGCTGCATCCAAGTATAGTCACTTACACAATTACTCATCTTTCCACAATGCCTTTTGCACTGGCTGTCCTTACAAAGAGCTTGGGTAAGCCTGTTTCATAGGGTACCAATGTCTTGACTGCTCACACTTGCATACGGTATACAAACTCGCCAAGCATGTTTGGAAATGTCCCTTTCTTTAGTTTTTGTTGTTCAGCTTGTTTTTGCTCAGGGCTTGCTGACTTTGTGCTCACAATAATACAATTTCCCCCTTTGCCAGCTTCAGGTAATTAAGTCTGTGGGGAGAGAGGCAATGATGAGGTGGTGGAGTGGACATTCAGTAATGTCACTTAATAGGTTATTTCCTTCATAGGTTATTTCTCTTAACAGGTCATACCACAGTTATTTCCATATCTGATAAAAAAAAAAGGATTACGCCTTTATTCCTCAGCTAACAGCACATTGCGAAGACTGCAGTTTATTATAGGTTTAACCAGTAACAAAAACACCCACATCTGTTTACTGTTATCAATCCCTCCAACATTTTGAAGTCCATAAAACACAGCCCAGCAGAAGAAAGAACTCTCCATTCGTATGGTGTTCAGGCAAAGCATTATCACTCAGTTCCTTTGTCAGGTCGACCGAAACAACCCTTTCAAGTAGGGAAGCACCAATACCAACACTGGTATCGGGTATACTGCGAAACCACCCTTTCAAGTAGGGAAGCACCAATACCAACACTGGTATCGGGTATACTGCGAAACCACCCTTTCAAGTAGGGAAGCACCAATACCAACACTGGTATCGGGTATACTGCGAAACCACCCTTTCAAGTAGGGAAGCACCAATACCAACACTGGTATCGGGTATACTGCGAAACCACCCTTTCAAGTAGGGAAGCACCAATACCAACACTGGTATCGGGTATACTGCGAAACCACCCTTTCAAGTAGGGAAGCACCAATACCAACACTGGTATCGGGTATACTGCGAAACCACCCTTTCAAGTAGGGAAGCACCAATACCAACACTGGTATCGGGTATACTGTACTCCTTGGGCCTCATTCATGAAACGTGAACAGAATTAATCTATGCATAAATTGTTCGTATTAGCAATTTTGTTTGTATTTTAGCATTCATCAAAGTTTTCGTATAGCTTAGATTTGTTTTTACTTACAAACAAACTGTATACCTGCTCAGGACCATGCGTACTGCAGTCGTAAATTAAAAATGTCACTAAATGTAGCTTTTGAATGTCAATTAGAATATGAATTCAATTTTTTTTTCTGTTAAATCACAAGACTGTAAATGTAGCCTTTGAAATGCACAATGCATACGTAATAAATGACAATTGTTAAAAGCAAACACTTTCGATTATGCCTATTCATCAATTGTAGGCTATGGACCTGCTTAATTAGACCCATAATGTAATGAATGCTCCCAGAACTATTTTTCAAAATGAATACGCATTTAAATGCTATATGACGTTAAATATGCTAATTAAAACACACACATTTAATTTGAACGAAATTAGCTTTAAAGTGGCTAATCTGTAGCCAGTTTGCAATGGCTGATCTTGCGCTGTTGAAGGAGTTGGCGCACGGCAGTAAATAACTGGGGCTATCACTCCATCAATGTGCAGTTCATATGTGATACAAAATGTGTGTTGCTCACCGTCGTGACCCGGTGACCTTGTAGGACCCACAACAGCTTCATTCTGCGTGGCAGTTCAGTTGCCACTTCTCTGGAGAAGGTTGCTGTGAGAGTCGGCTGGCTTAATGGTAAGAATATATTTGTCAAATTGCTTGTCCTTGGCCACCTCCTGTAACTGTGGTGCTTTTGTTCACAGCCATGTTATCTCCAGCCAGGCCTTTTTACTTTACCAGTTCCTCTGACACCGGTACTGACATTACGAAATAATTTGTTCTTTTTTTTACTGAACATATGCTAATAAAACTTAGATTTCAGTGACAGAATAATTATTTCTTTAAATTTTTCAGGGAAATTTTTAATTCATATGCACCTGTAAATAGCATTTGCAACTTCCATATATGGCAATTCATGGGCCTGGATTTATGCTAATCGCAAAATAAGGTGCACGCGTCTGTTATTTATGATGAGTTGGAATCTCTGATCATCCTAATGTGAATATAAACAAATCTACCTTTACACATGGTTTGATGAAACCGGCATAACATTTTCATACGAACTTGCTTTGCACGTAAATGTACACGCATATTTAAATATAGACCCACTGACTCTACTTGTACTCCGATAACCAGACCTGACACCGACAACGTCACATAGCATCGAGTAAAAAAAATGTTAGAGAGAAAACAATGTTAGCAGTTTGGAAGTACGTTAAGATAAAGTAAAGGTGATAAGAGCACGGCAGAGCATTCATCACTATTTGTGTCACTGCAGAAAGTGAGGGGAAAAGTATAAAGAGCAGAACTGCCATACTTTTGACATGTTCATTATGGATAAAGTGAAAGGGAGATTAGTGGTTCATAATCTCATTGAAATGGAGCTGGATATGAGTGAGGTGAGATTGTTTTATATCACACTGAAGAGCAACATTGATTTTAAAAAAGTGAAAATATTCCTTTACCATGCTTTGGAAAAAAAAAACATTTCAAAGGAAAGAGAACACCTAAGGGACAGAGGAATTTTCTGTACTGAAATGTTCAGAAATGAAAACATACAACACAACACATCAACTCAAACACCATTTCTAGTCTAGCCATGCCTCACCACCCTACCCAACTCCCACAAGACATTTAGCATAAATCTGTTGCGATGTTATGAATACAAATGAAAAAGGCTCCAATTTCTTTTTCCTTATGAAATGTCTACACTTCCCTATCCTGAAGGACAGGGGCTGCCACAGCTAGTGGGGAAAATATAAATTCTAACTACCTGGGAATGGCATTCATAAAACATTATCAAGTCATTAACAGAATCCACGTTTCACAAGGTTACAGTGGCGCTAATGTTTTACAAGCATGTTTCTTGTGCATTATGATTCATGGTTTATAATGTTCAAGCAATTGAGTTAATTTAGTATTAGTATGAGCCGCTAAGATGATTTCCCCATAATTAACTTATACAATGTGTTAATTAACTCCTATATGTATCATCTGCTCCTTAATTTCTATTTTATTTTTACCAAATGCAACTAATTACCATAAGAGACTCCCAAAACAGTTTGAGATAATTACTCTGAGTTCATTCATAACAGATAGTGCACAAATATTTTGGTACTCTAGCTGATGAGTGAAAGGCTGGGTTGCAGTCAATTAAGCACACAAAATATGTTTATTGAAATATTACTGAAAAATAACCATGATGGGTGTGAATACTCGCAGGTAGAAACACGGCAGAAGAAGAACCATGTATAGCAAGATGAAAGCTTTAGTCTCTGGCCATTCACTTTTTTTCTGCCGATAAGCACTCTGCTGCCAGATATGCAGTAGTCTTTTGTATATTTACAAAAATCAATGAAGTTGATAAAGTAAAACATTAAATATCTGTTTTCAATTAAATATATATAAAATTAAATTTACAAATCACTGCTTTCTGCTTTTATGTGCATTTTACATAATGTCGGAATTTGGGTTTGTAGATTAGTATTACCTGCATCAGCAAATATGTATAGGGTTTTACCATATTGTAGAGTTATCAAAATAGGCTAGAACTTAGACTCCCACGTTGTGTAATAAATATTAGTTTACACAATTGTCTCCTAAGCCAGCAATTGGCAAATGTAGGCAACATCTTGTGCCTTTAATTGCAGTTCATATTCATATAATTTTTTTTTCATAATGGATCTATCCTGATGACGAATCCACTGCGGGCCATTGATATTTATTTCCTGGCAAGGGCCTTCATTGGCAAGCACTGTCCCAAGAAAACAACCGATTTGTGCTTGCCATGTGTGAAAAGCCAGCCTACCAACTGTGTGCTCACACTGACATTGTCCTCCAATGGGTCTCTATTGATGAAAGCCTAATATTTGATTTCTATGAGATTAATTAGGAGTGTTTTCATGCCATTGGCATTTAGTTGTTTCCCTTTATCAATAAATGACATCTTCTATACATCTTAAATCAACAAAAATGTTAACAGCGTCAACAAAAAAGCAAAAAAAACGGTGTGTTTTGTTTTCATGCAATCTTCCATTCAGCAGTAACTTCCAGCGTTCATGCTTTCCTCGTGTTTGCAATTTTCTATCGCTCTTCTAATTTATAATACCTGTCATGCCAGTCTGCTTCATTTCAAGCAACAAAATAATCAGAACACTTTTCTGAAACGTCTGGACTCAGAAAACCCAACCGCAGACAGGATAAGGCAAAGAACACAGTTTATATCAAAAGCCAGGTAATCAGAAGTTGAGACAGTGCCAAATCAAAAAGCAGGAGAATAGTCAGGAATCCAAAAAATCTAAACAGGGAAATCATCAGGCTTTACTATCACAGGCTCAGGAAATACAATCAACGTTCTGACAAAGAAGAAGCGGAATTGTGGGTCTTAAATACACATAGGAAAGGGAGGGGTAACAAACAACGTGAGGTTAACACATTAGGGAAACAATAATTCAATCACGAGAACATAACGAAAACATGGAAGGGACTCGGAAACATGCATAACAAACAACGGGCTCAAATAGGAGTGGAGTGTGCACAGGTGAGGTGAGATCTAAGTACAAACAGCTGGAACGAATTACAAAGGTAGCTCAGGAGCAGTTGGAAATGCAGGTAGAAAAGATAAAGCGGGGCCGCTGGTTAAATGTTAGTAAGGCACCGCTGATGTGGACTCAGCATATGCAGCCTACTGCGAAGTGCTCCTAAGTGCAGCAAAAAAGCGCGGCTACAATGCGAGCTACATCCCGGGCTGGGACGAAGAGTGTGAACATCAGCAGGCTGGCTCAAGGGAGGATGTGGAAATGAAAAAGAGTGTTGCTCGACCTAACGGCCGCATATGACACCGTCTGGCACCGTGGACTTCACCTGAAGCTTCTGAGGATAATCCCAGACTGGCATATGGTGAGGTTCATAATGGAGATGTTGTCCAACCGCAGCTTCATCCTTCGGAACAGCGATGGCCAGCGAAGCAGACTGAGAAGATTAAGAAAGAAGAAGGTTGATCCTGTTAAATGTTCGGATCATAACTATATGACGACGATACACGAAAGAGAGAGAGTATACATTTATGTTAATTGGTTTAGTAAAGTGCACATAACTAATAAAGCACCCAAGTGATTGTTAGCACGAGTTAGTAATATATACAATTATACACGGGAAGGAAAGCAGGAAGTAGCAGAAAACTAGACTACGGAAATACAGCGTTAACCCACGAAAACTCCCGAAGTCACCCGAATAGTGCATGCAGGAGACTGGGTAAACAAACACACAGATGAGACTCGGACAACCCATGAACAGAGGGGAATGTACAGATGAATGAAAAATAATAAATCCAGAATAAATAATGAAATAATAATACAAACAGACAGACAGAAATACAGAACATAACACTTATAAAACACATTATAAAAACAAGTATCACCCAGGCACTTCTGTGCAGTTTAACTTAACACTTCTGTAATAATAAACTTTTCATTTGTCAGGCACAAGATTGTAGCTAACATAGTCATTCTGTTTGGATTATATAAAACAACAAAAGGCATATGCCATACATAGCACCTGCAGAATGTTTTGTTGTTATCTTGCCGCATACTTAAATCCTCTGCCACCAATGGGGTCGATAAAGCCTCTATTTCAAGCCAAGTGTCAAACAATCATTCAGTTAATTACAGCATTGACGAACACCTCATAATTAACTGTATAATTACTAATGTGTCTGTGCTGACTGACAAACCATTGCTGAACTTAGAGTGCCTACAGGGACACCTGGAGGATAACTGCAGAAATTTAGCTTGATATCCCAGATTGTCACATGCACAAAAAACTCTGGGCCCTAGCCATATATACTGCTGAACAGGTTAATACCCTTTTTGTGAAATATTAAATATAGATTTTAAAAATCACTCTGGGCCCTATCTTACACCCGGTGGTAACCCAATCCAAAAAAGTGTCTTTGCTAGGTTCAGACTGACGCAGTGGTAGTTTTATCACCCAGCACTCATGTTGTTTAAATACCAAGTGAACTTGTGCCCATAGCTTGTGAACTGGGTGGCTTGGTCTTAGGATGAGGTGTGGCCAGGATCATTTTTGGCGTATTGCTATCTTCAGGCAGCAAAAAGTGTTTGCGCGTTTGCCAAACCTGGTCTTAAGTCATGTCGCAGTTGTATCAATGTTATTTTAACTGCGCAATATAAGTGCGTCTACATAGGCATGTGCACAATGCACATACACCCTCTTATCTGTTACACACAGGTGCACACACAAGCATGGATAAAAATATCAAGATTACATTGAGAAATAAGGATTAATATTTACCCAGAGATATATATCCCCAAAATAAAACATTGTCTCTCATGGAATAGATGCACGCTGTCCCTGGAATCCCCGGAAAGTGTGCTTGTTTTAAAGCATTAGCTACCAGTAAAAATGCGTTGGTCATATTTCCATAAGCAGGACAATATAAAACAAGGGAAAATATGCATAAACCTATGGGTTCCCAACCTGACAGCTTTAGTGTATTTAGTGTCAAAATAACTCTATTTAGGTTATTAATAAATATTAGAATGCATGTATATGAACCTTGGATGAAGCTTGAATTTCGCTAGGCGAAATGTATTGCCTGTGATCTGACTGCTGTGAACCTCATGAAATTGATGTTTGACAATGCTTCATTGTATAATCAAATAAAATTAGTTAAACAAGCAGGCTAATTTGGCATTTTCTAAGATGAGCTGGAAGCCATATTCTAGTAGCTTATTCTCAGCTGTTGCAGGTGTTTTAACAAAATTAACCCGCATATATTTTATAAA
The DNA here is from genome assembly GCA_022702515.1 of Ilyophis sp. 1 JC-2022. Taxonomy (NCBI): domain Eukaryota; kingdom Metazoa; phylum Chordata; class Actinopteri; order Anguilliformes; family Synaphobranchidae; genus Ilyophis; species Ilyophis sp. 1 JC-2022. The sequence goes on along the minus strand of CM040401.1, from coordinate 53,355,917 downwards.
ATATTAGCACTTGTGTAAGCTAATGGAAAATATTTTCCTGTTTAGGAAATTATTATATTTCTGAGAAAAGGGAAATACTTTGGTCGGGAATTACCGGGAACCCAATCAACCCATGCCAGTGTTAAACTGTAATTTTTAAGATTATTATTGTGTATATAAAAACACGTCATAATGGTTAGTCCGAATAATATATACATATTCCTTGCTCGCACACTTTAACCTTGCACAAGCAGGTTTTCCCAGCTGAAAATCGCTCTTTTTGCAGTCCTATTAAATCCGCCATTATATTAGCAATCCACCAAGGCGCAAATGCAGGTAGCTTTTAAAGGGAATGAGAGATAACACTCTGATTTGTTTATTGCATGCTATACCCAAGACACACCTATAATCACTTAAGAGGCTAAGTTCAGCCCATTTGCACCTTGCACCTTACTTTGCACTCAAAATATGCGCCCTCAGATGAGCAAAAGTGGAGTTGTACGTGCCCTAAATGCACTTGCGCCATGCGTTATAGACCAGGCTAAGATCCTCAAGATAGAGCCCCTTATTTACCTATATCAGCTGATTTTTTCTTTTGTGATAAAACTGATTGATTGACAAAACTCGTTAGTTGCTACAGGTCTATGATCATTTAACACTATGTTACTAACTTGTAATATTAATAAAATAACAAAAATCTCATAATATAATATCAATTATAATCTAATAACATTTAAACTTTGTGCCCAGCTATGTCAGACAACCAATGCAGGGAACTGAAAAAAACAAGTGGTAGCAAGAATACTTATCAATATAAGTAACCTACACGTTTCTATTTAAATTTGATATGTTACATTGTTTTTTGGGAGTTTCTTAAAGCAGCAAATCAGCAAATCCCTCCCCCACATCACTCCCCAACATATTTAATTGGAAAATGTCATCAAAGTACCAGTCTGTCCTTCAGGTTCTTACCTGCCAGAATATACTGTCTATTGTATTTCCCAGGAATCCATTTCTTGTTTCAGAAGACAGGAGCTTGGGGCCCAGTATTGTCATGAACTCATCAAAATCCACCTGACCATCCCCTGAAAGACAGAATTCAATGAATTTAATTTCAGGTCTGCACATACACTTCAGCAAATAGTTAATTAACCTGCATGTCAGAGCTTTATATTGAGCAAGAAAATTGTGAGAAACAGTAGGTGCTTAAATTATTATAATGCTACATAAGCCCACTTTCATGTTAAAGATACACTATGCAGGATTTTTGACTTCTCACCTATTTAGGGGGTGTTTTTTTTAAGGCGTTATAAATCCAGAGGCCACATGTATAAAACTGACTCAGGGTGACTCTGCTTTTCTGTCACGGTGTCACCATATCACACAGACTCCAAACATTGCGTAGACCTACGTATGGTGTCCATTGTGTGCAAAGGTATGCAGATTCTCACAGCATGTGTTATATTATACATCTGAATTTCTGCGTGGAAACTCGCTTAACATGGCTTTCTGATGGCATTTTTCTGCTCAGCACTGTTTATACATGTGGCCCCAGGTGGGAGCATCACAGAAACATGGAAAATGGCTTAAATGAAACAAGACAGTTGTACAATTTACAATACTGACTAAGGGCCCTGTCACACTATAGCGTATGAGAGAAACGTATGAGTTGCGTATGTAAATTCATAAAATAATTTTCATACGCACAAAAAGCCGTTGAAAATACAGAATTTTTCGGATACTTACCGTATTGAACCTATGAGTAGCGTATGAGTAGCGTATCGCCAGCGTATGGCTAGTGTAATGTGCGTATGGCTAGCGTATGAGTAGAGTATGAACTGCGCATGTCCAGCGTACCGCTATCACGTGACAAAGTGCCAATATAACCATCGGCCTTTCCACATTCTCGGTTCTCAGGATGGGGAACGCAACACACCACCACAACCAGGAAAGAAGTATTGACTCTTTAATGACTGTAGGCTATTACTCAGAGGGTATGCAACATGGTTGAAAAGGACATGATGGCAATAAGCACCGTTGACGGTGAGGGATTTCGAGAGCTAATAAACAGGCTGCGCACACAACTCACTCCCGACCACGTAGATATGCTTAAATGTTCTTGAATAAAAATAAGTAGGTCTATCTAGTATGCATATGAGGAGCCTATTCAAAACATAATAGCCTATGTTTTAAGTTGACTGTTCTATGCTAGGTCTACTAGTTTAACTGTCGCCTTTCAATTTCAAGAGCGATTATGTTCATGCTGCAAGTGCCTAGCGGAGCAACGGTTTCGCTTGCTACAGATGAGACCGAGCGCAATTTCTTTTCTGTTAAAGTAGCCTATACACGCCTTCATATTCTATTTTTGTTATGCTACAATAATGCGTGTTTCTCAAATGTTACAATAAATATTTGATTGAGGAATATAACATGCATTTTGTATTCTGTCTATCATAAGCTATATTTAGCTTTTATGTTATCAATTAATCGACGATTTTTTGTTAAGGTTAACAACTATCGATTAAGGAAATTCCTTAATATTTGCATCCCTACTATGTACCATTATTACCATTATTATCATGTGGCATTATTAATGATCAGTTGATCATATGAATAAACGTTTTTTAAACTTACTTCATGGAATAAACCCCTGACCCATAGAATAATAAACTGCATTTTACACTTGACTTTAAACTATACAATTGTTCTAAATCATCCTGTCTTGCCATGGAACTGCACCTGCACCTGAGTTGGCCCAGTGCTTCAGGAGGTTCCTCTGCTTCTTTCAATCGTCAGGCATACGCCAAGATGTCTATATACGTTGCAGATACGTCAGACATATGTTAGAAGTACGTTACTCATGCGCTATCAATGCGCTATCAATACGCTAGCTGTACGGTACACCTTCATGTCAGTGTATGTCAGCGTATGACCAGCCTACTCGACCTATGAGTAACGTACCTCTTGCGTAATTCTAGCGTATTCAGCGTATGCCTAGCGTATGCTTAGAGTATAAACCATACGTCCGAACACGCACAAAATTTTTAAGCATGCTTAAAAAACTTTTTGTGCCTCGCCGTATGCCAGCGTATGCCACCGAATGCGACCGTGCTTGAAACGTATACAACCTATGCCTAACGTACCCCTAGCGTATGTCAGCGTATATCAGCGTATGAGTGATATTTTTCAAACGCTGGCATACGCTAGTACGATACGCAATAGTGTGACAGGGCCCTTAGATTAGTTTATTGTCATAATTGAGGTCAAAATAAAGTGCCACAAATCCAAATAATCAATGCCATGGTATCTTGGTAACTATGGTATCTTCTTCTGACCCACGCCCAAAATCCATATAAGCAGCCGAGGATTTTCTCTTGCCGTGCTAACAAGTTAGTAAAAACTTGAAAATAACAGGAAAAACTATTACGCCTCCGCAAGCGAATGTACATTCTAAGTTGTTTGCGTAAAACTAAACTCATAAAACAAGAAATTCTGTTACATCTGGCTGTAATTTATTGTTCAAATCATCCAATAAGACATTGCAAACACCGTTGCTAAGATTATAATGTCCTATATTGGATAAGAAAGTCGTCAATGAAACCAGAATGCATGAGAAAGTTTTGCAAAGCGTGGGGGGTATTACACGTCAACGTTTCAAACAGTGTTATAGCGTTATAAAGTGTTGTATATTTCTCAAACGGATTGTCCCAGACAATAAATGACCATTAACTTTTGAAAGGGACATCTCTATGCGTAAAACCAATGGTAGGATTGGATATTTAGTTCATATTTAGTAGCAGATATAGATAGTAGAATGACGTGGTATAATTACACAATAATTTCACATGTTTATTTTGTATTTGGAGCTTCACAGCTATTTTGGGATACGATTGGGCTATTGTTGGCTTTACCTTGTTGCTATGACGAAATACAAATATTTGTTGGTGAAAATATTTTGTTATGAACTCACAGATAGACGCTATTGTCCAGTGTCACGCATGGGTTGGTATAGTTGCAGGCAAGACTGGGTGGGGGGTTGCTTGTTAAATGGACTTGCTCCGCGACAATAGTGACACTTAGAAACTCAGTATTTGCCGAGTCATCACAAACAGTCTACTAATAAAGATAAAACACAGAGATTGTTGTTTCTACTTATAATTTGCTTGCAGGAGAAATTAATATCTGAGTTGAGCAAAATCTTGGGGTTAAAATATTATGAAATAACCATGCATAGAATACCCAATTACAATTGCATTGAGATGGCAGTAACGATGAACAAGATAGATAGGCTACAGATGATTTTACCCAAAGCAACGTAGCATACAGTATATCAATGCATACATTTTGAAGCAGTCAAGCAGGGGTCGATGTTGGGGAGCTGAGGACTTCAAAACGATTTCAAATGTGTTCAGTTAATCATTATAACACTGCCCAATTACTGTCACCATCCATATAGAATGCTGAATCCAATGCTGAATGCTAAAAATGTTATTTTTATTTGATCTTCACTTGCCATTTTTTGCGTGTTTCTTGCCCATACTATACAATCTCTGCCTCAATGGAGGAGAGTGGGCGGGGTTTATAATGGAGGAGGAGACTTTTTTGATTGTAAGCACAGGACCACAGCAAGGCTAAAAATCATGCATAGTGACCCTTTACGTGCTTGTACAAGTATGTTTCTACTTCCAGCATGCCTAACAGCTGTTATAATTCACATTAATTAAATGCATGATCTAAATAAGGTATCAAGTAATGCATCAATTTCCAGAACAGTCATTCCCCTTCTGTCTCTCAGTGCTATATATTATATATAATAATATAGGCCTAATATTTCATTTTTGTCTGAATTAATCTGATGCAATTAATAATCTAATTTGTGATGTAACTCACAAAGATAAACAACAAAAATTGAGGTTTGTCTTTAGTTTAAAAGTGTACACAAGAATAAACTAACAGACACGGAGAAAATGAGCACAAGATGGTTTCCATAACATCCTGTTGATAGGCCCTATTTACATCATATCAAAGCAATGCGTTATGAAAAATGAGTTGTGAGTTTATTATTTTTTGCCAATGAAGCCAAAGAATCTTTGTTTTTATGTGATGCCAATGCTTATCTTGCACAAAGTATAAAAGTTATTACAAAAACAACAAAAACAACAAAAACAGTTCCTCTTACTGAAAGGGGTATTGTGTGCTGTTGCACAATGCTGGTCTCCACTTCACACTTCTATTGTAAATGCAGTGGAGCTGAAAGTGAATGGCCATGATTGCAGGAACTACATCGTTTGAAAAGCTCTATGACATACTGTATAAGCAGGGGTGACGCATGGGGGAGAGTTACGGTGATTCCAAGGGCCCTGACTGATTCCAGGGGCCCTCAAATAATTGTGCTGTAATTGTGCAGGGATGGGGTGGTCTGGGGTGGTGGGGGCCAATACTGCAAATATTACAATGTGTGAAACCCCCTTCATGTAGTTGTAGTTAAAACCATTTACGGAAAATCTTGAAGGCAGATAGAAACATTGTTATGGGCAGTGCTCGCAAAAGTTTTTAGACACCCAGAAAGTTATGAAATTCAGAGCACCTCCATTCGATCATCCCCTGATCTCCCTGATGACTCAAGCCTGACTCACTGATCCCTCTGGAACTGTACCACTGGCACGTCGGATGGCATCCATCAGCTCATGCATATGGAGTCCCACGCCTCATTTATGGTGACAAAAGGCAGAGTGAACTCCAGCTACAATGATAGATATGAGAGTATAGAGCTAGAGGCAAAGAGGGAGGCCTATGCGTATGCAATTTTCACCACCTTGTTCCCCTCTGTAGCTAGCTATAGTTAAAAGTTGTGATTGAAAAATTTGTTTGGTATGGTGTGCTTTAACCAGAAAAAAAATACAAATATTTGGTGTGACAGTCTCCAAAAATACTTTTCAGGCCATGAAAAAGACTATTGTCTTTGTACATTAAATGGCTTTATATGTTTTAATACATGGTGTTTTGAATACATTTTAAGCCAGTCTTAAGCCATGAAATATTGACAGAACACAAAAGATGATGCAAGTTTGCTGCTGTCTATAAAACAGAAAAAATGGAGATATAAGTTTATGATGCAGATGAACTATTGCATTTACTTGGTCGGTTATAATTACAATCATCAGTTCTGGTGCTCACATATAATTTAAAAAAAACGGATAAAACCATTACTCAGGAGACATAAATAGCTTAAAAATATGAGATAAAACAATTATACACTTACACTATTCTCAGCAAAGAGTGATTCACTCAAATGCAATTACTGACTTGTTTAGCTACATGGCCGATAATGAGATAATTTATGACCACTGCACTGTTGCAAGGATTCTAATAAAAAATCACCTGTAAATAAAGCAAATTATCTGATCAAAGTAAATCCGCAGGAAAGAAGAATCCTACGCAATCCAAACCTACGTGAATTTCAATGTCAGTTCAGGCTTCCGCAGTAAGCCTCTCGTATACATATATATTTGTACTTCAGCACTGTATACCTTAGGGATTGTTTTTTTTTCTAGATCAATCCTAAGCAGAATAACTGACCTTTAAATCACCAGGATGGCTCATCCTATTCACTGAGAGCTCTGTATCTGCAGATTCATATGCTGCAAAGATCAGTGAGCCTGCACGGCATTTATCTATAAAAGCACTACCTTGCAATTGTCATACGGAAACTGAACATGGGCGGAAGATCCTTTTTAGCAGATTGCTGCCATTCATATGTTAACTCACTGTGGGGCTTCTTTATAACAGAGAATGCTAGGATTAGTTACAAGTTACAAGGTAACTACACTAAGTACTATCAACATTTAACTATACATTTAACTATACAGTGATGGTTAGGAGTTAATGTTTGACATTGGCCACTTTGGTATTTCCTACACTAGTTAGTTAGCAAGTCAGTGTATAATTGCAGTAAGGAACTGAATAAACAATACTATAAACTATTCAGTTTTATTCAGTTTAAACTTAAATGTAACATTTATGTGACATAGCCAAACTAGTATTCCTCCAATGTTTGCTGAGATAGAATGCAATTTCCAGTTCTATGATTGAATATATTGAATAATGTCACAGCTATAGGCCACAGAATAACAAGTAAGATGATTCTTTCTGTAAAGTAAGGATATTTTATTGAGTATACACTAGCCATATTCTCCTCTGCATGCAGATGCCAGCCTCTAAGCAAAGCCAAAATTAGTTTTCACTAAGGAGTACATGGGTTCCCTATGCACTGTATATCATCCAATTAGCAATTATGTTCATTGTCCAATCAGTGGTCACATAAAACCAAAAGTGAACCAGATGCCCACTACAGCTGGCAAGAGATGTTGCTGACAATCATGCTGCTCAAGTATATCAATAAAATATCAATCAGCAGTTGCCTGACACCAAGAACAACAGGTGTTCCCATCAAGTCAGTGGCTTACATGAAACATTCGAAATTAATAGATCTCTGGTGTACATTGTGTGAAAGTAGCCTGGGGAACCAAGAACACGCGTCAACCTCAGTTCAACTGACAAACAGCTGTGTTTTGAATAAAAAATTATCAATGAAAACATCTTTGAAGTCCACTTTTTCCATTGGAATTTGGTGATTGCTGATAGCATATAAGTGTAGAACTTAAAGAATGGCCAGCACTTATAAAAATGCTCATCTTTTTGTAAGTCTATTCACATGTATTTCCAGATTCACTCATTTCCCTATCAAATGTGTTTCATTCATTTGTAAGAGTCAATAACAAGTAGCAGTAGTTAATGGCCTGAAAGTCATTCCATACTTTAATTTTGGAGACATTTCAAAATTAACACTCAATACATCAGGTTGCCAAAAGCCTATTTGGAGACATGCATCCTACAACCGACAACCTTTAGATTACAAGCCCAGTTCTAATGCAACACTGACACCCATACACTTCTCTATAAAGGTAGTATATGTAACTCGCTCCCCGTACACACTGTATTAAAATGGAGCACAATTTTACACACTTTAAAATTAAAGTAAAACAATACGTAAAAGGCAGTCAGCTTATGTAATAATGTGCAAATCCTTAATTGTATTCATTATTCTTTTAATGCAATTGTTACAACACTACATTGTTTTAATTGTTATCTACTTGCTAATGTTTATTGTTTATTGAACTTTACAGGTAATATGTCTTTAAAATGCCACAGAATGTGACGGCACAATGCATCATATTCTTTAGAACAATGTATCGATGTCAATATAATATCTGTTCCTATCACATAAATGCTAAATAAAGTAAATCAATGGAAACTTTTACATAGGTAAAAATATTCCCCATTTGTTTCAGTAATGCATCTTTGAGCCTGGCCAATTTATATAGCTAAAATAAATTGAGACATAAACAGCTCACATTTCCAAAGATAAGCTTATATTCGGCTGACTGTGAACTTGTTGATGAAACCAGATGCTAAACAAATGAACTGTGGATAAAGGTCATTAGTGAAGCCATGTGCAGCCCATTTAAACTTATTTCCAGCTCTACACCCTGAATACAGAGAGCCCAATGTGCACGGAGAGTTGCGCTACAGTAGGAATCGAGTGAGATTAAACATACTGATCACACTCTTCACATTCAGTGCTTATGTGCAGCCTTTTCGAGAGCAGCCATCCTTACAGAATACTTTCCATAACAATTTATCTGAGTTTGTGTTTGAGCATCTGTTGTGTGTTCCACACGATCGTAAATGAGTGTATAAAGTGCGCACACGCTTTGAAATGAGCATAAAACAACTCCCCACATCATAAGTGATAAGATGGCAAGGTCACACATTAATCAGACAAGTTAAAAAAGGTGACATTTTTGAAGACCAGAATAGGCTACAAATGAAATGAGCTACAATCACATGGAAAGACTACATTAGATGAAAAGGGCAGGGTGACCCAGGCCTCCTGCTGCTTGCTGTAAGAAAGCATGTAGTATTATCTCTGCAATGACAGCGATCACCCTGTCCCAATGTAGAGAGCATTACATGCATGTCCTTAAAGGTTTGTTAAGTGAGTCCTCCTGCAATGACAGCGATCACCCTGTCCCAATGCAGAGAGCATTACATGCATGTCCTTAAAGGTTTGTTAAGTGAGTCCTCCTGCAATGACAGCGATCACCCTGTCCCAATGCAGAGAGCATTACATGCATGTCCTTAAAGGTTTGTTAAGTGAGTCCTCCTGCAATGACAGCGATCACCCTGTCCCAATGTAGAGAGCATTACATGCATGTCCTTAAAGGTTTGTTAAGTGAGTCCTCCTGCAATGACAGCGATCACCCTGTCCCAATGTAGAGAGCATTACATGCATGTCCTTAAAGGTTTGTTAAGTGAGTCCTCCTGCAATGACAGCGATCACCCTGTCCCAATGCAGAGAGCATTACATGCATGTCCTTAAAGGTTTGTTAAGTGAGTCCTCCTTCTCTGCAGGGAGGAGCCAATTACACATGTCTCATTGTGAATTACTTAGCTACTAATTACATTTTCAGAAAAATGTTTATTTCATGATTATCCAGGTGACATTCATTATCCAGGTGACCACAGCCAGTGCTGTTAATATGAGCATTTTAATGTCTTACCTCATTATAACTTATTAATATTGGCGAAGATGATGTTGCAGGGAGAAAATATTTTAATTATCAAGGCAGGGGCTGAAGCTTTGGTAAAATGTGATATAAAGAACGTGCATGTTCATATTGACAAATCTGACACTCTGCAGCAGAAAATGCATGTAAAATGTGTTTGCACACTCTTTATGATACAATTTTATTGCTAGAGAGACCTGGCAGAGAAACTGCACAATTAAAAGCCATTATAGAGAAACATCTAAGTACACAAATAACAAGCATCAAACATATTTAGAGTGAAGGACTCACCATCCATGTCCAGTCTCTGCATGATAATGGCCAGTTCCACCTCACTGGGCATATAACCCAGAGAGCGCATGGCCATGCCGAGTTCCTGCTTGGATATGAATCCGTTTCCATCGCGATCCAGAACCCTGAATGCTTCCCGGATTTCTGCCAGAACAAACAAACAGGAAATTCATTGTATCTGAGCTCTCTTGATTTCACTCTTTCTATTACTATTCCTCTGTTTCTCTCACTCACTAAATATGTTTTTCTACTTCTGTTTCTCTTTGTTGCAAAGTTTTAATCTGTAAATCTGTTTATCTGTAAATCTGTATATCTCAAGGCAAAATACACTTGAAATTGATCCCAAAAGAGATGTTTGGTAGGAGCTATCAGAAACACACCAAGTACTTTCAGGGCCAAAAATGAACTGCTTAGTATGTCTAGTCAAAACCTTTCTCTGGGTAAAGTTTTTCTCAGAGCGCGTCCTATAGCTCCCATTGGAGTGCTTGGACTTTACAGTGAGTAGAATTGTCCCCAGCTAACAACTTATGTTCCCCATTTCCTTCTGCCTGCTACATCTGCCCTTTCAGTGTTCAACCACTGCAGCAAAAACAGCCTTGTTTCCACCACATATCCTAATCATCTCACAGAGAACAGAGACCTAACCATCCTACATAAACCTAATCATCTCACAAAGAACAGATACCTCACCATGTTACATAAACCTAATCACCTCACAGAGAACAGAGACCTAACCATGTTACATAAACTTAATAATCTCACAGGCAAAATAGACCTAACCATCCTACATAAACCTAATCATCTCACAGAAAACAGAGACCTAACCATGTTACATAAACCTAATCACCTCAGAGAGAACAGAGGCCTAACCATGTTGCATAAACCTAATCGTGTCACAGAGAACAGAGGCCTAACCATGTTACATAAACCTAACCATCACACATGTAAAAAAAGACCTAACCATGTTACATAAACCTAACTATCTTACAGAAAAGAGAGACTTAACCATTTTACATAAACCTAACCATCTTACATAGAAGAGAGGCCTAACCAACTTACAAAAACGAACCCATATTTTAGAACAGTAGGATTGTGCTAGCACCAATCTTGTAGGAGTGAATGACCAAGTAGGCATGTAGATTGCAAAGAGCAGAACAGAGTCTGCACACTGTGTCCCTAAGCCCCCAAAGCCTGGACCAAAACAGTGTTTCTAGGCTGTTTGATTTTTCATCACTTTACAACCAATAAAGAACAATAAATCACACTCAGACAGCTTCAAAATATCTCTCTTTTTTATTGAAATTTGAATGGAGTTACTGGAACAACTGCTGCCAATTATTTAGGAAAAAAGCAGCCATAATTGAAAAAGGCTGTAAATGCCACAATATTACAGCTGACATTTTTTTTATAAACAGCTGTATTATATAGGCTATATTCAAAATAACTGCTGCCATTTATAAAATAAAATAAAAATGTGTTTGTATAAGTGCAGCGGGAAAAAATATGATAATAATGTATGCATGTATGCTCTAGCTGACAAGTCTACAGCTGTTGCCCTTTTTTTAAACAAAATTAATAAAATTTTATTTTTGACCGCATGATTGGTTCTGCCGATACTGGAGAACATTAGTTATTTTTCATCACCATACCATTTAGTAGCACCAAAAACCGACACCACCCTACTAAACAACTTACAGAGGCGAGACCTAACCACCTCATAAAAGAGACAGTTACAAACTTGACATGACACCACTGTGAAGTATTCCTGTCTTCCTTTTGCAAAATCAAATAATTACACACTGAATTGACCACACTGATACTGCTCAATACTAATAACCAGCAAAACACCGAATGTTAAATTTAAATGGAATTTTGAAAGATGAAAAAAATCAAAGTGTACAGGATATTGTGATCGTTGTGTGTTGGGCTAGCTTGCATCAGGAGGGGCAACGGCCCCCGGTGTTATCTGCATTAGAGAGAAGTTTGGGTTTGGCAGGAGCACTGTTTGAGCATGGCTTATACGTAATAATTTCACAGGGTTTAACATAGTAACAAGTATTATGACACTGCACTATGTACATTTTGATGCAATCAGGCATGATCCAATAATAAAGCATAATCTCTCATGGGATTTGCAGAGAAAAAGCTAAGAACTGTGGCTCTGACTCATGGTGGTCACTAGAAATGCCATGACACTTACCTAAAGATTAGAAAAATTAAATCCTAGCCACCTGGCCATGTCATCAACACCCTAATGTTGATTGGCCACACAGTCCCTTGTACTACAGCTGATTGGCTACACAATCTTTTGTCATGATTTGTGACACAATCCAAGGTATTCCCCACCCACCATGGCTCCTCAAGGTCATTACTACAAAAAGAGAATTGGAGTCCAGATTCCAGATAGAATAACACCTGTACAGAATGAATTTAAACTAATTTAAACCGTCTAAATCCATCTGGAGCTGAGAAGAGCAGTCTCCAAGCTGTGCATAATCTTTTACAAATTGGACTCTGAGCATAGCAGCTGAGACTCTCGGGCAATTGTTCTTTCATTTCACAAGAGCTGGGACTGCACAGTAAACTCGGGTTCACTATTAATAAATAATAGTGAATAAATCTATATAATTCAATAAAATGAATAAATCCCACTAATAAATCCCAATATTTGTTGAAGTGAAGCAAGGATAATTATTTCTGACTGGAAACTGGGCACACATTCCGTCATGTTCCTTATACAAACTTAATTATATTAAATTATAAAATCCAATACATAAACTGCAGTTAAATTTTTTTAAGCATTACAATGTACCTCCTTTAACACCTGTATCAGTAGGTAATATTTACAGCAGCTAGTTGCACTTAACATCTGTCTTCCAGATTAAATTCAAAGCTTATCACCGCCTCCACCCCTCACCCTCACAAAATTACTTATTCCTGGACCGTCTGAACATCAACCAAAATGTATCTGGATATAAGCAAGATGGCTGCTAACACATAAATCTATACAAGTCATCAATGTGTGTTTTATTGTTCATTCTGGTGTCTGTGACTTCAATATGCATATTTATCTGCACTGCTGCCCTGATCTAGCATTCCAGTTCCTAACCCAGGTTAAAAAAGTGATGATTAGTCTTTGCATGGACATTGAAAGAGATGTATTACTATACCACTTTAACAAGGGGGTCTTTACTGTGGAGTAGCTGCAGTAGCTTGCTTGCCAGGCATGTTCAATTATTTGGTAAGTGAATCCGCCTCTTTTCTTCCAAACCAGATTTCTAATCTCTATCTACCAGTGTTGCTTTGTAGTTAATGAGCTGGCTGGTGGCACACACCACTGTCTTACATTTGCTGTTTTACCCACTTGCTTAAAATAATTTCAAATCTGGATTCCTTTACCAATTGCCGGAAGACATCCCCCTAATATTTACAAGATGAGTCATTTTGAGTGACAATTCCTGCAAACCAGAGCTGGGAAGGCTGAATGAAGAAGCTTATCTCTAAAAGGGCAAAGACATCAACTGCCCAAGGGCAAAGACATTAGCTATCCATCAAATGATCCAAATAATGAACGGTGAAGATTTGTGCAACTGACCTTAACATCAGTCAGAACATACCAGCAGCCTGGAGTAAAAAACCAAATGAAAGTACAAACGATGTTGTCAAAGTACAAATGTTGTCATGTGTGCCGCATTTTTACAACCGTTGTTTCATTCATATTTTGCACAAATGCCCGTTGCTATTTTGTGATCTTAATTTCCAGTGAATTTTACCTCATTCAAAACAAATGAACTCTCACCATTTCCTTTTGCCATGAATGATCCAATCTGATATAGTGTCTGTATTCTTGCACTAACCATTATTACAATTAATATTTATATTAATAGTTTATTATTAACTAAAAACATTATATTTGCCATCTTATACCCTTGGATACAGCTTCCCTTCTCATTTTTCTTCCACTACAAGCTATGTCAAATAATACAATTACATTTAATTAATGTTTTGATGAAGATTCTTGCAAATTATTAACATTATTTAATTATTTTACACTTTTTAATAAAATGAAGTGTGGCGATACCACATAAAGAAACAATATAGATCTATTTACTATACAGTATATTGCAGTCTTCCCATCTCTGTTTTTCTTGACCTCTTTCTATACGTAAAAAGCATATTTTTAAAACATGCTTAGGATTTATTGTACTGCAGACTTAAAGTTCCAGCAGTTTATATATACAATCTTTTTAAAAGACAGGGTAGCATTCTTCAGCAGCTGACATGTTCCACTGCAATTCAATATCAGTAATTCCAAACATGGGGCTATTTTCAGTACATACAAGATTCTACTGACTCTACAGGTCTAATCAGAATAGTTTAATAACGCAATGAGATTTACCTTGCCTACCAATGTCCAGCCATACCACTGGCCAAACAAATTCACAAACTATGCCTGAGGTGAAGACTAAAACCCACATCTTTAATAGCAACCCACATTCAACAAACAGATAGGCTACTCTAAATCTATTCTAAATCAGTCAGAGTGGCATTATAAGCAGTCCCCTGAGAGATTTTCTTCCTCCTGGGATCACAGACTCTTCTGTGGAGGTGTGCTTCATTAATACTGTGCTAAGACAGCATTGTGTTCCTGTTCTTAATGGGACCCCTTTGACATCAAACAAGAGCAAACACAGAGAGGCCACAGCAGCAGCCTCTCGCTTACTCTGCTAGTAAAACAACTCCCCCCAAGTCACGGTGGCTTTCTGCGCACACTCCACCACACTGGAGAAAGATCTGACACACTGCAGGAATCCCCATTTCTTTTCATCCTGACCTTAATGAGATATTTCTTTACCTCTTCAGCAGAGTGGCCCGCAAAATGAGTCACACATACTGATGAGAGTTTCACACAAGAGTCTCGGACCCTGTTATTCACAGAGTCTCAGACCCTCACACAGAGTCTCAGATCCTGTTATTCACACAGAGTCTCTGACCCTCACACAAGAGTCTCAGACCCGGTTATTCACAGAGTCTCTGACCCTCACACAGGAGTCTCAGACCCTGTTATTCACAGAGTCTCAGACCCTCACACAGAGTCTCAGACCCTCACACAGAGTCTCAGACCCTGTTATTCACAGTCTCAGACCCTCACACAGAGTCTCAGACCATGTTATTCACACAGTCTTAGACCCTCACACAGGAGTCTCAGACCCTCACACAAAGTCTCAGACCCTGTTATTCACACAGAGTCTCAGACCCTCACACAAAGTTTCAGACCCTGTTATTTACACAGAGTCTCAGACCCTCACATAGAAGTCTCAGACCCTGTCTCTGTCACTCATACCGACAAGCAATTTAGAGTCTCCAATTAGCCTAACCTGCATGTCTTTGGACTGTGGGAGGAAACTTAAGTACCCGGAGGAAACCCACGCGGACACGGGAAGAACATGACACACAGAAAGACCCCTGTCCTAGATTTGAACCCAGGACCTTCTTACTGTGAGACGACAGTGCTAATACAACAGCTGACATATACGATATGTAAATGTGACAAATCCATGATAAGAACACTGCATGGCACATACATTTGTCTATGCAATTAAAATGATTTCCCCTTAATTACATATTGTAGCCTATGTTAGTTTTATCATAAAGGCATTAGCACTTAGGCCAGAGCACATCGGCTGCAGAAGCAGACTATTTGACACAGAGCATTTACAGTAAAGTGTAGGGGTGGATTATGAATGCGGCTCATTTGAATGCGATGCAGGACAAGGTGCAGCCCAGCTCCCACCCGGCCATGTGCAGCTGTCATTCAGCCTCCAAATGCCAGATTTCTCTGATAACCGACACACTCAACACAAAAGTCTAATTTAAAGGTGGTATTGTGCTTCATCATCCTATACTTGTATCTATGGCCCTCTCTCCCTGCGTTTAGACTGGTACATAAAAGTATGATGCCAATTACAATGATTTTAATATCAAAGCAACATACTTCATTCTATAGCTTCAGGACAATTCAATTACAGGAATTCCTGGCATTAACAACTGCAAAATCTACAATCTACAAGTTACATTACTGCATTACAGTACTGCATTACATTACTGCATTACAGTACTGCATTACATTACTGCATTACATTACTGCATTACATTACTGCATTACAGTACTGCATTACATTACTGCATTACAGTACTGCATTACATTACTGCATTACAGTACTGCATTACATTACTGCATTACATTACTGCATTACAGTACTGCATTACAGTACTGCATTACATTACTGCATTACATTACTGCATTACATTACTGCATTACAGTACTGCATTACATTACTACATTACAGTACTGCATTACATTACTGCATTACAGTACTGCATTACATTACTGCATTACATTACTGCATTACAGTACTGCATTACAGTACTGCATTACATTACTGCATTACAGTACTGCATTACAGTACTGCATTACATTACTGCATTACATTACTGCATTACAGTACTGCATTACATTACTGCATTACAGTACTGCATTACATTACTGCATTACATTACTGCATTACAGTACTGCATTACATTACTGCACTAGCTTTTTAAAGCTGCGAGTTCCATGTAGCGATTCTATGATGAACGGTCTGTGGCTGGAGTCTGACAGGCTTATTACCTCCGACCAATGGCGAGCGCGCAGCTCGGTGATCACCAGGCAGGATGCAGCAGAGGAGCTGCGAAGCCCTGCGTGGGAACGCAACACATGCCTCACAGCACAGATTGCATTCCTGCGCGCCACATCCCGCGTGTAAGGCGTGTTAGCCCTGCTGCTTCTCCAGCCGGCGCGCTGTCTCCCCGGCGGCACAGTCACTAGGTACAGCAGGGAGCTCATGGGAGACACGCGGACACCGTGGGGGCATCTCCATGGCAACGTCACTACAGTCCAGTGGGACCTGAACTTATCCACCTCCTGAGATACCCCACTGCTACCGGTTCCACTACCGTGTCGAGTGGGAAGGGAAAATAGTTGGTTCATGATTCTTCTGCTATATATTCCCCTATTGTTAGCTACCCTTTTTGTATTTCATAGATCTCTTGCTGGATGCTTCGACACACAAACAAACAAAAAAAGAAAACAAACAATCAGGATTTAAAAATGAATAGGGACCTGCAGTTCACAAGTAGCTGCAGCAATGTTGAAGAAGGAATTACTGTTGCAGCACTCTGTAACCACATCACATGGGGCCAAATGACATTTTCTCGCCACATTAATATTTGCAGCTTGTAGCGCCCAATCTATTCTGCCACATTAACTCCATAGTTGTATTTCCCTTGAGCCTGCAGTGTTGATCAGCATTCTTCAGCGGGACACAAACATTTTGTCTGAAACACCTGTGAACGCCTTCCAAGCAACAGCTTGTACAATGGCCTCACTCATGTGTAGAGGCTCCTCTATAGTGAGTCAGTGTTATATGTATGAGTCCTGTAGACAGAGTGGTGTGTGTGTATGTGTTTGTGGTTCCTATAGATAGGGTGTGGTGTGCAAGTCCTGTAGACAGGATGTGGTGTGTGTGGCTCTGATAGGCGGTATGTGGGCGCTTACGCTTGCCTGCACGCAAGTACATGTTTTGGTGGGCCCTATAGACAGAATGTGGAGTGTACAGGCCTTAGACAATGTTTGTGTGTGTGTGTGTGTGTGTGTGTGTGTAGATGAGCCTTTTAGACAGGGCTTGTTGTGCGTTTCTCAGCGCTGACCCATAGCCCCGGGCACTCACCCCTGAGCTCATTTGCAGAGATGCTGGCCAACTGGTCACTGTCATTCCCATCAGACAAAGAGCTGCTCAGGTAGTTCCCCTTGTACAGCAGGCCTGCTGTCACGTGGTGGAACGGCATCTTCCCCCTGATCAGCACCAGGGCAGAGAGAGAGAGAGAGAGAGCTTGATCATCACTTGATTAGTACTGCTAACAATCATGCACATATTTAACATCATTCATTGCATTCATCTGAATTACAGCTGCAATAAAAATGTGGTCATCAAGTATTATTTTCAATACTATATTATAGTGCTAGCTGTGTGAATGATGTGGCAATTCTCTGAACTAAAGGTCAGATTTAAGATTGATAAAATGACGTGCAAAGAGTCCTGCAGAAAAGGCTCAATCTCTTGAGCCATGCTGGATAAAGACAGCTCAGAAATAAATCAAACAAGGGGCTCCTGCCAAATATCACAGAGTGAAATGGTATATCCTTGTGTTTGTTTACAATCCATCTCTAACCCAGAAAACAATAGACTACCTCACTGGTGCTTGGTCTACATTTTACCCCTGCCATTACATTTTAGGGTAATTTACCATAAGACATTTTTAATTATTCTCATCTTGCATCTGTAATGGCTTTGCTACCACTGTGCGGCTTTGTGCTGGTAGCTGTAATACTAAATGTTTATGGAGTGTCAACAAATGGACTCCATACTGTAGAGTGGATATTTCTGATGTTTCTATGGTTGCAGCGTAATGCACCATACTCGTGAAGGGTTCCTTTGATTTAAATACACATCCAAAAACTTTAGAAATGCAGCATTTGCAATATATACAGTGGCCTCCACTATTATTGGCACCCCTGGTAAAGATGAGTAAAAAGGGTTATAAAAAATTCACCTTAATAATATAAAAATAATTTCTTGATGAGTAATTTATTTTTCTGATAATAAATTTACGTCAATTGAAGGTTGGATTTTTCTAATTTTTT
This sequence comes from Ilyophis sp. 1 JC-2022, assembly GCA_022702515.1. Classification (NCBI taxonomy): domain Eukaryota; kingdom Metazoa; phylum Chordata; class Actinopteri; order Anguilliformes; family Synaphobranchidae; genus Ilyophis; species Ilyophis sp. 1 JC-2022. Next base: position 53,337,275 of record CM040401.1, on the reverse strand, counting down.
CAGAGTGGGATTAAGCTAATTCACCAAACGGTGAGTTTTTTATAACCCTTTTTACTCATCTTTACCAGGGGTGCCAATAATAGTGGAGGCCACTGTATATATATATATATTATTTTATTTTTTTTGCAGACCATTTACAAACCTGATTGTAAGCTCATATAAAGTATACCAAGTGAGCCAAGATGTTTAAATTCATTATTAAAAATTATATGAGATGATGATTCAAAGCAAAATCCCTTGAAGTTAAAAGCTACTGGCAGCACTGTTTCAGACTGGTGGTATTGAATATGTTTCATTATATGTGTCATCATTATCAGTGATTTCAGTTAAATAACTACCTCAATATGGCTGCCCTGTGAAAGAGATATTTTACATTTTTCACTTGGTATCTTTTCCATGGCACAAAAATGTTCTGATTGATTTTAAATAATAATATTTTTTTATATAAGGCATATTGCACACAAAGGTTTGCAGCAAATGATTTTAAAACATTTTTTAAAACATTTTTTTGTCCCCAGTTTTGAATGAGCAATAGTGCCTCTCAATTGGCCGATGCACAATCCCCCCTCATGCAAGGTGAACTGATTCTGAAGAATGTGCATTCTTATGATGCACTTGCCCTTGAGCCAGCCACTGTTTTACAGGCTACAGGTCATACAGCACAACAAGAGAATTGGCAGTTATCACTGTAGAGGCATATCTCTTACTGAGAGCAGCTGACTGCCTCTAGGCACCTTGGGCTTCGCTAGGACGAGCAAATGCAGCTGTAACACAAGAGAACATGGCTATCTGTTACTGAGAGCAACTGACTGCCTCTAGGCACCTTGGGCTTCGCTAGGACGAGCAAATGCAGCTGTAACACAAGAGAACATGGCTATCTGTTACTGAGAGCAACTGACTGCCTCTAGGCACCTTGGGCTTCGCTAGGACGAGCAAATGCAGCTGTAACACAAGAGAACATGGCTATCTGTTACTGAGAGCAACTGACTGCCTCTAGGCACCTTGGGCTTCGCTAGGACGAGCAAATGCAGCTGTAACACAAGAGAACATGGCATATGGAAACCCAGCCTACACCTTGCAGGAGGATGCCACCAATTTGAAGAAAAGACCAGTGATTGCCCCTCTATTTCTATGCTAACTGAGCAGTAAATGGGCAATTTAGATGTATTTTTAGCGGTCAGAGAGTGGGCAATTTCTGCTTGAAATATCTCTGATTCAGGAGTACACCTGTGCACCTTCCCAAAGAGTGTGTCATGACTCATTATAGTGTATGCTCATTCAAGCCCTCCTCTATAAATAAACAGAAAGTGTCTCTTACAACAAAAACAACAAGTTCTTAAACTGAAGGGGAATTTGTAAGCTTCAAGCAAAACAGAGTGAGGGTCACGTTGGTATGTTAATAATCAACAAAATCTAACTTCAAGGATATAAGAACCAACTTAATCTGAGGGGAACATAAACTGTACTTTCCCTTCTGTGCTCAAGATTCTATTTCTGTGAGTAGAGAGAGCATCTCATTCTTCTCCACATGGAACAAATAATGAAAGGTTATCAGGGCGTGGGTTATCAATATAATCCACATCGCATAGCCCCATTTGGGTGATATTTGGGTTGAGGACTATTATTTACCCTTTCATTCTCAAGAGTATCCTTAGCCTATTGCTTGGGTTCCAACATTATATAAACCCACATGTCTGTCCAATCACAGAGATGGGTCATAAACGGGGATTAAGACTTGCCAAGCTTATAATAAAAACATTGGCTGCGAGCTGCCTTTTCCCCCTCAACTCTGCTTATGTTCCGACATCTAAGCCCTCAAATATGATGAACGCTGTGTCACTTCAATTTATACATCACAGTGAAGAGTGTTTTATCGAGTCCCATTTTTAGTTGGTGATGGAGGGGTCGATACTCAGTGGGAAAACTTATGTGAAATCTATGGGGCGAATGAGAGAAAGATAAATGTCGAGGTTTGGCTTTCGCAGCTTCATGCCAGAGATCTGAACATCGCCCAGAAAATGTCATTCTTGGTGCAGTGGCCAGTTGGGGCCAGAAACGGTCAGCAGCACAAAGAGATGGGTCAAAGCACAGAGAGATGGGTCAAAGCACAGAAAGATGGGTCAGCAGCACAGAAAGGTGGGTCAAAGCACAGAAAGATGGGTCAAAGCACAGAGAGATGGGTCAAAGCACAGAAAGATGGGTCAGCAGCACAGAAAGATGGGTCAAAGCACAGACATGCAGCATATATGGGCATATGTGTGTGAGTGTGAGTGCGTGCATGCACGCCAGTGTGTGTTAGTCAAGTGGCAAGATTTACTTGATACAAGTTCACAAATTTAGTCAAATATTGCACATTTAGATATAGCTAATAACCTTCAGAATCAATGCAGGCCCACTTGCTCTAGTCCCCTGTGCCATGTGAGTTTTCTTGTACAGATGGGGATGCAACAATGCTCATTTTAGAGACACACCTTTGAAAGCTCATAAGGATACTGTGTGAAATGGCAGCTGAAGTCATAGTAGGGCAGTGAAGGCTAGAGTGCCTGTGTCAGGTGATAAAGAGTGATTCAGTGGTAATAAAATCAGTGCCAAAATGACGGGGAAAACTATAGATGCATGTAAACACATGAGAACGTGTTACACAGCGTTATTAAGCACATTTATTTGAGCAACCTGGCTGCAATTGTACACACAGTCATACACATACAATATAAAATGGGATTTGCTCTAATAATAATCAATGGAAACTGGGAAGTATATATTTTCTCCAAGCAAACTTGCTTGTTTAGATGGATCTTCCCTAGACTATCAACAGCTTGATATTGGAGTACAGGTTGGGTCCAGCTCCAATCAAATGCTGACAAAGCTGTCAAGTGGACAATTGCCTCTCGGGCTGTTTACAGTCTGTTGCTCTTTATAATAACTTGGAAATGTCAGTGACTGAAGGTTGTATTTTTAAAAAGTGCATCATGTACCTGACCTCCTGAACACTCACAATTTGACAATGGGTTATAGTATGATTATTTTTTTTAGTCTGGCCTCGTAAGACAAAAGCTTCTGCCAAATGAATCAATGTGAATGCAACGTATGGCCCATTATTTCTAACCTCTCTTATATCAAATCAAAGAATAGCGTAGAGCACAGTATGGGCATGAGTGGGGACTAGCATAGTGATGCGCTTTTGTGCATCAGATGCCAGTACATGTGGTCTCAGGAGAAGAAAACGGACTGTTCCGCCTATGTCACTTCAACCACGACTGCACAGATGCTCTTTCCCTTCTCAGTTTATTTGGCAACTGTCACTAAGATCTGATGGCATGCTTCTGGCACCCTGATAGAAAATGGCTACCACAGGGTTCACTCATGGAAAGACGTTATGGTGTAGATACCCTCCTGGGCAACCAGTGGTTCATTACGACAGGAGTGTTGTCTCGTGACCTACATTATCCAGAAAGGAGCATTTTTTTATTATTATATCCTCTTCCAGAGGCCATGGGGACTGCACAAGACATTAACAAACAGCCAATATCCGCTTCAACTGCGCCACGCCCTTCAAAGTTCCCTGCCTGAGAGACATCCCGTCAGTGTAGAACCTTGCAGACAGTACCTCCTCTGCTTGCCAACGACAAACCTGTCTTCCCTAAAGGCTCGTTGATCATAGGCACATAGTTTGTTTCTTTCTGCGTGACACGAGTGTGAAATTTCATGGGTCAAGTCAGCACTTTCAGATCAAAGCATTTACTTAGTCCTTGCCCTATGCTTATTTTACAAAAACTGCATCTGTAGGTAAATGGGCAAAGGTCATTGGTACACTGATCAATCACTCATTGGTACACTGATCAATCACTTGTTTTCGATCACTCGTCACTGTACAATACCAAGGTGTTTATATGAAGCCATTATAAAATAACACATTTTGTTCACGCATAAAAATGGGTCCTTGTGAATACGGGATTTTATTTGTTTTTAAATCAGTAAAGGAAGCATCTGAAAGTCAGAATATACGCAGCTGCAACAAAAATAAAAAAAGTATACAAAAGAAAACTTCACTTCACAGATAGATTACAAGTCTCTTAATGCTAAACCTTTGGCCAGTAGACCATCATCAGAGCTCTGCCAAAGGTCTACTGGCCAAAAATATTTGTTATGAAAAGAGACTTTAAATCTATCTCAGTGTGGCTTCGCTTGACTGTTTTCTTTAAAATAATACAAATAATAATACTTTTATTGGGAAAGCAATTCTGAACAAAATTTTCACAAAAAAAATGTGGCACTGTTACCCACTGGCTTTCCATATGATATGCCACGATAAACAACAGATGGCAATCTCTTAATTCAAAAACCCTGAACAGCAGAGCAACTAAAGTTATTCATCAAAGGCACCATGAGAAATAATCTAAGCATAAAATGGACAACAACTTCTGAAAAATGGCAAAAGCTCCGTACCAGTCACAAGACAGAAATTAAATGGAAAAATATTTAATGCTATGCAGCAGGTCACCTTTTTTACTTCATTTGAATTTGAATTTACTGCCTTTTAAGAAACCTGGAGAGACTTGATTAGGCAACCATTTCTGTTTGAAAAGAGATATGAAGTCCTATTTTCAGGTCAGGCAGAAAAAGGCAGTCGCTCCTTTTGCCATTTCTTCCCATTGAAGTCTCAGGTGAGAGTAAAGTGCTTTCAAATTGCAACTTCAGTCGCACCTCCTGGTAACACACTACTACCCAATTTACACTTGTTCAAATGTCAGACATTCCTCTGGATCTGGTCTTCACAAATCCAGATGATGACATGGGGGGAGCCATTAGCCATTTAAAGTTCATTATATTGATTGCGCATGCTGCAGGGAGGCACGCACTAAATGCAGTTTTCCTCGTCCACAGCATCATTATGTGCATTCTGAGAATTACAATTCTAAGAAATATGAAGCCAATTTCCCAGCACATCATTTAAAAATGCCAAAATGGCCATGGATGACAACATTCCTATTCATATGAGGATACATTTTTTTAAAAACCAGATTGCTTTTAGAACTGACTTGCTTATTATATTTTGTCCCATTTAGCGGATGATTACATTTTTACAAACAATGCATTCATACAGTGAGATATGTGACTGAAGCAGTTCAGGTTATGTACCTTACTCAGGGATACAATGGCAGCGCCCCAGCTGAGAATAAAACCTGCCACTTTTGAGCTACAAGCTCAGTGTCCTAACCATGATAACATTATACTGCCACTCAATTTATCCAAGAGCAGTATCAATGAACAAGCACTGAGTTTGGACGGATGCTCATGTGTGACCTCCAGGGTTATCAGAGTCCAGGATTTTGGGACTCTCTTGTGTGCGTGAATTCACTCCCAAGCTTAAGGGGTCCCAAACACTGACCCGGTCTGTCTAGCTTTTGACATTGAACACAGACTCCTTCCACCGCGCTCCAGTACTGCCATACACAAACCCCTACCTGAAGCATGCCAGGACAAAACATAAATTGCATGGCTGTGTATTTAGACAAGAAAAATATATCCCTTCTTGGCCAGCAAAGTATATGCATAATCAGCTTCAGTGCTTTCTACAGCAGACCCAATGAAAACCACTTCTGGCACAGCATAAATTAAACTGGACTGGAGAAATTATATGCAGTCGTACTTCAATTGACTACAAGTACAGTATTACGCTTATGCAACCAGTGTCTGAATGCAAAGAAGCAAGAAAAAAAAATTATTATTTGGTCACAGAGAACGCCAGAATTGATTACATCCCATGACGGTATTTCATGAATGCATTTTTTAAATATTGATAAATCCTTGATAAGGTAAGACACAAGCGTCTTACCGTGTGAAGGGGAGGATAAAAGAACCTCCTAAGTCACAATTGCCATGCTTGCTGCACATGTTATTCTTACACAGCTCCGATCTGTCTGCAGGTGTGCTTACCCGTACGGATCGTACTCCGAGGGATACTGCAGAATGATCGGCTCCACAGTCGGGGTCTCCACCGCCACTTCGTCTGGGGCGCGCGGCCCCTCTCCCTGCGTCTTAAGCGGATCGGTGACCTCCATATCCAGCCAGAGGGGCGACTCTCGAGAGCGGCAGGCTATCCTCCGGACGACTCACCCTAACTGCCTCATCGAATTTTGAACTCTCCCGGTACAGCATCGGAACCGGGGACCTTGAGGTTAATAACTCAGCAGCATGGAGGAGCAGGTACTCGCCGGCGCCCATGTTCCACCACCATGCGAGACCAGACTCATTATAACGCGCCTAATGAGAGCGAGAGCCCTGCCTCTGCAGCCACGCATCACTCCAACCTTCAGAACCAAGCCCCTGCGCCAAGCCACTCTCCCCTGATTTGTGTGAAAATAATCACCCCCCCCCCCCCCCCTTCTTCTTCTTCAATTGCAACTTGCAAGAGCAATTAGTCCACTTTAATGAACATAACAAAAGATAGAGGTGCCTTGTCAGAAACACGCTCTAACGCTCTTTGTGAGGGATTCCTTATTATTATGGGGTTCGTTGAAAATTACTCAAAATAGAATAAAGTAAGAATTATTGTTAGAGTGTGGGATTGGGACATAATGCAATGACCTTTACCAAGTCTGCGAAAGTTACCAAGCAGCCTTTTAAGATGCGCCTTCTGCTCTATACACAACAATTTATGTTAACCCCCACCCCAATCAACTAGCTTTACGTAAGCCCCCACAAACAGAATGGGTTACCTTTGAAATGGTTTTGACGCAAATGTAGCTATCTATCGATTCTGCTGATCCAGCAAACAAAACTGGCTGTTTATTTGCAATGGGTTTATGTAGGCTATAACGTTATTAAGTTTCATCACTCCACAAGCAAAAACACGTAAAACGTGGAATGAAAAAAAACTATTCTAACATCTTCAATCCATAATAGGCTAATTCGTTTCAAATGTTGTTAACCTTCAAGCTAAACGTCACCGCTCCACGTGTTCTTCCGAGTATTGGATTCATTTCAATTACAACAGGTGAAATATCTTGATCTGTGCTGGAGAATTTAATGGCCGTGGGATACGCTAAAATACCGCCACCTTCCTACTCAGGGCATGGAATATTAATGACCAGTAATAAAGTGAAGTGATATAATTATGCAAATATACAATCGCCATATCCGTTCAAAACAACTTACCTGTTAAGGTAACCTTCAAAAAAAAAATTAATTCGTCGCTACGCTGCACTGTAGGAGGAGAGCTGTAGTCTGGCTATTATACGGCGACGTGCAACACTCAGATTTTGGTGAAGCAATGTGGTAAAAAGAAAATGTCCATTCCCTTTCTTCGCGGTTTTAGCTATCGTTCCATCGCTACAAAGGGTTAGACTGATCGCTTTCTCCAATGACACGTCCATGTGTACTCTGCGTGCTCGATGCCCCAGTTCCAGCCCAAACCATCCAACTGGAGTCGCATTCTCCCCGCTACTCCCATCAATTTGAATGTCCCTTGCCAGTCTTCATCATCTCCATTTCCGAAGTTGAAGAGGTATTTCGGTTTACCAAATGAGACTCCACCTTTATACCCACTCCAGTATTACGGATTCTCCCTGTTCACATCTTCTGATAGATCGCTATTCATGGCATGCTGGTAGTCATGTTCAAGAGAAATCACAAATAAATTCAGAGCTTCTTCCCTCCAAATATGATACCAAGCAGTTTCTATTTTCAGTAGGCTACTGAAACACATGCACACAGAGACAGCATAGCTAGAAGAAACTGGGTCCCTGTTGTTCCCGATTCACTAATAATTCTGTCAGTGACTGAATTAACCCATCCGGTTTAAGAAGGATGCACACGTTGCCGAGAAGCGGGGATACACGAGTCAACTGGTGCAGCCAGTCTGCTGTTACGTTATCGCTCCTGATCATTACCAGGTAGGCTGAGAATCTGATATCTGCTTGAGAAATTGAGGCGGAGGAGCTTGAATCAGAGCGGTGACCAGCCGCTGATTGCTTTAAATGACCATATTTTACAGTGATGGCTTTTCATTTGAATCAAACTATAGGATAACTGAAACGTAGATGCTCTATTTCCTAAGGATTGGTTAGCTTTTTCGTACAGTTCATGATAAGGCAACGTACAGTTAATGATATGCCAGAATAATGTGCATAGTCTATATACACACACACACACACGCATATACAATGGCCTCCATTATTATTGGCACCCCTGGTAAAGATGAGTAAAAAGGGTTGTACAAAATTCACCGTTTGGTGAATTAGCTTAATCTCACACTGAAAAAATTAGAAAAATCCAACCTTTAATTGAAGTAAATTTATTATGAGAAAAAAATTTCTCATCAACAAATAATTATTTTTAACAAAACCAAGTGTGCCACAATTATTGGCACCCCTGCATTTATATATATAATAAAGTAATATTTTTTTATATTTGGTCGCATATCCTCAATCCCATTTGAATGGATTTCTATAGGAATTGGGGGGTGGGACTAGATTTAGCTGTAAATTATGCTGGAACAGTAGGAATACATGGTTGGTAAAATGGCTGTACGTCATCAAGGGTCTGAGGTATCAAACGAGCCTCAAACCATCACTCTACTGCCAGATATGCATGCAGTAGATATGGATGGATCACTTTGAGGGTTGTTTCTTCTGACTAATTTTTCTATTGAACTCTATGGAAAAATAATTCAGGAGAAGAAACCCTTCAAGTTATCCATCCATATCTACTGTATTTCTGGCAGCAGAGTGATTGTTTAAGGCTTGTTTGATACATCAGACCCTGGATGACTGGATGACAGCCATACTGTTCCAGTGTAATTTACAGCTAAATCTAGTCCCACCCCCCAATTTCCATAGAGATCCATTCAAACGCAGAGACATTATAGTATCGCTTGTAAGAGTACCAGAAAATAAGATATCAAGAGTCTATTGATGTTGTTGGGTCACAGACATCAGGAAGTTATGGCATGCAAAGGATATGCGACCAAATATAAAAAAATTATTACTTGTGGCACACATGGTTTTGTGGTTTTGTGTGAGATTAAGCTAATTCACCAAAGGTTGAAGTTTTTTATAACCCTTTTTACTCATCTTTATCAGTGGTGCCAATAATAGTGGAGGGCACTGTATGTGTGTGTGTGTGTGTGTGTGTGTCTTCAAAGGACCACAGACAGTGAATTATTAAATAACAACCGTAATGTACAAAGCAAAGCAATATTATTTTGCTCACTATATGTGAAATTCAAGCCCTTATCCAGGTAAAATAGCCTAAATTTAAAATAGACTAAATTTTCGCAGTTCCTTTCCAGGGTGGAGAAGAAATAGCACAGCATAAAATCTATTCTTTTGAGACCACTAAAATGAAGTTCATAAAAAGTGTCATGAATAGAATTATTACATTCCTGACTAATAATATTCAGAGCTCTTCCCTCTTGAGGCAGCCTCTAAACTTCAACACGTGTCTCTGTGTCAGAGCGATGGCCTAACTATCACTTTCCCACAATAAATCAAATTCTCTGCACGATTATTAGGCTAATGTATAAGCCTACAATTTCAGGAATCAAATCATTCGTTGAACGCTTTTGATCGTTGATAACTCGTCAGCTGTAGGAACAAAAATGCTAATGTGGGTATCAACGCGGTCGTTTAAACTGTTGCATTTTACACGTTTGATAGACGTTAAATTGAACTAAATCGATAATAGGCTACTTACTGAGATAGTGTGTCCGGTCTATGGCAGCTGATGCATCCACCTCCACTTTTGACTTGCGCATCACCGACGCGTGCTAGTCACTCATGTTGTGAGCATGTAGGCTACATAGATAGGCTACAAAATTCTGACGGATTGCAAATCTCATTCATCCTATGAATAAATATTTCCTTAAAACATTTACAATCCATAATATCCGTAGTTTTTTTTTAACATTCGTTTACACACATGCCCCACAATATTAGCCTACACACACCATATATGTAATTAACAAAAGGCATGAAGCACTTAAAATCATTGAAAATATATAGGTTTTAATCGCGATATGATATGCACCATAACGAAATTCAACGCGTAGGCTAAAAATAATTCATTATAAATTTCTGAAAAAATCAAGATTATTAATAAATAATATTCAAAGGCAGTCAATGTGATAGTTTATAAATGCGCGACTTGAATTTTGGCGTTTCATGGAGAGCCTACGTCTTCATTAATAGTAGACCTACATGTCAGCGGGATAAATGTGTCATTATTCTGTGCCAACATAGATAGATCATTACTTACATCTGAGTGATGCAAATACGCATTTAACCGCCATTCCCAGGGGCTACACTCATACAGGGAACAGATTGATAATAATTTGCGCTCTGGGGAAATGCTAAGCAAAATGAACTGAAGCCAAAATCAGTAGATCTACTGTGCGACCTGTGTGTGGAAGATGAGTCCGTGGGATGTTTGTATTTAAACAGATAAAAACCTTATTTGTCCTGTCTGATCTTCTGTTATACACTTACAGCATTAAAACATTTCCCGATTATAAAGTGAAACAATTTTCTGCGTGGGTCAGAATGATTAACAATGTCTGATAGCTGGACTCAACTCTTCATCGATCAGCTGCCTGTCAAGAAGCGCGGTAAATGGACAGGGCCGTCGTTAAGTTACAATGCACTGACCAATAAAAACAGATTCGTCTTTGTTAGAAACCTAGCAATCATGTACTGACTCTGAGCTTTATAACCACTATAATGTATGCCTGCATGCGCAATTAATGCTTGTATTTTGTTTCTGCAACAGTTCAAATAACTTTCCTAAAAAACTCAATAAAGGTAAGTTAATGCTGAAAGTGAGATGGTGAACCATGTGAGCCCATATACTGCTAACATTACAGTGCTCTCCTCAATTAATATGAACAAGAAAAAATAGAAAATAAATAGTTTCATTCTGATACTGATTAGAGATAAAAACAAATCTTTAATGCAAAATCATTTTTATTTTAAAGAAGATGTGTGTCACAATTATTGGCATCCCTGTATTTAATGCTTTGTGCACCCTCGCTTTGCCAAGATAACAGCACAGATAACAATCTTCTCCTGTAACGTTTGATGAGATTGGAGAACACATAGCAAGGGACTTGAGACCATTTCTTGGATCATTGTCCTGCTGGAAGATCCAACCACAACCTACTTTCAGCTTTCTGACAGAGGCAGCCAGCTTTTGGTCTAAAATCTTCTGGTATTGGATGGAGTTCATGATGCCTAACAAGGGGCCCATTGGAGGACAAACAGCCCACAACATCACAGATCCACCACTATAGTTCACAGTGGGGATAAGGTTTTTTTCCGCATAACTATGCCTCTTATTACATCAAACCCACCTTTGGTATTTTTTGCCAAAAACCTAAATTTTCATCTTGTTTGACCATAGCACCCGGTTTCAATCTAAATTCCAGTAACATTTATCAAACTCCAGGTGCTTACGCTTGTGGTATGATGACAGTAAAGGCTTTCTTCTGGTAAGCCTTCTAAATAGCTTGTTCTCATAGAGGTGGCATCTAATACTGTACTTTTGGAGACTTGGCAACCCCAAGATGCAATTAACGTCAATTGTCAAACAGATTTTTTTTCGAAAATTGTGCCACTCGAAACAACCTCCTCACTGTGCGTGGGCGAAAACTACATGCTTCGTCTTCTAGACAGGTTAATCACAGATGCAGTTGTTGTAAACTTCTTAATGATGGCTTTAATGGTGGAAATAGGTAGTTTCAGACAATTTTTTCAAGCTATTTTTCTATAGCCATTGCCTGATTTATGAAGGTCAACAACCTTTTGTCTCATTTCATTTGTGGTTTTTGATCTTCTCCATGTTGATGGATAATTAAGGGGTTTTGGTCTGTGTGAATTTTTGTCCTTTGAATAACTTTCCATAAATTAAAGATTAGATGTTCATATTTTGAGAGTAAGGTCATGCTGATAAATGTCAGACATTCTTTATAGCCTTTTTTGCCCATATTTTCCAGGGTTGCCAATAATTCTGGTCAGCACTGTCGCTACTGGTGCTTTAATATTCATTAATGTGCACATTACACATGTGCAAGCTCACTTGTGTTCTGTTTTTTGAGACAACATTAGTCACAATTTATTTTTATGGAAGTATCTCTCATTAAAGCGATAATTCTGATTTTTCTTTTTTTTCAAAATTATTTCAGTTTTAATGATTGGCCCTGGCAGTTTTAGTGTGCAAAGAAGGATATTTTAGTTATATACAGATGTTTCTGACAACCTGCCAGCTTTACAATGGCTGGCATAGGGGCATTAGGGGACTTATGGACTAGCCCGAGACCAAGGAAATAAATTTCAAGTAACTCCAAAGTAGCTTGTACAGTGACATTATTCCTCCAGAGGTAATACGTGTGTATGTGCCAATAGAAAACATGCGCTTAAACTGAACTCTTTTTTAACCCAGAGTTTAAGTGAACAATCCCTTTAAAGCTGTGTGCGCTGTGAAAATTTTAATATGCTTTTGCCCAATTGAGGCTTTGTGAGACAAATTGGGTCCCCTACGAATTTGGAGGCTATAACATCAGGTACTCACACTGGGCGTCATAAAAAATTTACTTCAGGAAATGTAAAATCTGATTGGAAATAAAATAATAATTTGGCGCCAACGTGCGGCTGTGTATGTCCAATTCCCACCCTAATTTGGAATGCCCAATTGTACCCCCAACCATTTTTATGGAGTGACCCCACTTTACAGGACACACGGGTATCAGACTTCAGTTCAGACCAATGGCTTGCCTTCGAAACACATGGCTCAGCCAGCTGTTTCTCCCTACACACCATCGCCAAACTCGCACAGAGCGGAATCGAAGGCCGACCACCCATATGCAGCTGTATGCAGACCGTGAGATTGCCCAGCGGGGTTACCAGATGAATGCGCAACGACTGAAACCTCCCATACCCTGGGCGACACCCCCCCCCCCGCAGGGCTACCAGCCACAGTCGGCACGGGAACAATCCAGATGGTAATGGTAATTGTTTGGTAACTTCTAGACATTAAAACAGTTAATTTCAGGCTGCTGTGAGGTTTAATATGTACAACAACACTGTCTTTTGCACACAAAAAAACTGTTCCACTCGCTGAGCGGGCTAATGCTAATTTGCGCAATTTGAATACCCATCAATTAGGAAGAGGGGGGGAATGGGGCGTTGACTTTTTTACATGGAAAAATAGTTTTTACCTTTTTTCTACGTCACGGGGGACGGGCCTCAGCTAAAATTTGGTTGGCAGCGGGTGGCTTTTTTTTGCACAAAATGTGGTGATGCGGCTTAATTAGATTTTAGTCTTTTTTATGGAAACAAAGTAGGCCTACTCAGCTTTACAACTCAAGACATGATTCATGTTTATTAACCCTTTAAATAAAGTATCAATACAATATTTTAAATGTCTAAAATCCACACATTTGAGTCAAAAACACAGTTGTCAGGTAAACGATACACTGCAAGTATGTTGTTGCCAAGGAATTAACTTTGCTCTGGTTTTGTGTAAATAATGTATTTTTTTCTTTTTTGCTTAATATTTCATTGTATATTACAGAGGTTTCCTCAATAGTATTCCCAAATTCTTTCTGCTTCTCCATAATTTCCACCCCATTATAAACATTGTTTGTACACTATATCCTTTTTACATTTCTGTTTGTCTGGGCCAGAAGGGTGTTTGGGATTCTATACGCACAGCAAAATGTTCAGTGTGAAATATACTCTGACAGAGTACATTCCACTCCGGTATAGTAAATTTGATTCCTACAGACACCATTAGAGTTAAAATAACACTGAACATTTTTTTGCAGGTAGACTCTCAGCAACGGATTTTATTGCCCCACCTGTTCACTTTAGATTAGCTGGTCAGGCCTAATAACACTGGTATCAAGTTTATTTGACTTGTTGTAATAGAACCTTAAGAAACTGTTATTTAAACATTTTTAGACACACTGCTCTGTGCAAAGTGAAGCAAGACCAAATCATTTGAGAATTATGTTACAGGAAAGATAATACAGTGAACTTTGTATTTTTGGAAAAAACTCTCTCCCATCTTTTTGGGTAATCGATAAGAGCTGATTAGAGACCAATTTTACTACTTGCTTTTCATTACCTATTAGTAATTAGCAAGATTAATGCCAATTAATCTGAATTGAGTGGCATAAAAATGTGTTTTCGATACACTTAGTCCCATCCTTAAGCATGGGCAATAATTCTCCATTTAAGTGATGTGTGAACTTCTGTTAATATATGAATTCCTCCAACACATTTTACAAAATTCAATTAGCAAATATATTATTAAGCCTTCTACTGGAAAGTCCAGATTCAGAGAGAATTCTGCCTGTCTGGCCCGTACGCTGCAAGGGTTTCTGTTTTAAATTCACTTATCTAACATCTTAATCACTTAATTAAAAAAGTTAATTGGATTTAACTCAGATACCTATTATTTTAATCAGCTGCACCGGATTTTAATCAGCTACACCAGACCTTAATCAGCTTCTCCATGTAATGTATTAGTTTCTCCAACAACATTAGCGGGATTAGAGGTGTGCACTGTTACCTTAAATGGAAAAAGTAGATTTTGGCAGATACATACTTCTGTAGTATGTGTTTTGAATGTATTCGTTATATTAAAGCTAAAGGAAACCAAATCTTAAATCCTGTAATTTTCATGTTACACTAGAGGTGTGTGTTCACCTATGTGACACCATTAATATGAGCAAAAAATTTATAAATCAACTGTTCTAGTTGCCAAAGTCCTTTAACCTTCCTCCAGTGTTTGTTGCTACCCCCCTTACTTTGGTGTTCCCGGCCAAATTTGGCCGGTCGGTTTTAACTGCTCTTATATTAACAGAGAAAACCATAAAACCACCTTTTAAGCTGTTAAACAATGTCTTAAATTGGTGATTAGTAATTGCAGTGAATATACAAAAAACACACAGAAAATGTATTTGTAAATAAAAATTTTATTGTAAAAAAAAAACGAATTCAAAACAGAAACCATATAAACAGAACATTAACATGAACAGTTCTCTGTGCGTGTGTGTGTGTGTGTGTGTGTGTGTGTGTGATGAATGTGAATGTGTGTGTGTGTGAGTGTGTGGTGAATGTATGTGTGTGTGTGGTGAGTGTGTGTGTGTGGTGAATATATGTGTGTAGTGGATGTGTGTGGGGGGGGGGTGGGGCAGAGGGAGTGGGTGGGGGTGAGGGGGTTAAGGTTATCAGTACACAACTGGGGACTTGGCGTCATGCACGCCCTTCACAGGGAAGTTTTGGCTTTGCTAGCAAATATAGCTAACACAGCTAACAACTAGGCCTACAACAATAATGTTTTAACTTTTAATTGTATATGTTTATGATTCTGTATCAGTATGTTGGCAGATACATCAGCATTTCATGCTGAAAACGAAAGCTGAAGTGTTTTAAAAGCTAAAATCATCTAAAAGTCATGTTTGTTTACTGTTCACAATGTGGGTCTTGGTGTGATGTCTGCCATGATGATGTGATGTCAAGTTTTTCCTGTTGGGGTTGTTGATCTCCGGATCCATGATTTCCGACATGAAACTTCTAGTTGGAAGGGCGTTTTATTACATTTTCCCTTGTCAGATATCGGGATGGTTGGAAATGAAAAAAACTAATGCAGCATTAATTCAGTTGCTGTGCTCATGGGCTGAACTAAAAACATCTGGCTCTTGTGAAAGTTATGTCTTTGGGGGGAACTTTGAGTTTTGAATTTAAGTTCCACACACAAAAACAAGTTCTGCACATGCGTGGTTAAAGCTAGACTATTCATTCAACTCACAACGTACAAGTACAACGAACCGACAGCCATGTACCAAACAGTTCCAAACATTGACTGTTGTTTAACGGTAGTTCAAAATTTCAATTAGCCTCTGGTCAGTCGGTCACTACAAAATGTATGCCCCAATGTTAAGTCAATGGACAA
Organism: Ilyophis sp. 1 JC-2022; assembly: GCA_022702515.1. Lineage (NCBI taxonomy): Eukaryota > Metazoa > Chordata > Actinopteri > Anguilliformes > Synaphobranchidae > Ilyophis > Ilyophis sp. 1 JC-2022. Next base: position 53,321,321 of record CM040401.1, on the reverse strand, counting down.
TTCATTTTCGGTATCGTAGAATAAAGGTTTATTTAAAAACTGTACAATAAAAAGAAATATGACCCCTCAAAATGCCTGACATATCAGCTATGTCTACTTAAACTATTCAAGTTGTAGAATTTGGTTATTGGAAACAAAATTCTAAATCTAAATGCAATTTTTTTTACGTATAACTATATGAAAACGGCTGAACAAATCTTTCCCATATTTGTTTTATGGTGAGATATTTATGATATGAGTTAATCTGCCAAGTGGTTTGGTAATTGGTGCTAAAATGGCTGCAATATTGACGGGTGAAATTTGGGTTTTAACATGCAAGTTGCAACCAAAACCAAATTTAGGAATAAAGTGCTGACAACAAACCAACACATCCTGCAGTTCTTTAGTTAACTGGGAACTGTGATATTGTCACGGTTCGTGGGCAATTTTTTCTTTTTCCGCTGCGGTTCTCGTCCTTTTCCTCGGGAGACATAGTTTGGTGCTCTCACTCGTGTTTTTGAGTTTGCCCTATTCTTGGGTTGATTATTATTTGGCTGTTTAGCTACTAAGATTTATTCTTTTTTTTTTCCTACTTATTCGTAGTTTTTACTCCCTTAGTGGTCCTCACCTGTGTGGGTGACTTGTTCTGAACCCCCTTACCTTCGCATTTGATTCGCCGCTAATAAACCCATCACCACTTGCACAGATTCATATTTGGTGTGATGGTCTGGATTAGGATGTTTGGAAAATAAACAAGATATATAACCAAGAAAAACAGTATACAAAAAGTAAATCTCCGCTCAGAAGCACAACAGACTTTGTCTTCCTGAAGTACAACCCAGGCACTCTGACTCAAGGGCACTCCCATTTGTCAACATATGGTGGCGATGAGAAACGCATACCAATGAATCACCTGTGAAAACAAACAAGTTCTGTGTGTACACAGCCAGAGTTTTCAAATGAAAGCGGAAAAGAATTGGAGCTCTGCCTTCGTATTCTCACCTTTGGTAATGTGTTGCGTCTAAGTCTGACATCATTTGGAAGTTGCCGTTGGAAGCGTGCTCCGTCTGTAAGGTCCCAGGTCAGACTTTCTTGGGGGCACTCAGAAATCCATAAGTTTCTTAGAGAAGAATGGCTCGTCCCCTGGACCCTGTTGAGGTTGTCCAGGAATGCAGAAAAGAAGGACCCCTGTTGGTTTAGTTAATTCCATGTCAGCTCCATTTTCCCAATGGACTGAATTGAAACCACGTTGGAGACTTCTTTTAAAGTTTTACCTGGGCCTGCTCCACTGGGTGGGAACCCTGAGGTAGTCCAGGATATGCTGAAGTGATTGTAGTATGGTACATTTATCATGGACTGGAAATGCATTTAAAAGGGAAAAAGCATGTTTAGGGTTTCTTTCTCCCCCTGCTGCAACCACAACCCTCCTGGAGAAGATAGATTAGTACTTTTGCCAAACATTAAATGCCAGTGCCCCATCTGAGATCCAAAGTCACAAGCATATGGCTTCACAGTAAGGCTGATTATGGTGCCCCACCAGTTGATGCAGGTCTAACCCACACATTCTCATTACTGATTAATGGGTACTAAATTCAGTTCAAGCTCTTTCACACTTATGTATGTAGTGATAAAGCTGGCATTCCTTTTTTACTTTACCTGTGTGGTTCTTACGTAAATACTTGCCTTTTTATTTATTTATAAACTTCGCTAATTTAAGATATGCTTTGAGGGCCGTCGAAGAGTCTAACCTATCTACAGGGACCCCCTTTACCCCTTATGCTACACTTGTGTACAGTATATTATGCTACTGTAGATCCCTCCCCATTCCCTCTGATCAAAACACTGTTGTATGCACACAGAGGTAATAGAATAGAATAACTTTTATTTCCCGCTAGGAAACTTCAGTTGTAGCCCCATCAACAACAAAAAAGACATAGACAGTGGGGCAGACCCACAACACACAAACAAACATATCAAACAAAGACATCCAACAGAATCATTACAGCAATCAAGTGAATTAAGTTAATTAAAGTGCAATACAGCCATGATTAAAAATAGCCCCGCGTTCCCGAGATGTCCAGTGTCACCAAGCAGTCCAACACACAAACTCCGCCTCCATGCCTCTCCTCTATACATGCAGTGCCGCGGTCTCTGTACACCGCTGAAACGGAGCACCGAACTGCGTCAATCTTCCCAGTGGTCTCCTCACTCCTCCCCCGCATTATGTTTTCCTTCCCTGGTTGCCTTTTGAAGATTGCCTGCACTCCCGACATCTTCAACTCCGGTGAAAAGCGATGGTAACTTTGTTGCTGCGGTCTGCAAGTCCAACGGACATTCCCGAGCATATGTTGCGAATGCGTCTCCATGGCGATGACCACAAACAAATTTATATTGACTAGACAATTCGTCAATATTATCAAAAGGAGCAGCAGGAGCGCCCTGAAAAATTTCCAGCCCGCTTTCCGGTCCCACTACTGAAAAAAACAAAGATAAAGCCAGACACAACAAAACACATTCAAATTAACAAACACGAGAGACAGCTGTTACAGCGCCACGTGACGTCATCTATAAGAGTAAAAGTATTCACTAAACTAAACTAAAGTTCATTTGTTATCTCTTCAGTCAATACGATTGTATTGTGAGTGCTGATTTATGGGGGTGAGCTGGTTTTGTTGACATGGAAATAGGGAGAGGCTGTTCTAGTTGTCGTAATGTTTCAGCCTTGCCTCATAGAAAACCCTTTGGCTGTTCATGATGGAGGACCACTGACAGATGACTCGGCCTGGAACGAATTCTTTCCTCAGGGGTGAGAATCACACATCGTTGAGGGCAATAGAGATGATGGACTACAGATTGGGAATGACTAGATTGGATTTATGCAATGCACTCAAAATGAAGCATCTTCTAACATAAAATTCTAAAACTATATACAGTTTGACTGCTCAGCTTTCGTACATTTAACCAGTAGTTTCAATGGAATATTGATCAGTGAGAGACATAATCTATGAATGCTGACATATGAACCTCAGCAGCATTGACACATAAACAGTGGCAAGGCATGTGCGTACAACTATATGTTTAGTTATTGGGAGTGTTTGTGTTCTAATTCCCTCAAACTATCTTTATGTTAAAAAACAAGTCAGGAATTGTTTACATTATATAACCAATATTGCAAGTATTTTTGACATACATATCACTCAAGCACACACCAAACTAATGATGCATTTATTTTCATATGCTTAAGGTTACAAATCATTAAGTAAAGGAATGGTCATTTGCATTTGTCGCCTGGGTTGTTTCAGTACATCAATCAAGCCCATTGGCAGCAGCAGTTGGTTAAGAGCCAGTATCTCTCATTAGTTCAGCCCCGCTTCAGCCAGGAGGCCATCATCCCTTCAGCAGTGTGCTCCCTGCTCCCTCAGCATGCCAGGGACAGTAGCGCTGTGTTGATAGCCTGCCTTAAAGATGACAGGGTTGGTAGTTGGGTAAAGGCAAGTAAAAGGCTATCCTTAAGAAAGCTCTGCCTTTCCCTTGTGAACTGAGATAGCACACAGTGAGCGCTTCATCCAGACATAATTTGGTTTTACACGGTCGGGGACAGGCATTTTGGAAGGCAGCTCAGGCTCAGTGAGGTGTAGGGAATGGCGGTAGCGCAAACAGAGTGTTGTAGGAGCACTGACTCATTTTCTCTTCACGGATTCACTGAAACGGCTCAAACGAGCGGACCACTCCGTGTGCTGATAGGAGGCGCGGCGCACTGGTGAAAAATAATGACGGGCAAGGAGAAACACATACATTAGTAAAATCAACAGTGAGAAAACACAGCAAGAGAAATAGAGAGGAAAAAATAAGACATGCCCGCCTAAAAACCCTCTCAAAGCACAAATGGCTTTAAAAGTTTGGGTCAACCGTAACTCTCATAAAAGTTTGTCACATCTGCTAAACTGAGTGAGGGGTATTGTGTGCCTCTTCGTGTGTATATGTGTGTGTGTGTTTGGTTGTGTGTGTGTGTGCGTGGTTGTGTATGTGTGTGTGCGTGTGCATGTGGGGTTAAAATATATGGAGATGTAATAGAATTTTTGTATATTAAGTTCTCATTAATGACCCACTCATTTTTACATTCATTAATTAAAATTGACTGCAATTCCTACAGTAGACATCAGTCACCCATTACATTTAAAATTACTTTAGGACAGGACAGGCATTATTTTAGGACTGCTACATTATGGGATCAATTTATGATTCATGGGCATTCTCAAAACATTAATAACATATGAATTGTGTCTACCGTAGGGCAAACACAGTAAAACACTTAATACTAATAACAGGTGATAACCGTTTTGATCTATTAATGTTGCGTTCCTGAGGGGGACTGGACCCAAATGCAAGACTCAGAGATGGCTCAGGGGAAAACTCCGCCAGGGAGTGCATTTAATGGAAAACAGGCAGGGGCAAAACAGGAAACGGGCCATGAAGACAGACAGGGAGGAGACGGGCCGGGAACGACTGGGCAGGAACTGGACGAGACAGGAACTGGACAGGACAGGAACTTGCAGAACAGGAACTTGAGGGACAGGGACTAGACAGGGACTGGTGCGGGGCACCGAGGTCAGGAACAGGTGCGGGCACCGCAGTCAGGAACAGGGGTGGGGTGCTGCGAACAGGAGCAAGCACTCAGCCTGGGGGCAGGCACTCAGCCTGGGGTTCAGACGCTCAGCCTGGGGGTCAGGAACAGGTGCGGAGGCCCGTGGATGGTGCGGGGGCCCGTAGTCAGGGCCAGGCGCTCAGCCTGTGAGGAGAAAGGGAGCCTGGAAGGAATGAGGGAGCCTTGGAGGAATGAGGAACCTTGGAGGAACGAAGGGACCTTGGAGGAACGAGGGAGCCTTGGAGGAACGAGGGGACCTGGGAGGAACGAGGGAGCCTTGGAGGAACGAGGGAGCCTGGGAGGAATGAGGAGCTTTGGAGGAACGAGGGAGCCTTGGAGGAACGAAGGGGCTTCGGAGGAACGAAGCTGACCTTGGAGGAACGAGGGGACCTGGGAGGAACAAGGGAGCCTGGGAGAAATGCCGTCAGGGGGGCAGGGCACTGACAGGGCTGGGGCAGCTGGGAAAAGGGTCAAACGGGGCCAGGGCAGATGGACAAAACAAACACAAAAACCGCAGGACATGACGGGATCACAAGACGGTCTGGCCCCTAACAAAGAAACGGGGCAGACTAAATACAAACACTGACAAGGACCGAACGAGAAACAGGTGGGACGAGAACACAAGAGGAAAACACAATCAGGTGTGGGGAAGTGGAGAACACAAGTGGAGGAAAAGAGGAAAAACACAGGGTGGACTGACAGACAAATGGAAAACCAGAAACGGAACTGGAACATGACAATTAAACCGTAAAAAAAAAAAGTAAACCATAAAATTCACATCCCTAGAGCTCCCAAGTGGCTGTGTTTCTCTTTCTTATCCAGTAGAATAAATCAAGTTATTTATCTTTAGAATATAAAATTCACATAGTATCTGCATTTCTGATGAGGAAGATTTGCGAACCGCATTCTCACTGGAGATGATGACAATAATGTCTGATGAACAATATGGCAAAAAGATGACAATAATATGAACTGACAAAGGAGACAAAGACCAGCTTAATTTTGAGACATAGAAAAAACAGAACAGTCTGCTTCAAGTGCTTAGTAATAGAGGGACTTTATGAACCGGCATCAAAATGGTAGCTTTTATATGAAGCATCTAGAATGACAACATGAAAAGAACCCAGTCAAATTGTGAAACATAATTAAACTGCCTGACTGGAAAAACCTAAAGCTGCTTTATGGTTATCTGTATGGTTCAGAGACAGTGCCACTTGGGTAACAGAACAGAACTAATTTTACCAGAGGCCCCCTTACAGAAAAGGAATACATGGCAATGTACTGAAATAAAATATCCAGTTATTTTCATACTTAATTGAATTACTTTTATTTTTACTTCAGAATTACTGTTATTTTCCTTTAAGGAAATGGAATACACTTCAATATATTGCCAAATATGTGGACCTGTTGTAAAAAAAATTATGTTATAGTTCACGTGTTATTAAAAAATATATTGTAATATCTGTAAGTGGGAATAATTTGCATATTTAGCTTATACTGTATTTAAAAGTTGCAATATATTTTGTGATCTTGATATTTTAGTTCAAAATACTGCAGTATGTTCAATTTCTTTGAAAGGTACATATATTAAACACCTTTGCTGTGAAATATATATATACAATATTTCAGCATATTCCATTTCCATGAGGGTCAGAAAATCTTTTTTGAAGGTTTCGGGGACAGTCTGCTGTCAGTAGCATAAACGCAGTTCTCAGACTGCCTGTGATATAACCCAATGATCGATTAGATTAACTTCATGAATCAAGGGGAACATTGTAAGGCTGTCACTGCATGCACGTTGGTGCAGGAAGGGGAGTACATGCATTAGACAGAGAGGAGGGGGGGGCGGTGCATTAGACAGACAGCCCATCAATTTCCATGTCCCCCCTGGCCTCACCCATCCCAGAAGCACTGCACATGCACACACATGCATACAAATGAAGCACTTTTTAAAATCACTGCAGGATTCCGCGGCAGCAAAATGGAGCCTTTGAGATTAGAGACCTGCCGTATCTCTAAGGAAACCTCTGGTTTACAGATAAGATGGTAAAGCAGTACAGTGGGACACTGCTGCTGTGAAGAGCCGGTGTTCCCTACTGTGATGGTGGTACTGACGCGGGCGGTCACGATGAGGAGGAGATGGACAGCGGGCAGGTGCAGAACCGGCCTGTCCGTAAACACTCCAATGTGTGCCACTCTGTTTATGGGTCTTAACAAGTTCTCACAGGAAATATTATAAAATTAGGGGTGTCTGCACCCATCCTATCTGAGAAATGGCCTGTAGAATATTGGACTTCTATTTTTGTACAAACGGCTACAACTCCACCATTAGAACATGATGAAGCACATTACTGTTTGCCATCGTAAAGCACTGTACACAGGAAAAGTCTATTAGAGTTAAAAGTACATTTTGCTGTGTATATGTTGATATTTTACAGTATGTTCCTATACATTATGTTGCACTGTGAGCAAATGACGAAGAAGCTGGAAAACTGCAGTGCATTTAAAATGGTGCTGTGGTTTTTCCACACGATACTTTTACTGCTTTACTTGGTGAACAATGATCATTTATACCATTGAATGACCTTTTCCTGTTTGCAAAGTTATTGTGCAGGGATTGATACGCTCTTTTTATGTGCTGGGTTTTAAATGGGTTTCTTTGTTGTGCACCCGGACCTACACTTTTTTACCTGTGTGAAATTGTGTTTTCTGTGTGAATACAAGACTTGAATTTGTTAGCTGCTTTTTATACACTGTAGACCTATTTTAGCTCAACATCTGCATAGATAAGATGTACCCAGTGGTGTACGTTCACACACACACACACGCACGCACGCACGCACGCACGCATCCACGCACGCACACACACACACACACACACACACAAATGTGTGTGTGTGCATGCGTGCGTGGATGTGTGCAAGCGTGCGTGCGTGCGTGTGTGTGTGTGTGAACGTACACCACTGGGTACATCTTATCTATGCAGATGTTGAGCTAAAATAGGTCTACAGTGTATAAAAAGCAGCTAACAAATTCTGCTCTTCGACAGCTTGCATTTCAGGCCACCACGAGGAGGCCGCGGATATACTTATTCAAGATCTGTATCTTTTAATTTGCTTTCTGCTGTCATTGACAATGAATGCATGTATGAAATAAGTTGCCAGGTCTCACAGACCAAAGATCAGACAAAATAATGCTAAACAAAAATGTATTTTTTCTTTGCATTTAACTTCATCTTTCTGGAAAAAAACGGACAATAAAACCTTTAGTTGTTATCCAGCCACAAAGCTAATTCCATCATATCACTTGCTCGCTTGCTGTGTAACCACAGTGCTAGTAGTTAATTACACATGGTCACACTTGCAAATGAATGCTCATAAGCACAGTACATGCTACATGCAGCTGTGTTCATGACCTGCTTCCAGTGGAAACACACAACAGCAATCATCATTCCTGTTAGCAACAGTTATGTGCGCTAACTTGACCATTTAAGAGCAGAGATATAAACTGACAAGCATGTTTAGGCACAGTGCTGTGAATAAGCCATGCATTGGTGGTTGTATTTTTTCAGTCATTATACTTTTTAGCTTCACATTTTCAAGCGTTTTGATTTCTTTGATTTAAATTATATATATTACTATGTACTGTAAATCTCCACGGATAATGTATTTCACTGTCCTGGTCACAATATTGATGTCTGCATGGTCTGGTTCTACGGTATGTCTCAAATGTTTATTTGTCATCAAATCAAGTGCACCTAAAGCTCCTCTACACAGCAAGTGCACCTAAAGCTCCTCTACACAGCAAGAATGTAAATATGATGTTCTTCGCTCTGATTGTGACATGGTGATTTCACTAACACTTACTGGTTGCTAAGAAAGCATATTTATGTCACCACGTACATTGTGCCCAGAGACTCCAGCAGCTGATGTATAGCAGCAATATTCTGCGACAAATCTGCGACCACCACATTACATGTTGCAGTTCCTGTATGGTCGTACTGCAGCGGCAATGGAGATGAGCAGTAACTGATTTCTCACAGTGCAGTCTCAGAACATTTGGTAGCGGAAGAAGGGGGTAGAGGGAGTGAAAAGGACATACTTAATGTGAATATGGGGGGGTCCCCTGAGATGATGTGGGATGGGTTGTGTCATCACATCGAGCTTGAATGTGTGCAGGAGTTGAGGCAAGACGGTTTGTGCTGAGGAGGAAAGAGGGAATTAGTTTGGAACTATTTTGCTCTCCCTCACTCTCCCATTTTCTCTCTTTCTGGCTGCAGGCAAACAGACTATTTTCAGGACACAGGCCATTTCAGGACTGCCAGCAACTCTAGTACGACTCATACTGGGCAGGGACTCATACTGGGCAGGCAGTCGCTCTCGATATCATCCGACTGGGCTCCAAAAGACAGGGCATCTGTGCACCATTTGCACACAGACTGGCCTCCAATGTGGCCAGCAATGGCACGGCAGATGACCAGCGCTTGAGCAGGTCAGAGCATGTGAGGGAGGTTGGCTCAGTATACTGTCACCTGAAAAGGTGTGCTCTCAGGTAGAGGGACATCTAGGGATCCAGTAGGCTGTACAGAGTTGCCCCTGCATCAACCTGTCATTCTGCCAAAGGTCACAAAATAAAATTAAAAAAGATCAATGCTTCCAAAGCAGCCATTAAAACAAGGACTCTTTGTTCCACCATTTTAATTGTAACGGGTATGAATGATTCATTCAGATTCATTGCAATTCACAAGACTTTCAAGTTCACTGCGACAATAAAATGCAAATCCCCTAGCCAAATAGACATCAATATGCCATGCCAGACGCTGGTTTTGCATTCGTTCAGGTTCATTGTTCCCTTGGTTAGCAGGGCAATTATCATTTGCATAACCGCTTCTCAAGGTGTCTCAGACTTCATTGACCAAATGGATAAGGGTTCTCACAAGTTTTACCTATGCTGTAAATCCATGAAACTGTTCTCCATATCTAGTAGGTTATTCTACCTATCACGTGTGGCCTTGACGAGGTAGCATGTCCAGGATTACAGTGGTACCTGACTTGCTCAATATGTGAAAGCATGGGAAAGAACACAGGAGATTCACATAGATTCACATAGAACATAGATTCATAAATTCTCTGGCCAGCGAGTGACACAAAGGCACATATATTCTCCTAAAAAAAATCAATGTGTTTCAATGAAATGTAGCAGTTGAAACTATGTTAAATTGTAATAACCTTTGGGTTCTAGGCTTGGCAGCTGTCATGAGATGAAGGTGGCCTTCTGGCATACAAGAAAAAAAATACTTCAATGAATAGGGCATTGCATTGTTTCTTTGGTATTAAATTATGGCTTTACATTGCAGACACACACTTATTTGTAAAAACATGTTTTGCAGTACAGTAATAAAAGCACTCTGAGAAGGCTTTCACTTTCTTGCCGTGAAAATCCAATAAAGCCAAACCCTTCGGGGGAGAAAAAACTCATAAAGATGGTGCATAGTTCAAAAATAAAATTTAAATTTAAATTAAATATAATATTATTTTTCAGCCACCTGCACTAAGTTTGCCACCACATTCTATTTGGGTCTTCTGTTCCATTGCTTTGTTCTATTTCTATTATTTAAAAAAAGATTTATTTGAGGAACCTACCATTGAGATCATCTGATATGAGTTTAAAAGCCTTAACTTTGTTTCTGTGCCACAAAGCCCATAATTCTACAAAAGCTTTTGTCTTATGGTGGTTAAATACACTGCATCTCACCCACTGGCATCTCCTACTCTAGCAGAACAGCTACCTGCCTTAGGACTACAGATGCAAATTAAATTATGTCTAACTCTGACGCAGCTGAGATGCTGTGCTGTGTCCTACTCTAGCAGCATATAGCAGATACCTGCCTTAGGACTACAGATGCAAATTAAATTATTTCTAACTCTGACGCAGCTGAGATGCTGTGCTGTGTCCTACTCTAGCAGAACAGCTACCTGCCTTAGGACTACAGATGCAAATTAAATTATGTCTAACTCTGACGCAGCTGAGATGCTGTGCTGTGTCCTACTCTAGCAGAACAGCTACCTGCCTTAGGACTACAGATGCAAATTAAATTATGTCTAACTCTGACGCAGCTGAGATGTTGTGCTGTGTCCTACTCTAGCAGCATATAGCAGATACCTGCCTTAGGACTACAGATGCAAATTAAATTATGTCTAACTCTGACGCAGCTGAGATGCTGTGCTGTGTCCTACTCTAGCAGAACAGCTACCTGCCTTAGGACTACAGATGCAAATTAAATTATGTCTAACTCTGACGCAGCTGAGATGCTGTGCTGTGTCCTACTCTAGCAGAACAGCTACCTGCCTTAGGACTACAGATGCAAATTAAATTATGTCTAACTCTGACGCAGCTGAGATGCTGTGCTGTGTCCTACTCTAGCAGAACAGCTACCTGCCTTAGGACTACAGATGAAAATTAAATTATGTCTAACTCTGACGCAGCTGAGATGTTGTGCTGTGTCCTACTCTAGCAGCATGTAGCAGATACCTGCCTTAGGACTACAGATGCAAATTAAATTATGTCTAACTCTGACGCAGCTGAGATGCTGTGCTGTGTCCTACTCTAGCAGCATATAGCAGATACCTGCCTTAGGACTACAGATGCAAATTAAATTATGTCTAACTCTGACGCAGCTGAGATGCTGTGCTGTGTCCTACTCTAGCAGCATGTAGCAGATACCTGCCTTAGGACTACAGATGCAAATTAAATTATGTCTAACTCTGACGCAGCTGAGATGCTGTGCTGTGTCCTACTCTAGCAGCAGATAGCAGATACCTGCCTTAGGACTACAGATGCAAATTAAATTATGTCTAACTCTGACGCAGCTGAGATGTTGTGCTGTGTCCTACTCTAGCAGCATATAGCAGATACCTGCCTTAGGACTACAGATGCAAATTAAATTATGTCTAACTCTGACGCAGCTGAGATGCTGTGCTGTGTCCTACTCTAGCAGAACAGCTACCTGCCTTAGGACTACAGATGCAAATTAAATTATGTCTAACTCTGACGCAGCTGAGATGCTGTGCTGTGTCCTACTCTAGCAGCATATAGCAGATACCTGCCTTAGGACTACAGATGCAAATTAAATTATGTCTAACTCTGACGCAGCTGAGATGTTGTGCTATGTAAACAAAATAAATATATGTTGATTCCCAGGGGATTCACAATTCTCAGAAAAGATAAACATTTGAATAATCAAAGCATTTTTATCAGCACAGTGGGCAGTGTTATGCAGCAGAAGCATACATGAATCAGAAAAGATAGTGTTAGTACAAAATAGTGTAATAGAGGAATGCAGATACAGACACACACACACACACACACACACACACACACACACACACACGCACGCATATGCAAACATTTCTTCTTAGAATGAACCCAAACACATTACATTCACACACGGAGCCACGCCGATGCACTTTAAAATGTACTTTGAAACTATGAAACTATAAAAAAATAGCAGAAATGTTTCTGTTAGACACAAGCTAGCGGTTGAATATTAGAAGAACCTGTAACTCAGCCCCAGCCCAGAAGCAAACCATGCCGCCGGCATGCACGTCACATAAGAAAGCATACTTCAATTGCCAAACACATAGTGCTCGCTGCGGGAGACCAAGCTTTTGTGCTGACTAATTCTCCTTCCAATTTAGGTGTAATGATCACAAGGTTATGCAGTGCTGTGTGGAAATCAGGTCATGGCATTATTATTTACGCAGACTTTAATTTATTCATTTGAGAGGGACAAATGCGGCTGAACATTTATCCATTGTGCAGTAGAACATGTATGATAATGTTTTTGACTAGGAAGGCTAGTTTCCAACACCTGTTCTTAAATGCCAGTCAAATTAACATTTTGTGTAGTACTTGTATTGTAAAATGTACAAAACATGCAATTTAAACATCCTAACAAAATAGGATAATTACAACAGACTCAAATTTTATGTTATAAAAAATGCGGTTAACTGAGAAAGTAATAGAATGAAATACCATTGTGCTAAAACAATCCTCCCTAGAGTACTGATGTATCCTGATCCAATCCTTGGACAATAATTAATTTGATATTACCACTGAACAGCTCTACAAAGGAGGATTTCATCAGTGTATGCTGGCAGCCACTCTTGGTATTCACTCTTGCACTTTGCAGTTATTGATTTGTGCGATTTCAACAAGATTTATTCTCTCTTGGGAGTGGGATGATGGAATTGTTTTGAGCTTGAAGGGGCAGGAGGTAACAGTATATATGTTGTATATACAGTTGAAGTCTGAAGTTTACATACACTTAGGATGAAGTCATTAAAAAAATTTTAACCACTCCACAGATTTCATGTTAGTAAACTATAGTGTTGGCAAGTCAGTTAGGACATCTACTTTGTGCATGACACAAGTAATTTTTCCAACAATTGTTTACAGACAGATTATTTCACTTTTAATTCACTATATCACAATTCCAGTGGGTCAGAAGTTTACATACACTAAGTTGAAGAGAACGGGGCGACAATGGCGAACCTGCCAATTCTGGTGTTCTCTGGCAAATGCCAATCGAGCTGCACGGTGCTGGGCTGTGAGCACAGGTCCCACTATAGGATGTCGGGCCCTCATGCCACCCTCATAGAGTCTGTTTCTGACAGTTTGGTCAGAAACATGCACACAAGTAGCCTGCTGGAGGTCATTTTGTAGGGCTCTGGCAGTGCTCCTCCTGTTCCTCCTCGCACAAAGGAGCAGATACCGGTCCTGCCGCTGGGTTGTTGCCCTTCTACGGCCCCGGTATCTCCTCCATGCTCTTGAGACTGTGCTGGGAGACACAGCAAACCTTCTTGCGACGGCATGTATGAATGTGCCATCCTGGAGGAGCTGGACTACCTGTGCAACCTGAATGGGCTGCAGGTACCGCCTCATGCTACCAGTAGTGACAAGAGCACTAGCATAATGCAAAACTAGAAAAAAATCAGTCAGGAAGGATAAGGAGAGAGAAATGGTCTGTGGCCACCACTTGCAAAACCATTTACTTTTTGGGGGCTGTCTTGCTGTTGCCTCTCCTGTCCATCTGTTGTCACTTTCATTTGCACCAAAGCAGGTTAAATTGATTCACAATCATTTACGCTTCCTAACTGGACAGATCGATATCCCAGAAGTTTAATTGATTTGGTGTTAGACTGTGTTGAATAAGTGTTCTCTTCATTTTTTGAGCAGTGTATATATAACCATCAGATGTGAATACAACACTTGGGTGATCACATGTGGCCACTCCCTGCAGTTAAGGCAAAAGAAGAAATGATGAGAAATAATGGAGGTAGAGAGGGAAGGACAGAGAAAAGGCACAACAATAAAGTTTACAACTAAAGTTAAATGGTAATAACTCGCCATATCAAAGTTGTGGAGGAGCATGACTTCAGAACAAAACTCAGTCATTTCCTCTTTTTCCCTGATGGCTGTCCACTCAATTTGATTCCATGAAGGACACTGGGCAGCTTTTCTATAACCCTTGATAGATCAATAAAAAAGTAATCATTTTGGCCATGGAACTCTATTAGACTTCTAAGCATGAGGAAGGACTGTATTGGCTTTCCCGAAGACTGACGTTATTTCCTCATTAAGTTTGAGTCAGAGGTGAAAATATCAGTCACATTAGAGGCCATAATTACACTGACTAATAGCAAAGCAGCGTGACCCTCAAATGCATCGTGTTCAGGTACGGTGGCGAGGAGGGATGGCAACGCCCCGTTACATTGTGAGACGTGCTGTTTAACAGTGGGCTGACATGGCTGACCGCCTTGGCAGGAGCTGATTGGTACAGTCAAATTAATGGGGAACCTTGTTGCCCGCAAAGCAAAACAGACCGTAAATACAGGCCAAAGTGATGAGGCTGATAGGAGAAGCTGCTTGTGAAGATGGACCAATGGTCCTGTTGCCTTCTGTCACTCCACCACAATGTCCCTTCTGCATCACTGTGGTTTCTGCCTCTGAAGTCTGCTAGGGGGACATAACTCTAATGTGTAGGTGTGTATGTGCATTTGTCCACTTGTGTGTGGGTCTAGACCTATACATGCATGTCTGTGTTGTTTTTTTGGTGTATGGGTTTGGAGGACAGAGGTTTTTTTTACCACAAATTCTCAGGTAGTCACTGCAAATAAAATTGAGTACTCAGTTGACCTACCTGGTTAGATAGAGGTAAAATGATAAAATATATAACAAACCGCATCCTGTGCCTCAGTTCTATTGATGAGACTTGTTTGCTTTAGCCTGCCATTCAACCTAACCCAAATAGGTCAACTGTACTAAATTAAATCAGTTTAAATTACACACTTTACAAAACATTTGTCTCATTATATCACAATAGTACACACCAGCATAAACCCCAGAAAAACAGGACTAGAATGACAGAACCACATAGCAAACTGACACTGGGCCGGATCCGGCCGGATCTATCTTAACTGCAATTTGCGGATCCCATATGAAAAAGGACCAGAACTGGCATGAATCCAGAGTTAATTTAAAAATTTGGCCCAAATTGGGGCCAGATGCACTCCAGATCCACGTAATGACACTAAACTGTATTTGTATCATGTCCCGGTTCCGATCTGGAGGCACAGGACGGACATGATCTGTCCGGATTTCAGCTGGATCTGAGGCGAAGGGGGGCGGATTTGGCTGCTATGTAGGGAGGTAAGGAAAACAAGGCATAAAGGCGAGCGTTCACACTTCACAGTGATCAACATGGTCAAAGGCGGTAAACTGGTGCCAGGAAACTGTACTTCACCAGCTGGGCTGGTGGAAATTATGCGAGTCACATTTTCAGAGAAATCTAATTTTGTCACCATTTCAGCCGAGTCATTTTAACCAAACAAAAATGGGTACGTCAGATGACAAATACTGTCTGTTATAAGCTTGAAGCTGACCTAGGCACATACAGGTTTTGGTTGATGGCTGCTCAGATTACACAGCCTCTTAATCATGCTACAGTAGATATGGGAAGAGTTAGGTTAAGCAGGAGGAGGAGGGGAGCCATCTCATTACTCTTTCGCAAGGAAGAAAAAATCTCCAGCGGCACAAATGCGATATTATTCGACATACACATAAAATCATTTTTACATTCTCATTAGAGCCTTTATCAAAAACAAGTAATGGGGGAGGTTATAAAAAAACAATACAGAAAAGTCAATTATTTTCCTATGAAGTCCATTTACATATGTGGTAATTATAATCTCAGTGGAGATTTGGTGCTGATGGGTAGTTTAATTTCAGGGCAATGTGATCACACGCTGGGGAGCGGCAATGACAGCAGAGCCGACAGGCGCTAATGCGTGCATTAGCCTGCTGGAAGCCCATCTGAGCAAGTCAAACCTCCGCTGAGGTCCCGCTGACCCCACACATGAACATGCAGACCACCCTCCCTCCCTCCCTCAATCTCTCGATTTCCTTCCGCCAAATTAATTGATGTCACATAGCGCTAACTGTCCATAGTTGCATATAATGCCCATTATGCATCGGCTGAGCCTATACTATAATTACTGAATCATATTGGGTTGGGTTCCCACTGTACCTTATTGAGGCAATTGTGTAGAGCAGGGGTAGGAAACCCTGGTCCTGGAGTGCCAGTGATGTTTCGCTTGATGGATGATTAAAAGCCTGAGCCCGATATTACATATGATGCCTCCAGCACATGATCACCTGCATTCATTAAACCTGATTAATTAAAATGAATCCAGTTGTGTAGTTACAGTTTTGGATGGAGCAAACACGAGGGCCATCTCCAGCACTCCACGACCAGGGTTGCTGACCTCACCTGTAGAGTGTGGACACATTTCTTCTGGGCCAGGGAGTTTTAACCCAGAGCTTCCCAGTGCCATGGCTTGGAATCTGTTGGACTGAAGTATAAGTGACAAGCCTTTAATAAATAATATAAATAAAAATCCATTCATAATTAAATACACACTATGAATAAACACACATGGTGGTGATAACCCTCTTTGTGCAGTGGGATGAGCCGATCGATACCCATCGCTTAACCCTTCAATTTAATTGCAAACATATGTATGATGAACCATATGTATGAGAAATAGGCAAACAAACCAAGTGCGGGCATCAGGTGTTCCTGTCAACAACAGACGACACACACGTGGAGGTCAGGTTCCTGTCAACAACAGACGACACACACGTGGAGGTCAGGTTCCTGTCAACAACAGACGACACACACGTGGAGGTCTGGAGCTAATAGTTGAAGCCACATGAAGGCAGAAAGGATGTCTTGAAAAACACTTCAAAAAATATTTGAGTCACAAACACATTTTACCCCATTGTTTACACATTAAAAATGTATATAAAACAGCAGAAGAGATGGGAGATGAAGGACAAGTTTGCAGTATGTAGAATAATTTTTTGGAATGTATTGAAAACATAGTTTTAATAACTCAAATTGTGAACATGTATAGGCATGTTTATTTTTTTTAGAGCGGTCTGCACTTATACTGAAAACTCTCCTGCTGTGTGCAAGGAAAGCACATTGGCTGCACTCCCAGAGCCTTCATCACTGTGATACCTTCCAGTGAGGATAACAGACCGCTCCAGCCTTTCACAATATGTGCAATCCTAAACCGCACAAGTTTACTGCTACTTTTGCCAAAGTCTGAACCAGAGCGTATTGGTCATTGTTGTTTTAGTTTTTTTTTTTTTTAATTCAGAGAAAAACTCTCAAAGTCACCTTAAAATGAGCATCTGATAATGCAGAGTTCTTGAAGGGTCGGCTGAGCTCACGTTCAATAGCTGCTAATGGCAGAGGTGCAAGTTTTCTCTTTACCTTGTTTCCAATCAGAGTTCAGTAATAGGTTTTTGCTGCTTCATTCCTCCTCAAATAAATGACCCCCATGCTTCTTTCTTGGGCCTCTGACACTCCCACTCATCCAACCCCTAGGTGGCAGTACTGAGTTCTGCCTGGTGAGTAACAAAGATTCCCTCACCACTGTATCCTATCTATTGTTGTGGAAAAAGCAGATGACTAACATAAATCAGCAGTTCTGTGCATGTGATCGCCCGTCATGGCCCCTGTCTTTCGGAGCACTTCAATTCAGTGTGAATCTTTGTTAAGAGTTGGTACTCTGTGATTGATTTATGTGCATGCTGATTGATTGATGTGCATGCTGGGAAAGATTGGGGGGCAGCAAGATGGTGGCTACTACATGCACTGTACGTTCCATATATGCACCCTTGAAAAGAGGTCCACGTTCTCCACTAAAGTTATTTATATTTAAGAGTAACGCGTCACCAAATACAAAGTTTACATTCGCGTGACCCTTCTGACCGCGGGGTCATAGCGCACAACCCTATATTCCCCTCACGTGTTCAGAATTCATTCCTTTCATCAGCGGAACGAGACCTTCACTTATGGAGATGAAACACGGTTTGTGGACAGCAGAGGTCACCTGCTTCCATGTCACAGGCTAGCTTGCTGCGTGTCGGCTGAGATCATGCGTAAGGTGCAGTTCGTGAAAATTGTATAATGTCATCATGCTCTCTTGGTCAGGAGTGAGAGATGTGCCTAATTGGTGTGTTGTGTGACATGTGTACGTGTGTGTTTAGTATGTGTACGTGTGTGTACGTGTGTGTTTAGTATGTGTACATGTGTGTTTAGTGTGTTTACGTGTGTGTATAGTTGGTGTACATGTGTGTTTACTGTGTGTACGTGTGTTTAGTGTGTGCACGTGTGTGTCTAGTGTGTGTATGTGTGTGTTTAGTGTCTCTCCTCTGCTGTGGCTCCTGAGGGCGTTTTTTTTTCAACCACTGCACACATTCCGCCACGGCTGCTGAAATGACATCATATCCCTCCAGGATAGAGACTGGCCGTCTTTGACTGATAAGTCCACAGTCAATATTAGCTGCTGCATTTGGAAGAGAGTGCAGGAGTAGCTCCAGAGCCCCAAATGCTCTCTTCTCCCTTGTCTTTTATTAGCTTTAGCGTGGCACATTCAAACCACATAAAACCAGTAGTGATCAAATGTGACAAATCTGAGCCCGATCAGCACCCTTGTCACAACTTGGCTTAACAGCCATTAAAAAAAGGGTGAAGTTACAATTTATTTATAATGTCTGGGAAATCTTTGCTGATGTGTTGTTATAATACTTTTTTTGCATTCACAAATGGCACAAACATATTTATTTAAATGAGTCTTGCAAAAAAAAAAAAAACCTAGAAAGGCCTGTGCTTGCTTTCCCCCTTGGCTAAACGCCAGGTTTTCAGTGGTGGGGTTGGCTGCGGCTGTGGTCTGATTTACATCAATAAGGCCCAAAAACCAGTGATTCCTTTGTAGTTATAATATTTGATGATGCTCTTGCCACTTTTGCATATGCAAGTAAAATTGGAAATGGTAATTTTGACACATTGTACCTTCCCTGGAAGCACGGAAAAGGAAACACTGTTTACTTTTCTTAAGAAAGAAAAAGATCCACAACAAAATACTGCAATATTTTAACAACCACAAAAGTAAATATTTTTATGGTCCATTTTCGCAAGGAGGGCTTTACCAACTATCATCAAAACAATGTGGCCTTGCTAAAAAGCTAAAAATAAAAAAAAAGCAGTGCCTTCCCTCCCTTCACCTCCCACCCAACTGTTGCTGCTAGCGACACTCGCGGTTGTCCCGGTGACTGTTGTCACAGAACAGACACGTGATGCACCGGTAAGTAGGCTGTTAGCTAGTGATAATTAAGTAGCTTTCAAGCTTAGATATGCAGAAGCCTTTCTTTATTTGGGTATAATGTCCGGAGTAGGAGACTGCTGTCGAGTCCAATGTTGGTGTGCAGTAGCTCAGTGTTACAATGTTGGTGTGCAGTAGCTCAGTGTTACAATGTTGGTGTGCAGTAGCTCAGTGTTACAATGTTGGTGTGCAGTAGCTCAGTGTTACAATGTTGGTGTACAGTAGCTCAGTGTTACAATGTTGGTGTGCAGTAGCTCAGTGTTACAATGTTGGTGTGCAGTAGCTCAGTGTTACAATGTTGGTGTGCAGTAGCTCAGTGTTACAATGTTGGTGTGCAGTAGCTCAGTGTTACTATGTTGGTGTACAGTAGCTCAGTGTTACAATGTTGGTGTGCAGTAGCTCAGTGTTACAATGTTGGTGTACAGTAGCTCAGTGTTAGAATGTTGGTGTGCAGTAGCTCAGTGTTACAATGTTGGTGTGCAGTTAGTGTTGCCAACCGTCCCTTGAAATAAGGGACCGTCCCTTATTTGGAAAATAAAAGACCCGTCCCTTAACGAACTGATACGGGACGCAGTTTGTCCCTTATTTTGGGGACTCAATGAATGACAGAGCGATTTATATGAGAAATTACGGTAATCTTGTCTATGTGCGAGAATGCACTCAGCTCATTGGTCATGACTCGAATTGCTGTCAGTGTTGCTAGGATAGATAGGCCCTTGTGCCTCATTTTACTTTAAATTGAAGTTCGACATAGTGTTGAAGAACTGTTATTTTGCACTGACAAAATAAATTATTGAATGATAATGTTTCCCACGTATTCCTCAAAAAAATACAAAACTGATCAAATTCAGGTTTGTGTGTCTTAGTACATGGGCTTATTACAGATGCATGTCTGGTATATGGATAGGACTTGTTACAACCAAGTAGGCCTATATTATATGTTAAAGTGTAGTAATAATGCAGTAATGCAGGTGCAAAAAAAAAAAAAAAAAAAAAAAATTGACCTGTGCCACGAGGGCCGCTAAGGTGTCCCTTATTTCAATTTCTGATAGTTGGCAACCCTATGTGCAGTAGCTCAGTGTTACTATGTTGGTGTACAGTAGCTCAGTGTTACAATGTTGGTGTGCAGTAGCTCAGTGTTACTATGTTGGTGTACAGTAGCTCAGTGTTACAATGTTGGTGTGCAGTAGCTCAGTGTTACTATGTTGGTGTACAGTAGCTCAGTGTTACAATGTTGTTACACAATGAATGATCTGCAGGATTAACTATACGATGGTAAAGCCTAGTTTATGTTGCTTTCTTTTGTGTTGTCTGGTAGTCCAGTTTTGGTGTTACTGTGGGAAATCATAGTTGTTTCAAACTAAGCAGGTAAACTTCTGATGCTATTCTCATCTATACAGCCACCTGATCTACCACCTGTGCACAAAATTGCAATGGTGAATGCTGCATGCCAGACGGACATCACAAAAGCACCGTAGTGCGGAGAGTCATAGATACATAAGTTACAGTGCGTAAAGTAATTGACAGATAAAATAAGCCACAAACGCCAAACATTGTCATTACTGGAAAATGCTAATGCGTTGGCAGTAGTTTTAACTTACATGTAGACCGACCTGCGTTAGCTAGTTTGTAGCACCTGACCATTGCATTCTGAAACCTGTTTGCCAGAGCGTGGATTCAGTCCCACAGTAAGGCATTTTTGTAAGGGTCAGCCACATGGGCCCTGCTTCACATTATGTGGCTAACTGAGTTAACCAGATTAGTTTGTTGACATTTTTCGATAAACCCAGGATTTTCGGTTTTATGAAGCGAATTCACAATTCAGCCAGACTTGTTACCGGGGCAACAGTGTCTTTAGCCCAAACATGCAAAGACACATTTGGACTCATATCATGGCCAGGTAACTACACAACCCACAGTTCTACCAAAGTTCAGTTGTGATTTAAGCTGAAGTTAGCTGAATAACATGAACATAGTGTATATAAGCAACCCGGTGAAAACAATCAATCAATCAAACACGCACGCACGCACGCACACACACACATCAACATTAGAAATGAACACACTGCTTTCTACAGATTCTTGTCAATGAAGGAGCCATTATTGTTAGAGGAGCATTTAGAAGGGAACGTGTTTTTAGAGGCCGACAACATCCTTTAAGGCACTCCAAGATTATCTTTATGAGCACTGCTGATTTATTTGTGAGGGAATTATTGAATTACACCCAGTAATGAATAGTCCTGAGTACACACTGCCAACTCCACAGAGAAAAGCAGAGTCCTAAGTTCCCTAACAGTCACACAAACAGTCCTCTCCACCAATGGCCTGCTGGCATTGTGCTCCAGCACAATCTCAGGGATCCTCTCCACCAATGGCCAGCTCGCATTGTGCTCCAGCACAAGCTCAGGGATCCCCTCAACCAATGGCCAGCTCGCATTATGCTCCAGCACAAGCTCAGGGATCTCCTCCACCAATGGCCAGCTGGCATTGTGCTCCAGCACAATCTCAGGGATCCTCTCCACCAATGGCCAGCTCGCATTGTGCTCCAGCACAAGCTCAGGGATCCCCTCAACCAATGGCCAGCTCGCATTATGCTCCAGCACAAGCTCAGGGATCTCCTCCACCAATGGCCAGCTGGCATTGTGCTCCAGCACAAGCTCAGGGATCTCCTCCACCAATGGCCTGCTGGCATTGTGCTCCAGCACAAGCTCAGGGATCTCCTCCACCAATGGCCAGCTGGCATTGTGCTCCAGCACAAGCTCAGGGATCTCCTCCACCAATGGCCTGCTGGCATTGTGCTCCAGCACAAGCTCCTCAGCAGGGGAGGGGTTTCTGATCCCTCCCAGTCTTGCTCACCTCAGCTTTTACTTGTTGGCTACATTAGCATAGTTTTGGGAGAATAACTTACTTATCCATTATTTTGTTGAATATGTAGAATCGCAATAAAGAGGCTATATGTTTGTAATATGTTTTTATATTTGACTTTGACCTGCTGCCAGGTCCTTCTGTAGATGCTGTCACATGCTCTGGGAAGTAAAAATAATATAATGCAATATTTCAGTATGGTGACACTATCAGAAAGCACAAGAGTCCAAATATTGGGATGATTCAATACTAAATTAGATAAAATTGTAATTCACGTTTGTGAAACGAAGTAAGCCACATTTAATTCACAAGATAATTTGATACAATACACATGAAATTCTGAATTGTTTAAGTGACATCCGTGACACACTGCCCTGCTCTAACCTAGAGACAAGGACGTTTTTTACATAGGACTTACACGCATGAATGTTAATGAGTGCAGAATACACACCCACCCTGTCCTCATCTGCTGAACAGGTCATGATCATCTAATAGTGTTATTAGTTATAATTTGGTTAAAGGCTTGAAAGAAATATTCATAAGACAATCAATTATCACTGCTGGGGAATATAACCACAATGTGAATCCAGTTTCTCAGACCTTTAAATAACCTACATTTACAAAAAAAGACGAGACAAATGTGGGAAGTGAAAGTAAGTAACATCAGCAGTGTAGGTGAGTGGATGTGTGAACAGTATGGTGAAGCAATGTTATATGGTGTAAACCCAAAAAGCACAAGCAAGAGGCCAACCCCTGAACAGAAACCAAAAGGTGTCTGTGGGGGGAGAGAGAGTGCTCAGACTGGAGACAGCCACATCTTAACAGCTCAGGGAGCCCTGGCCACGGGTGCTCCCAAGTGTGCCAACGACTCTCTGCTCTGCCCACAGGCACCCGCAAAGAAACAAACCAGAGCAAGCAGCACAGGCAAGTAGAGCAGGGGCCGTCACACCAGTGCAACTGCTTATTTTATCACCTGTATTCAATTTTCAACAAAAAGGTGTTCTTGTGTCTTATATCTGAGACCAGGGCAGCACCCAAAATCTTGTTGAGAGCACCCAGTACAATGCACAGGTATCTCCTTTTTCTTCACCAGTATTAAATTATAAAAAGGCCGCCTGGTATAGCATCTTTGAATGCAATTACATAAAAACTTATCTTACACACAAATGCTCATTTGAGACAAAGTCTATCCATTCTTCTCTGACTAAATGTCTTTAATTGGCCTCAGTGATAAATCACAAAATGATTGTGTTTATGATTTGATTAAAAATATATGCCATAAAGAAAGCTGCCATGGTGCTCATAAACACTCCACGTTAACTCCTTATTACAAATTAAGTATGTGTTCTTAGAACATGACATTACAATGATTACAATCATTTTTATCATCATTGCATGCCCTGCTACCTCTTACCTCATCAATTAAAATCTTTTTGGATGATCATGTGACCATGATTGATTGATGATTGGGAGTAAGCACAACTAAATTCAACCCAGACAAACACATATACACACACACACACACGCACACATTTAAACTGGCAAGAAAAACTAGAACAGATAATAAATAAAGAATACATTAAACAATTTTGTGTGTAAATAGGAAGAAAACAGACAAAATTAGATGTTTATGTTGAAGTTGTAGTGAGTGCGCTGCATCATAACAAAGGTATATTATTGGCCACAAGAGAGCATAATGATTATTTTGAAGTGATTCATTTTGCAGTGTCCAGGGAACTATGAAATAATGAATCATCATTTATAAATGACTGAAGCAAATATGGTCCTGTCACATTATATTATTGCAGGAGGAGAGAGGGTAGGATGTATTAGACAGAGAAAAACAAAGGCTAATTTCCTGCAATGGTTTCTTTTCAGACAGGGTGAACTCAAAACAGTGACACTAGTGTGGGGGCCAAATGTGGCCCCACCATAGACATTCTCTCGGCCCTCTGGCACTTCTGCCAGCTGATCAGAATGCAGAATCCAAACAAATAATTTCAAAATAGATGTAAAGAAAATTATACAGAGTAAAAAGTTCAGTATTTTAGAAAGAGTCCAACAGGGATCAAATGTTACTATACCAGAGTAAAATATGCTTCCTATAAGAGACGATTAAACACTGCACATTTTACTGTACCCTATAGGGCATACATTTTCTGTTCATAAAGTATTAAAGTATTTTTATTTTTGAAATATCAAATTGAAATGAAAATATAAAATGTATATATAAAATGTGAAGGCAGGGCCAGCCATGGCCACTGAACGGCAAAGCTAGGCATACTTCCCATGTGTGATTACTGTGACACTGTTTACCGGACTGCCTCTAAAACTCTGTTAAGAAAAGTCAATGTGCTATATCACTCTGCTATTCGCTTCATCACCAATGCCCCTTTCACTACTCACCACTGCACCTTATACTCCCTTGTTGACCGGCCATCTCTTCACACCAGAAGACTCATTCACTGGCACTTGTTCATCTATAAATCACTCTTACACATTACACCTCCCTACCTCTATAATCTCCTGCATTATCCCCATAACTCCTATAACCTTAGATCCACCAATTATATCACGTTGTCCGTCCCCAAAACCTCACCGACCTTTGGTCATAACTCATTCCACTTCTCTGCTTCCCATGACTGGAATACCCTACAATCAACTCTCAAACTTCCCAATCTTAACACACCTATAAATTCATTTATAAGACTCTTAAGGAACACTTTTTCTGACCCTTGCACCTGCTAGCCCTCCCATCCCCTTGTGACCACTGTTGTATACCATGTTTTATGTGTATTGATGATATATGTTTTTATTTTGACATGTTTTATATTTGACTATGCTGTTTTATGCAAATAGTTTTTAGAGTACTTTGTGTATGATTGTATGTTCTCTTGTATGTTGACACATGCATTCTTGGCCAGGTCAGTGTTGTAAATGAAAATTTGTTCTCAATCACTTTTACCTGGTTAAATAAAGATTAAATAAATAAATAAAAAATAAAAAAAAGATTTGTGTACAAAAAATCTGATAATAGCTAAGGGCTTATGGGGGAAATGAAAGGTCAGTGCTCAGCATCATAAAAGATTGAGAAAACAACGAGCTCCCTATGATATGGAGATGACGCTCTTTGGATTCCAGATTATGCATATAGTATTGACCTGTCAAGAAGAGGTTTGACCGTAGACTTGCACTGGGCATGTGCAGAAAGAGACACACTGCATTGGAAGGGATGATTATTTATTTTGCTTCCTGGTTCAGAATCGCATGCATTTTTGTTGTTTGCCTTTAAAATGTTAGAGGCCTTTGCTTATGAATACAATCAAGCAATGCACGATGAGATGACTGGCTTTATGGCTCCAAAGCCTCCATTTTTGAGGGAGCAGTTTTCTGTTTTTCAGAAGCATAGTTTCAGCAGAAACTGATATGAAATCAATGCATTCAATGAAAACCACACCCCTGGATGCCAAGAACAGTCAAAGTCCCTTTAAAAAGACAGAGCCAGAGACCCTGCAGTCATACAGTATATTGCCCCACTGTTTATATTGTGGGGCACAGCCTTTAAAAAAAAAGTTACAAAAAACTAAGTACTTTTAACAAGGACCCAAATGACATATCTTTAATTTACCATTCTCTGCATTTTTTAAATGTTGTATACCAGTGGTGATTCCCTGTGTGTCACTATGTAGTGTGAATGGTGCCTTGTTGCCAAGCATCTCGACAGGAACCAAGAGGAGAGCACATCACACCTGTACTTGCATCTCTGCATTGGCTACCCATGAAATTTAGAATTGATTTAAAAATTATTTTACTTGCTTTTAAAGCTCTGACGGGTAGATGCAGCACTTTACATATCAGCCCAAATGTGTCCTCAGATCTTCTGGTGATAACTTTTTATGCATTCCAAAAGCAAGTTATAAAAGAAGCGGAGAAGCTTATTTTTATTTCTATGGCCCCATACTATGGAATAGCTCGCCCAGACAGATCAGAGAGGTGCCAAATGTTGCACTCTGTAAAAGCCTTCTGAAAACGCACTTCTTTAGGATACTTGATAGTATCCTATTTTAGTTTTTACGTGTCTTTTGCTTTTACTTGTTTTATAAATATACATCTATATCGTCTTGTATTTCATTTTGTTTTATTGCATTTTGTTTTATCCTATTTTATTGTTTTATTTTTTATTGTGTTTATTTAATATTGTTTTATCCAATATTATCCTGTTTTAACTGTTTATTATTATTATTATTATTTCCCTAGTGTGAAGCACTTTGGGCTGCTACTTGTTTATGAAAGTTGCTATATAAATAAAGTTTTATTATTATTATTATTATTATTAAGAATGGGGTAGCATACATTACATTGCCCAGGGTGTATTACATTGTGATGTTGGTGCGGTAGGCTACAGTGCCTTGAATTGGGATTGGCAATAGTGGTTGACAATGGTTGAATAGGAAGAAGTTTAAGTGTTATCATTCAGAGGTGATCACAGTTTCAGACTCAATTGTGCATTTACTGCTCAAAGTGCTTGGGGTAAATTGGGCTTAGGCTCCTTGTACAGCTGAACATTCTCTGGGAAAGCAAGGACGACAGAATGACAACCAGCAGTGATTCACTCAGCAGTGCTACAAATGGCTCCCTCCCCAGTGAAGGACTCGCCTAATGAGAAAGAGTGTGTGTGTGTGTGTGTGTGTGTGTGTGTGTGTGTGTGTGTGTGTGTGAGAGAGAGCACACATGCGCACACTCACACTGATATGTGCACATTCTCATACACATTCACATATACACACTCAAACGTACACACACACACCCACCCACACACAGACATACACGCACACATACTTAGAAACACACACTCACTCATATGCACACGCACACACACACGCGTGACTGTTAACACAGGCACTTCTGCCAGCCTATCCCAGCTGCTCTGGTGTACCACGGGCAGGCATCCACATGAGTCACAGCAGAGCTGGCAGGGAGAGAGAGAGCCAGAGAGCCAAGTCCAGCATCCAGACCAGACGTACGTACAACACAGGGGCGCAGTCATCTCACACTTCACACAAAATCAATGCCAGCTAGGATACAGTCTTTGAGGCACAGTGCTATATATGTTCATATTAAAGCTTGTGTGGTCCCCACATACTGCCACTCATAATTAAACCCACAATACCTCACAGTATGGAACAATAAAGAGCTTCTGAGTGAATAAAGGCATTGCCCACAAACTGAGAATGCAGAGGTGCATACAGTATTCAGATGAATTGCAACCAAAACTAAATGGCCAGCCACTCTGCTCTGCTTCAGGCACAAACAAAAACAAATCAATATGAAAGGGAGCGCGAGTAATAACAGGCTTCTTTTAACAAGAACCGTAAAGAAAAGTTTTCATAGAAAATGGACATTAATTGAAGTTGGTTTTAAGCAGGCGAACATTAACCAGGTATGATTAGAATTTCCTCCACCTTTTGAGTGAACGTATTTTCTCAAGAATCGCATTGCAGCAGGAGAAATTAATTAATAGTAAAAAGCTTTCACCACAATTAAAAACTGAGAGATTTTAACAGGAGATCAATAAAACATGATTCCAAATATTAGATTTTTTTTGTACCATAAATAAATGATGACCACCTCCTCTGTATGTCCTTCAAGATGGAGGATAATAATAGCTAAAAGAGAACAATTCAATTCTGTGAAGTTCCAGACATTCAGCTTCACATCCACCATAGTCACGCCTCCCCAAATTAAATACCAATAACCAATTGTTCTGGAATGGTCCTCCTGCAGATATAATCCAGGCCAGGATCATTCCATCCTCCAAGACCAGAGGGACAACTGACAGAGGAAGAAGAGAGAATAGAAAACCTTGAAGGCTGCATTGTCATGGGGAATAAACCAACATGAAACTGTGAGGGGTGCGATGACAGTTCAGGGGTGCAGTGTCCAAGTCTGGTTGTCAGACGTGATCATTTTGCTGATCACCATTTCAAGGGATCACCCCCTGCTAGCTGGCTCCACGTGGCTCCCTGATCACATGGGGACTACAAAAATAACCCTATGAGTGAGTGTTAAGTATTTCCTATATTTTCTCCACAAACTTTAGGCCCACACTATGTTCTTTAATTTTCCTCTCCCCAGTGTGCCAGGGGAAAATGTGCAGAGGACATACATTTCCATTTTCATTCTGCTCCCCGGGTCTTGACCAGTTATCTGAGCTTAATAAAATTTTCATTAGCGCAACCAACGTTCTTCTCTAAACCGTCTGAGCCTCTGCTCTTTGCACTTCCACTCAACCAAGAAAACCAAAAATCTATTTGTCAGATCAAAATAAATAAATATATTTTTCTCACCGCCACCTCAATCAGTGTCAGTGGGACAGCAAGCTTCTAAGTGGATAATGAGTTGAGGAGATTTCAAAGCAATCAATGTTCCATGTGGTGTCAGCTCTATGAGCTGCGGCCGATTTCCACGGAAGATAAGTTCCTGCCATGCACGATGGATGAACCCCTAGGTCTTATCAGCCGGCACTGTTGAGTAACGATTACCCGCGAAACATGCCAGCATGAACCAGTAAACCGCCTGGCGGCTCGGAATCCTTCATCAAGTCATCATTCATTTCTCAACACACTGTACATTTAAAACAGAATAAATGACATAGAAAATGAGCAAAAACATAACAATAACAAAAAAACAACAATATTAATAAAAAAACATTCATTTAAGGGCTGTCTAACCAGTAAATGAGAGGAGAAATAATATTGTCATAGCTGGCCACAATCATCGAGAAGCTCAGAGTGTACATTATTAATAAAACCAGCGGTCAACTTAGGGGGCCTATAACTTAAAATACAAAGACGAGGGACACAATCACTTATAATAAAACTCATTACCTCAAATGAGTTCAAATTACCTAAAAAAATAGAAGAACAAGTAAAGTAGTCCTATAAACGAGAACTACGCCACCGCCACAGCCAGTAGGTCTAGACTTCTTAAAATATGAAAAATTAACAAGAGTTCATGGAAAATGGTTTCATGGAAAAAACTCAAATCTAAGCCAGGTTTCTGTCAACAGCATAACATCAAGGTTATGAGACAGTATAAAATCACTACAGATAAAGGATTTGTTATTCAGGGACCTAATATTGAGAAGCTTCAAAAAAATGTATCATATCACGTTCGATCTCTCAAAATAAACTGCCAGTTTATATAGCCATTCCATTTTCAGAGGGAGGGATTTACACCTGGAAATTCCGCTGAGAATATACAAAGTGATGGAAGGGACAACGAGGTTTCATGAACATTCACCATGCCAGACATTACAATTCCCATCCCGCCCCACCCCACTACCCCGTCTCCAACATTCACAAATATACAAAAACAAACAAAGACACACACACGGACACACACACTCACACTACACATTGTACACACAGGACTCGCCCCCACAATTGACCACCTCTTCATGGATGAATCTCCTTTCGTGAGCCACTGTTCCATGGTTAATTCAAAGCCCTTTTAAAGTTCAGTCGTTCCGTCACGTCTAACGGTTATGCCAGTTCAACCACACATGTAACATGCTTAATTATGCTGGAATGGCTCTGGCATCGATATCTGCCAGCAGTGTTCTGTGGTCCTGTGGGAACGGGGGATGGGGTGGGGGGGTAGAGCATGCGGGCACTGTGGGCACTGAAGGTCCTCGACTGTATGGAGTGGGTGGGGGGTGTTTATTGGGTGCTGTAGAATAGCTCATAGATACAGAATATGCTTGCAGGTTGCAGGTTCAATTCTCAGGTGACAGTGCTCCAGCAAATATCCAGATATATAAAATGACTGTAAAAATGTAACCTGTGTACCTCAATCTGGACGTTCAAGCATTTAGCATCTGTGTGCATTCAGAAGCAATTTGTCAGACAGAACATAATGTCTGTTCTGAAAATTCCGCATCTGCGGATTGGCTATGAAACATTTGCCTTGGCTCGGGTAAATGGCAGCAGGATAATAGAACCATGATCACAATCCTCCGAGGGATTATGTTCTTATAGCTGTGCAAGGCTTTGTACAGACGTCTAAATTTTGGTCAAATACCATTTTACTGTGCTGTAAATACAGTTTTAAAAGAAGAAAAATGTCCAAAAATACTCACTCATTACAAACACAATCTTTAATCTGTTTTAAAAGTGGGTGTGTATAAAGTTTAATATTTAGAGGGTGCCGACAACAAACCCCATGTAGAATTCTATTGAGATTCATTTCTGGGAGGACTTGGCTGTGGAACATTGCCAGTATCTCATTCTCATTCTCTGAACTGACCACAGTTCTCTCTCTCTCTCTCCATCTTTCTCTCTCTTTTACTTCAAACTGTGCTCTCTTTTTAACATTGGTTAAGTAGTTTTTAAACATCAAAACATATTTTTTTCAGATTTCTCTATCCACCCTGTGAGTTTTAAATGGTGCACATAAAATTTGAAAATGATGAAGGGTTTGAAAAATAATGCTGTTTTCTTCTCTGAAAGAAAGAAAAAAAATGTGAGAAAATGAAGGAATTCAATGAGCCCGTAGTGTCCTGTTACACAGAGAGTGCCTGCAGTCTGCCGTGAAACTTTTTCTGAACAAAGCCGCAGAGACCACACCCGCCTGTTATCCTCCGCTACAGTCTGTGGGCGATAATGAGTCGGCCGCTTTGCAATCTATACTTCCCTGCTGTCAGCAAATGAACACAACCCCCCTCTCATCCCTACATATGCACTACCAATGCTGCTTCTATCTCCAATTCAAAAGTTCCTTTTGTTTAATGATTTCAGCCGTTCAAGAAATAAAACTGAATTTTTCAGTTTATCACGAAAGAAAAAATATGGGTCTGCATCTTTGCGTGATTTCTTCCAGCATCTGGCAGCTGCTATTTAGGCCCAGGCTCTTCCCTGCCCTAGTCTACTGATGCTAAATTACCCAATCAGTCAGGAAGGCAGATTCACTGGCTGTTTTCTGCAACATATAAAAACGTACCTTTTCAGACTGCACCTCAATGTTTCTATTGAAAATTTTAATAAATTTTTTTTCAAAAGCTAAGCCTTCTCTCTCCTTATCTTGTAGGTCTGGTGGCACTTACATAATTGTAACTTTGCATATCTATGTCTCTAGTGGTGTTTGCTTAGCTTCACCATCTGAAATGCACTTTTAAAGTTGATTTGGCTAAAAGTGTCTGCTAAATTACAAAATTGTAAATAGCTAATTCTGAGTTGGGGGGGGGGGGGGGCACTTTGCCATTAATTTCAAGTAAACAATTCATGCAGCATAGCTTCTCTTTTTGGTCTGTTTTGATGGCTGAAATACCTAATAATGTCTTGAAAACTCAGAGAAGGAGCAGCCTGGGAACTGTGACCTGTGCTTTAACTTATGAGCACCATCAAGACCGTCCAAATCCTTCCGAAATCCATTCAACACTGCTTGAATGGTCAGCTCCACTGTTGGCTACTGTATGAATCAGTGCCACTTACAATGAGCTCCAACTCCACTCACCTTCTGGCTGCTTTTCTCCTCACCCTCTCCCTCCTCTACCCCCAAAAGAAAGTGCAGGTACAAATATACACACATACGTGCACAGATTAAGGATTGTTACACTCCAGCCAATAAGATAACAATATTATTCTAACTGTAATCCTAACTGATACTGCTACTAATAGAGATAAAATAACGATAATAATAATAATGATGGTCATTAACAGCATTCGCATAAGGCTTTTCATTCTTGATAAAAACCTAACTTAAAGAACTTTCAGAGGAGGAGGTAACTCACCTCTAGCTTCACCAGTGTGCACGGTAGTGTCTGCCTGGGTGATGCATGGTAGCCGTCATGAGCATGAGCTCTCAGCAATCATCTACTGAGGTTCAGGGGGGACAGGCTGAAAAAACAAGAAAAACTTTATTTAAAACGGGTAAGAATGACACGTGCTTTGTGACGGTGCATCTGCTTTGTTCAAGATTAGGTGCCTGGTGAAATTATTTCAAATAATACCTTTACAACACACACACATGATTGGAACACACACACACACACACACACCCACACACACACAAACCCATGCACACACATGCATGCACAGACAAACACATATGAACGTATGCATGCACACACGCACGCAAACACAAACAGCTGGCTTGGGAAGAATGGATCCATCACTGACACTTTGATAGTTCAGATTTAGTATCAGGGAATATTCCCAGCTGTTTCTAGCAGTTACATGATTGACATGCATTCTGAAAAGCAGTGACATCCCAAATGCAACAATGTAGACCAATCTGATGAGCAAGCAAATAAATTAACTAGTTAGAGAACAATCAGACCAGAGACATTTTAAAACAAAATATCATATTTATTTGAATTGTCTATTGGCAGTTGTGGCATATTAACATGACACAAGCTGCACAAGCTGAAATTATGACTGCATTAAATAGAGTAATGTTTCCCTATACTGAGGCAGTAAAGGTGACTGTTCTGATGTCCGTCTGCTTACTGACTTTTTTATGTATAACGGAAAGCATAAAATAAGCAGTATACACACATTTACATCCGCAGACAGACAAGTATACACACATACACAGACACAGACACACACACACATGCACACACGTGCGTGCGTGTGCGCACACACACATACATGCAAATTCAAATGGAAAAAACCATGTCTGTTTTTTGAACAAGAGCAGAGCTGGCTATGTCCTGAAGGTGACACAACCTCATCATAAATTCCAGGGTGAAAAGCCATTACAGAGCAGAGTCCTGTTTTTCCTCGACAGTCAGGAGCAGTATACTTTTATTCAGTCATATTTCCTTAGCTCTTTTATGGCTTTTATTACAGCCCGGAGGGACCCGTGTAAATTCTCAAGCTCTTGCAGTCCATCAAAGTGGGCGATTATTGTTGCTAGGTAACAGTATGTCATAGTTTAAAACTGCAGTGTTTCAAGGGCCCTTGCTTTGAATGACAATTCATGTTGTTCCCTCTAGATCAGACTCATGGTTACTGGTTGTTATAGGTAAATGTAATAATGTAAAATATAGCATCTTAGATAAATCATGTCTTTATTCTCTTCTTGGAAGAGAACAATCAGCTAATGCTGCAGATAAGAGCGGGAAAACGGGGGCATTAGGGAATTCACACAGACTCCAATTAGTGTCTGCTGAATGGAAAAAATACCTACGTAAAAAGATAAAACTATTTCAAATTCACAAGGACATTGTGTCAATTTTCCCACCTGGCTGCAGACTGTCCATCAATACATGCATTTATGTGCATATCATACTGTGGACAAGTCACATTCTGCGATTGAGATAAACTACAGCAAGAGAGCAAGTTATTATATAAGAGAGAGAGACTGCTTGAAGGGACTTCTTGAAGCTGCCCTCAAATACTTAATATGTATATGTTTGTGGCCATCTTCTGATGCAGACTGAAGTGCAGCCTCTTCAGACTGCATCTTGGCTCTCTTCCCCTTCTCACACCCTAGCATTCTTTTCCGATGCAATTACTTTAGGATTGTTGTTTTCGCATGCCTTATTGTTTTATATGGATGTGAGCCGCATTAATCTATGTTTTGTATAATGGTTCTAGATTGGAAAAAACAATTATATATTATATATATGTGTGTATATACAGTCAAGCTGGAAAGTATGGACACCCCTTTCACTTTCTCCACGTTTTATTACGTTACAAACTTATACTACAATAGATTGAGTTCATTTTTTGCCTCAAACATCTACACACAATAGCCAATAAGGATGAAGTGAAAACAGGTTTGTAGAAAATATGCAATTTTATTTTACTGACAAAAATAGGTTATTTAGGGGTTACATATCTGTACACACCCTTAGCCTAATACTTGGTTGCTGCACCTTTGGCACCGATTACAGATTCAAGGCGTCTTGGGAAAGAACCTACAAGCTTGGCACACTTGTTTCTGGACATTTATGCCCATTCCTCTTGGCATATCCTTTCAAGCTCTGTCAGGTTGGATGGGGAGCGTTGGTACACAGCCATTTTCAGCTCTTTCCACAGATGTTCAATTGGATTCAGATCTGGGCTCTGGCTGGGCCACTCAAGGACATGCACAGACTTTCTCTGAAGCCACTCCTTTGTTCTCTTGGCTGTGTGCTTCGGGTCGTTGTCATGTTGAAAGGTAAACCTTCGCCTCCAGAGCGCTCTGGAGCAGGTTTTCTTCAAGGATCTCGGTGTACTTAGCTGCATTCATCTTTTCCTCTATCAGGACTAGTCGCCCCGTTCCCGCTGCTGAAATCATCCCCACATCATGATGCTGCCACCGCCATGCTTCACTGTAGGGATGGTATTAGCCAAGTGATGAGCGGTGCCTGGTTTCCTCCAGACGTGACGCTTGGTATTCAGGCCAAAAAGTTCTATTTTGGTTTTATCAGACCAGAGAATCTTGATTCTCATGGTTTGAGAGTCCTCTAGGTGCCTTTTGGCAAACTCCAAGTGGGCTGTGATGTGTCTTTTACTAAGGAATGGCTTCCGTCTGGCCACTCTACCATAAAGGCCTGATTGGTGGAGTGCTGCCTGGATGGTTGATCTTCTGAAAGGTTCTCCCATCTCCACAAGGATATGCTGGAGCTCTGTCAGAGTGACCCTCGAGTTCCTGCTCACCTCCCTGGCCAAGGCCCGTCTTCCCCGATTACTCAGTTTGGCTGGGCTGCCAGGTCTAGGAAGATGCTTGGTGGTTCCAAACTTCTTCCATTTACGAATGATGGTGGCCACTGTGCTCCTTGGGACCTGTAAAGCTGCAGAATTTTTTCCGTACCCTTCTCCAGATCAATGCCTTGACACAATCCTGTTTCTGAGGTCTGCAGATAATTCCTTTGACCCCATGGCTTGGAGTTTGCTCTGACATGCACTGTCAACTGTGGGACCTTATATAGGCAGGTTTTGGCAATCCCCAATCATGTCCAATCAATTGAATTTATCACAGGTGGACTCCAATTAAGTTGTAGAAACATCTCAAGCAGTATCAGTGGAAACAAAATGCACCTCAGCTCACTTTTGGGTGTCATATCAAAGGGTGTGCACACTTGTGTACATATGATATTTTACATTTAGATTTTTAATAAATTAGCACAAATGTCTAAAAACCTGTTTTCACTTTGTCATTATGGGATATTTTGTAAAGAATTTTGAGACAAAAAATTAACTCAATCTATTGTAGAATATGTCTGTAACATAATAAAACATGGAGAAGGTGAAAGGGGTGTGCAGACTTTCTGGCTTGACTTTATATATGTATATACACTATATATAGTGCTATAGGAATGTAACCTTGGGAACTGAATAGGCACTGGAGTTCAATCACTTGTTGATTCCTCCGCCCATTTTTCAGTGTCATAAAAGTGAGACGTTAACCGGCAATGAGAGAAAGGACTGAGGTGTTTGGGGCCATGACGCTGATATTGGTCCTGGTTGTTGGAGTGACTGCAGGAAGGGTGGAGACATTAAAAGTAAAGTTTTGAGACAAAGGAGTGCACCGGTGGTTTGTTTCTCAGGAGGCGGTAGAGCCGTGATTGCTGTGTTGGCGTGGAAACCCCATGCCGCTCAGTTAATTGAACCTTCATTTGCACATTTGCTTTTTGCACAGGTTGTCAGCCGCTGTTCTGTTATTTCTTTTTATTGTATTGTTTTTATTGCATTTTTATTGTATTTATTTTTGCTGCAATTAATGTAATTGTTCCCTAAGCTGCTTTGATTATATTGCAGGATTCATTAAGCTTCCTAAGCACTGTGTGCCTTATCTCACTGATTGTATTGGACGAATAGGCATGTTTGCACCTATACTTACTGAATGCTGTTACATGCAGTGTATGTAATGCATTATCTGCTGGTGTGTCTGTGTGTGTAAATTAAACACATGTGAATTTTAGCTAAATGAAATCCTCTTTCCCGAATAACGTCCGTTTAGTCAGGAGCTAATGGGACGATTGAGGAGCCTTTATTAAATAGACTTGGTTTACTATTTTGTTGTCTAATAAAATGATTCTCGAATTGTTTCCCTTTGGGAAATATTTAGATCCTGAAGCCTATTTTGTAAGTCTGTGTCCTAGCTGAATAAAACTCATATAAGCTAATTGGGGTTCCCCTTTGACTAGTCCTAAACCAAAGAGGTGGCATAATCAAACATACCACTAGGGGACGCCACATTCTGGCGCAATTGGCAGGATACAAGGCCTGGTTAGAGAATTAATGTTGGTGATCTTAGGGAATGTTGATTTAGTGCGGCTTTTAATTTGTTTTATTAAAAAACAGTGGTTGGCAACGAAGTGGATGACATCAGAGGTCAAACTTCTCTGCTGAAATCTGCTTACCTGTGGAACTGTTTGTACGGTTGAACTTCCAGGGATACACAAAATAGAGGATGAGGTGCAGACTCTTCGGAATCAGATCCAAGCCCTACTGGCAGGGAATGAGAGACTTTCAAGGCGCAACGCCCCAGCGGCTAGCAGCTCTGCTCCTCCAACATGCATTTTACCTCCCTCTGGAATGTAAATGTTCTAAATTTTCTGGTGTTTTTTCTAAAGGGTCTCAATCTGAAGAAGTGCAGAATGGCATTAGTGGCAGATATATGTCTGATGTTGATAAAGCATGCTTTGTGTGAGACCATTTGGAATGGGATCATGCACAGAGATCAAGTACCGGTCTCGCTGGGTGAAAGAAGACTGTGAGGAGATTTTTAAGGTACTACGAGAAGTGTATGATCATTCATGTGTCTGCAGAAAAGATATTATGACCGAAAACAATGTGAAGATGAATCCTTGCTGGAATATTCACGTGCACTAATAGCTGTGATGGACCAAATTGTACAACCCATCTGCTGTACTAAATTCTGCTAGTGTTCCCGTTTCTTGTCTTCACTGAGTGAGCGACTTTTTCCCTATCAATACTGATGGAACTTTTTATGTATGGTTTCAGCCCCACAGTGTTGTAGGTAGAGTACAGTGTGAGGATGCAATGAGCTCAGTCACACCATGATGAACTGTGGGAGCAGTGTACAGCATTTCATTGCCCAGCCTAGGTGCACAGCCCTCCAGTTCTGGTCCCTTGAAGCTACCTGACTTTGGAGGTCTGCCTGATCAGGAAGCAGCTGATACCAGGGCTCTACTAAAATAAATAGAGTGGGGGAGACTTCATTGTACTAACCTTATAACTCATCAGATTCCCTTAGCAGATGAGGTCCCGATCTGGGAACCCTACTGTCATAAACCACCATCCCAGTATGAAGCAGTTAAAGCCAATATTAAGAAATTGCTGGATGGTAAGTAATTAGGGAGAGTAGCAGCCATAATTCATCTCCACAGTTCATCAAGGAGTGACTCTGAAAGATGGAGGAAGTGTGGACTACAGACAGATGAATGCCAAGATAAGAAAGGATGCCTATCCTCCAATGATAGAAGAGTCCTAGATGACCTCTCTGGTGTCAAGTATTTCTCCACTGTAGATCTGGCGAGTGGATAACAGCAGGTAGCAGTAGCGGAGAAAGTCAGAGCAAAAACTGCTTTCTGTACACCTGGGTGTTCGAGTGATAATGTCATAGTCCTTTCTGCTACAGTTCAACAATATCTACACCGCAGAGAAAAGGTATTATCCCACCTACACCTGCAGGGTCTAAAGATGAAACTTTCCAAATGTCATTTTTTTTAGAAACAAGTCAAGTACTTTTGGAATGTTGTGTTTGAGCAGGGTGTATCCACAGACTCAGACAAAGTGGCTGCTGTGCGAGAATGGCAGTGCCGTACCAACCTGGCTGAACTGCTGTCTCTTTTGGGATTTGCCAGGTTTGTTGAAGGCTTTGCAAACCTAGCAGCTCCACTACACTGTCTGGTTGCCTAACTGAATGAGCCCAAGAAAAAGGGTAAGAACCTAAGAACCCCAATGTTTGTATATTGGAGTGAGAAGTGTGAACTAAGAGATGTACTGTCACAAGACTGTGGGGGTAAGCTTTGTCCAGTAGCTTTTTCCAGCCAAGTTCTCAGGCCCGCAGAGAAAAATATGGACAATAATAGCTCTTTTAAGCTTGAGTTCCCCGTGGGCAGTATTTGCTGAGTCATAAATTTATAGTGTCTACTGATAATAACCCTTTGAGTCATGTGCAGATAGCCAAGTTGGGTGCAATAGAGCAGCGATAGGCTGCACAATTAGCATCCTTAAACTTTACCATCACTTATTGTCTACGACACAGTAATTGTAATGCCGATGCACTATCGAGGCAGTACTTTGACAGAACACTGCCCGGAAAAGAGATTCCCCAGGTGCTGGAGGGTAGCCCACCTCAGTTTCAGATCTGTTCTGATGTACAATTTAATGAAATCTGTGCTTTATCTGGTTGTACCTAACATAACTTAAAATCCTTGCAGCAGTGAGACCCAGTCCTTAGCTTAGTGTGGAAATACTAAATACAGTGTAGAAAATGATGGAAGGTCGACCCCAAAGCTATGACGAGAGAGAAGGAAGGGAGAGAGGTCTTCCAACTGTTGCTACCACAGTGCCTAAAAAAAAAAGTCATCGCCATTCTACATGATGCTCACGGTCACAAATGATAGGATCCTACAACTAGCTTGTAGCCACTGCTACAGGCCAGGTACAGTGAGCACCATAATTCGTTGGGCAGTGACACATTCTTTTCTTAAACCCTGCCCTCTGTAGGTCTTAAAGTCGTTCTCCGCCCCCTGGGAGATGTTTTTTCATGGTCAACAGTAGCCTCTGCTGGTTTTAATTAAGCATTTCATATGACATTAATTTATATAGTAGTTTTTATGAAATACTATGAGTTACTTATATTGGAAATTGCCTGGCTATGGTTTGGCCATAGTAGTTCAATACATAATAATACAATGATCTAATTAAATAATACTAACTGTAAGATTTTCCAATGTTATTTCCACAGGCTTCTGTGCTCATGTGGGTGCTTTATGAACTAACAGATAACATTTTTTTCTATAATATGAGAGATTCTTTTGTAGTAATATAATCCTTAATTCTGATGTATATAAAGAAAAAAGGCTCACACTTTTTCGTTTGCATAGACATTTTAACGGGCTGGCCTTGTGGTATGTTAGGGACACGAACATTCTTATCTTTTCAGATGAGCTAGAAACAAAGAAGTGTGTATTCGTCTGGTTGCCTGTGTGTGTGCGTGTGCGTGTGCGTGTGTGTGAGTCTAAAGATGAGGGCGCAATCTGTGAGGTGCATGCGGTTGTTTTGGTTTTTCCTCCTGTTTCATTGGACACTTCAAATAAAAAATAACTAGCCTGGAACAACCGCCTATTGACCATTTCCGATAAAAATAATGGGTCTGCTTTCCGGCGTGAGTGTGTGTCCTTGAATGTGAGGGTGTATATATGTGAATACAGCTATTTTGCAATCAGGCCCCGACACGGCCTGCCACTGCTATTGGTCATTTCAGACAAGTGTACCTAGGCTAGATTCTCTGGAATGCTGAGGGAGTATGTCTCCTCTTGCTTAGATCCCTCTAACAAAACTATCAACTAAAAAGTGTAAATGGATCTATTTTCCTGCATGTGTGTGTGTCCTTGACTGTGCAGCCACAGATGTGTGATGTGTGATGTGTGTGCATTTGTTCTGGTTCAAGAGAGGAACATTAGAACTGTTTTTTGCAAGTCATCCTAACACAGAAAAACATCTTACTAACACAATTGTTTCACACGGTAGGCCATACAGTGGTTTGTAATGATATATAAATAATGTATAATCTATATTTTTCACCACAGATTGCTTGTTAAATGGACTAGCTACGCGACTAATAAAGATAGAACATGAAGTTTGTTGTTTCCACTCATAGCTTGGTTGCAGGAGCAATGAATGTCTCAGTTTAGCAAGCTCATGACTCCGGCGGCATGGCTACGAGGGCATCTGCACGATGGGGTTAATCAACAACCAAGGTGAAATTAATAATCTATAGTTTTTCAATTAGGGCTGAGAAAAGACCTCCCTTTCATCGATACTGTTATTCTGAGTTTAATTACAGGGTGAATGTCCTTGGGGTGCTTCCCAGTAAATTGCACTGTAGTGCAGTGTTTGCCTCCAGGAATGATCACACAAGAATATGAATCACAAAAGCATATTGATCTCAGTCATGAGTCAGGGTTTGATACCTGACTTCACTGACATCATTAAGAGCTACGTTTTTTTTCTCCTTCAGGCGTTAGCCCTCAATTTCAGAGGAACAGAGAAACAAGGTACATGTTTCAGCCAGAGGCTCTTCAATTGAAGAGGCGTGCACCAGCCAACTTTAACTCTTGCTGGCAGACGACCGCTGTCAAAATGCTGCTGCCTCATAATAAACCTGAATCATTCCAATAAACAAAAAAACAAACTTAACATTTCCTTCAGTATGAAGCACCAAGGGAGAGAGAGTGAGAGAGTTCAAGAAAAGCAATCAATCCACCTTAGAGCGCTACCACCTAGCGCACTACCAGCAGTACCACCAGAGTGAATAGAATAGAATAGAATAACTTTTATTTTCCCGTTAGAGAAATGAATATGGAATATAAACTTTTCCTCAATAAATGAGTCTGGATCCTTCACCAAGGAGTGGATTTTGTCAGGCCAGGCTGCTGCTGCAGCAAGTTTGAGAGCTCGGTGGCCGGATGTGGCAGGAGGTGAGACATCTGCAGCTGGAATATTTTTTTAGTTGAAGAGGAGCTGCCCGTCAATCGTGAGGGCTCAGCTGGAGCAGTGTGGGATGGGTTGCGGCAGGATGTGGGGGGTAGGGGAGCGGGCTGGGAGATGCATTTCTCTGGCAGGATGGTTCTGGATGTATTTAGAGGGCATACAAACACATACACGCAAACGCATGCATACACAATACACAGCACACATACAAACATACACAAACAAAACTAGACGCATCCATACACACACCTGCAATCGCATACATGTGTACCCAAATGTCAGTCACAAAGCAGAAGCTCAAAAGAAAACAAACCAGACCTTCACAAAAAAGGAGCTGAGGCTAATGCTTTCCGACAGAAATCGAAAATAGCGAGAAATTAGAGCTTGTCAAATAAAAGAGAGAAATGAGGAGTTTTCAAGGAGAAGCGGGGGCAGGAGGGAAGGAGGGACTGAGAGAGAGAGGAGAGAGGAGTGGCTGCTGCTGGTGCTGAAGGCACTGCATGATTCATTAGTGCATGAGGAAGAAGAGAGGAACCAAGGACACACTTAATATGGAGAGCAGCTCCCATTTTTGTCAGGACAACCCACGTATTAAATGATATGTTTAATGAATGAATGTGCTGCATAATTATTTTGGTTTGGCGGTGAATGGATCTGCTTTAGTACTGCTCCGGAGCACGGGCATCTCCCCCCCGCTAAACAGGAGATGACCAGAAACCCCCCATACTAAAGCAGATCCAAACAACAGGTGGAAGCTGGGGTGGTGGAGGGTGACAGCAAATTTATTTTAATATAAGCCATAAGCAAACAAGAGCAGCGCATGAGCATTCAGACAACTGATTCTTGGCTTAAAAGGGCGCTCCATTAAAGGTGTGTGCATGTGATTGTTGGAGCATGGGATGCGTGGTTGCTAGCCGACCATGGTTGGCTACAGCAAGAGGTTTTCTGACAGAACTTGCTTTGCGCACTAATTGTTTGCGACACTCATTTACATAGCACTTCACAAGAGGGAGTAAAAGTTACAGCGCACTGGCATATGAAGGGCATGGATTTCAATACTGTGCACAACAACTTTGCTGGGAATAGAAAGAAGAGCCATCTCTGGGGTCCTGTTCCTATCACTGTGCAGCCTACAGGTGAAGGCCGTCTCAAAACCTATCCACTCCCTCTTTTCACTCCAACATCCTCCCCGAGAGGGAGGTTTCAATTTTGTCGTAATCGATGTCTGTGATCAGAACAGACGAGACAGAGCAAACAGCAAATATTTAGAAACCAGGTAAACCCCCCCGCCCCCAAGCTTACTTTTGCCTTTAATTCTGCTGTTTGGCATTTTGCTTAAGTGGCGCTGATATTCTGTGACTGTTCCCCCTCACATGCACACGTGCATGCACACACGCTCAC
Organism: Ilyophis sp. 1 JC-2022; assembly: GCA_022702515.1. Taxonomy (NCBI): domain Eukaryota; kingdom Metazoa; phylum Chordata; class Actinopteri; order Anguilliformes; family Synaphobranchidae; genus Ilyophis; species Ilyophis sp. 1 JC-2022. The sequence continues at coordinate 53,279,016 of CM040401.1, read as the reverse complement.
ACACACACACACACACACACACACACACACACACACACACACAACCTCTTTTTAAGGGGTGTCTGATTCCAAGGTGTTTCATTCACAGTCTACTTCGTTTAGAGACAGAAATGAACTCTGCAAACTAGTGACAGGACCAATCCAGCCTGCTCTCCATGTGGCCGCAGGGCAGGCACAAGAACCCTTACATAACAAAAAATATACTTTCCCCATATATGAGCATCCAATATATTGGCATTATATATTTCAGATTTTTGTGACACATTCTTTCAGTATGCAACTACACGAACCATCAACAATTAATACTCACTTATGTGAATAAGATACTGTAGCTTGTAATGTTAAAAACTTTTTTTTGTATTGAATAAAATAAATACATTTATTGCCAAATAAAACGTTTTTTTTTTATATACAGTACACTACTGTATATCTGAATACAATCAACAGAATATATTCCATTACAATATATTGACATACAGTTCATATATTCAAGTGTGTTATTAAATGTTGCAGTATGTTTTTCTAAATATCCAAATAGTTTTTGATGCCTAAGGGAACAGCAGTTGTGACATCATCGGCAAGCCTCTTTCTCTCCGGCTTCCTCCTATTCAGGATCACTTCTGCCCTCTGCTTTCTCCCTGGCAGGACCAGAGCAAACTGAACAAAGTCATACCCAAACGTCACCTGATTGGTAGACATACCTCTACCTAACAGCCCCAGTTTTTCTGTCACATCCCATGCGTATCCATGTACCATGCTGTTTCTTACACCTGTGGACACAGAGCCCCTTTCTCCACAGGCCAGGCTCATTTTCTCATCAGGGTCTCTGCCCCTGCAGTGTTTTATTGAACCAGCTCGGTGGGATGCCCGCGTTCAGAAACACAATGCCTTGTAACTGCTAGGCCCTTCAGATAATCTTTGCTGCTGATATTTCCATAATTGCGTCTGCAATGAGGCATAAATATGAAGGGGGGATGAAAACAAATATGAAAACAAACAACATCTGCACCAAAAATGTCACTGCAGGCAAAAGGGGTTCTCTAAGTCTAATGCAATGACTGTACAGCTCAGCTGGTGGATTGACAAGAAGGGATGACTAGTGGTGCCCACTTTGGAAGAATGATGTTTCTGTGTAACAAATATGACTGGTCATGCCAAAGTGAGAGAAAATAGAAAGAGATTTTGGGATAAACATTGGTTTAAAATGGTCAATGATTGATTACTAAGTAATGTGTACATTGGCAAAAATATATTCCTTTATATGATTCACCATAGAAAACGTGAATTTCTGGCAAGGAATGTCATTTAATCATTGCTGTAAGTATCTGTAAAAACCAGTGCATGGCATTAGCATGTTCCAGCCACAGTGCACATTAATTACAGACAGACCCTTATGGAATTGTAATATACTGCAGTATATTTTAAATATATTGTGATGATAATTTTGATATATTTAGAATATACTGCAGTATATTATTTTTCCATAAAGGGAGGACTCCAATGTCCCTATATATAACAATGTCCCTCAGCAAAAATCCTCAATGGCAGGTTTTAAACCGAAACTGTCTCGAGACTGTCCCGCAATGACATGACCAAACTGAAAATAGGTTAATGGCAGCCGGGGCAATTCTCCCCAATCAAAATATATTGATTCCCACCAAGCAGACAAAGAGCCCACACCTCGCCTTGTTTCACTGCAATAATTATTCCAGGGGCCACTGGGCACTGATAAATCAGTCTACTATGTCTCAGGAGTTTGGTGGGATTTGACATTAAACAATAAGAGTCACCCGTGACCATTTCTTTTAAAGGCTGAATCTCTTCAAGGTCAGTTTGCCACCGGTCTCTTTCTTGGCGCTGCCATCCGGGAAACATTGAACAATGATCATTAAATTAGATGAAACATTAGAGTGGAAAGCTGCTTTGTTCTTCATGCGGTCTCCTTGTCAACCTCATAGTCACAGGGGCTACATTAAAATGAGCTAACTGTTGCCATGGTCACACGGTAAATTCAGACCACGAATACGCAATAAACTGTGTTGCCGGAGTTGGGGCGAATTGTAGAGGGAAAGAATAGACAGCGAAAATGTCAAGTCTTATGGCAAAATTGACTAATAGGAGTGAACACCCTTTTCGCAAAGCCTGATCACACGTGTCAACATGACCCAGAGCAGAGCGACACTAACCCTCGGTCAATATTCAATTTGACAGGCTTCAATAGAGCCGACACACACCAGAGAATTTGCTACTGCCCTCTAGAAAACAAATTAGAAACCCAATGGCTCAATCGAAGACTCAAGGTAAGACCAAGGTGTGCTATTTTAGTACGGGTCTTTTTTGTCTGCAGTTCTGTGTCGAGCAGCCTAATGCTTTGCAGATTCATATTTATTAACAACAGGGCTTTCCGTTTCTGAGCTCATATTCATAAACAATCTCAGAGTAGGAATGCTGAATTAGGATCAGTTTAATCTTGCAGCCCATAATGGAAAAGGTTCTGATATGGACAGGAAATATGATCCTAGATCAGCACTCAATACTAACCCTGCTACTATATTATGTTAATAACCACGCCCACTGCCTTGTCTTCTGTCGGAAGGGACCCTGTTTTATATTGATTTTACAGACAGCTACACTGATATTTTTGCAATGTCATCTTGTCAACACTCCTTAGAAATGGATTGTTTCATAAAGCACGTCTACAAGCTATGGTAAAACGCAAGTGTTCATGACAGGATCCACTTCAGCAGTCAGACTCCATAAAAACAGCAGTGGTAATGTCATTTTGCTGATGTTATCATTCAAAGTGCCTGTCCCCGGGCATAAGGGAACAAATGGTTCTTTTGTTGTTCAACATCTATAATCTAATGAAAAACAACAGCAGCCCAGAACTAGGGATGCACCGATACCATTATTTTCAGACCGAGTACGAGTACGAGTACTCACTTTTGAGTACTCGCCGATACCGATACCGATACCGATACCATTTTTTGTGTGTTTTTTTAAGTATGAGTACTTTATAATAATACTGTATAATAATACCACAATAATGAGACGGCTGATTTTGAAGATACTGTGTTTATTTTCTCCTGTTGATGGAGCACAGTCTATCAATTTACTGATTATTTAAATCAAATGAGGTCCAATAAAAATAAATAAATAAACATAAATAATAACCAAAATAAAACTGTACAGTCTTTTGTGCATCATTCTATTTATACTGGAACGTCAAAGTATAAGTGACCCCTAACCCTTACCACTAATATACATGGTCAACTTAACAGGGGGGGGGGGGGAGGGCTGACTGTAAAAAAACAATTGTGAAATAGGCCTACATACATTATAGGCTAACCTACTGTACTGACATGGAACAGCCTGTGTGCTATCTAAAGACTAGGTCTAATGCTGTAATGTCCTTTTCAACCATCAACCTCAGAGAGTCCTACTGAATTGACTAGCCTATATGAACTGCTGACTACCGCACCGCAGTAGCCTACATAATTGTCAACCGAATCAGTTACTCTCTGCATAGGCTACGGGCTACTCAATTAGTTTGCAACAAATGGCGGGGGTATTAGTAAAATAATATAGCCCGGTCAACTGTTTTTTGGTACAGTTTCACATTTAAAAAATATAGCCTGCAATCATGATCGGAACCTGTAGCCTACCTACTGGCATCTGACGTCCACCCAACGTAACGTTACCGAAAGCAAAACGGTTCAAGCATTACTAATCAAAATCGCATAGGCTACTGTAGGCTATATTGTACATTTTCCATGTAGGCCTATTCTGTAACTATCAAACTAAGAGTTAATAAAAGTCTGCCCGTTATTAAACCATTTCAAATCTGTAATAATGATATTGATTAAATGAAGCACATTCGTGTTTTCTTTTGTATCGAAATAGCACAATAAATGTAGGCTATTTTAAGAAGGCCTAATATGCTATAACCATGTTTTATAGGCTACACAAATATAACCAATATGTGGCTATACGTTTGTTTCTTCTTTACACTTGAAATTCAGTAAGAAGTCTAGCTAAAGCCCTTTTCTTTATTTGTTGTCAGGTAATTTGAGTCTAGATCACGCACTGCGTGAATGGTTGCTATTTTAATCTGAACCGCTATTTTAATCAAGTAGCCTACTGACGAACTGGGTGATTAATAGCACTAGGCTACATCAGTGCACCTAGCTCAACCCTTTGTATAAGGGCTCCCCCCATACATGACTGAACATCGACATTCAATTTGGGAGAAAAGAATCATCTGCTTTAAAAAAAAAGTATGGCCCTTGTCACCCTTTTGACAACTTTACCATTTGAAAACGCAATGTTTTACAATAGGTTACTTACCACGAAATGGTCAGAACTTGAGAACACACAAATTGTCATATATTTCCGTAGTTTCTAATCCATATTTAAAACGCTCACTGGAGCGACCATAAACCTAATCCATAAAACTATATAACTACAAGGAAAAAATACAAAAAGTTCATACGAGGTTTATAGGAAAAGTTCGCATTTCAGGTGGTAGGCTACATTAACTTCGCCCTCGCATGGAGACCTTAAACCATGATTACGTTTCACACAAAAACTGCCGTTGAAACAAGATCGCAGATTATTCAGTTAATTGTTTCATTTGAAATCTTATCGATTAAATTCTTATTAGCAATTAATCGATAGTCGATTAACTGTTAACATCCCTAGTGAGCACGCAGGTCAGGATTAGGTGTTGCTAAGGTGATAGCATTAGCGTGCGGACGTTTGGACGTTGGTATCGGTTTTGGAGTATTGGTACATTTTTTCGAGTACGAGTACGAGTACATGAGCATGGTATCGGCCCCGATACCGATACTGGTATCGGTATCGGTGCATCCCTACCCAGAACGTTATTCCCGAAGTTGTAAATTATCTTAGAAATTATGGCTCTGATTCATGGCTCGTGGAATGGCGAGTGACACATGACATTTATTCTTTACATGTGCTTTTCAAGTTTACAACAAAAAGCAATGCTTCCCGTTGATGCCTATGTATGAATTTATTTCCAAAACAAAAATTAAAAAAATGTAAAATTAAAAAATAATAATTGTTTTTGAAATGAACCGCCAACAAGAAGTTCTCATTTCACCATTCCCATGGGAGGGGGCGGGGTGGATGGTGTGGAGTTGCTTTGCTGGTGACACTGTTGGACAAGTTATCTAGAATTGAAGGCACACTTAACCAGCATGCCTACCACAGCATTCTGCAGTGACACAACATCTGGCTTGCATTTTAGTTTGGCCCTCATTTGATTTTCAACAGGACAATGACCAAAAGTGAATATGTTATTCCTCTTTTATTTTTGTGGTGGTGGTTCCTTGTGCATTTCCTTTTGTTCCTGTTTAGCTGCAAGAGGGTAAATCCTTTGGAAATTTCTGTCTTATCGGTCTCTCTCGCTCTCTCTTTACTGGTATCTTCTAATTAATGTCGACTTACCTATCAATGAGTTTGGCGATTTAATTGATTGCAATTTTTAATATTAAAATATTAAATTATGTAAAACGTATTTTAAATGTAGGTTAAGTGAGGGGGTTCTAGCACGCAATATTGCTTGTGTTCAGTAGTCAGAGTGCCGAACATTTTAACAAGGGCATTGACTGTTGGAACTGCTGGATTCAGAAAATACATATTTTACCTATTCCCCACTTACCCGACAGCGGACACGGGGAGAACCTGCAAACTCCACACAGTAAGACCCTCAGTACGTTTTTGTACACTTTACTTTTGTGTTTTTAGGCTTACTGTTTTTAGTATAATGTAAGCAGTTTAACTTTTGTAAATAACCTCAAATGGCACAAGGTAAGAAGTGAACAGTAAAAAGTTACAAATATTTTTTTATTTCAGAGGATAGTGAACTAAATTCTAAATCATAAAAAGTTCATAAAAAAAGACCTCTTTGGCAAAATAATCATGTGAACAAATTATTTTCATTTACCAACAAGAAAAGTAAAATCAAGCTAGTTCGGGACACATTAGACAGAAAGGTCAAGGAGAAGCCTTCTTGCTTCTTAAAAATGAATGAAACATTAGATTTTTATAGCAACTGTTTGGTACATATAGTTCTAAACATTATAATTGCTGGGTCACTTCACTTCTAGGCTTGCTTTTCATGATTAAATCTTAAATCTTTTACTGGGATTTAATTTTAATTGGTTTTATTTTTTGTTATTTTATTATTACTGTTATTATTATTGTTACTATTATTATTTTATGTCTAATCCTTTTAACTCTTCCATTTTTATATATCTTACTTGTTCTTATTGTATCTCTCTTGTATTTGTCTGTAAAGCACTTTGTGCTGTATTGCTGGAAAGGTGTTATATAAATAAAGTTATTATTATTATTGATTTTGACACGTCCAATGTTTTGGCTATATCTCTTATGGGTTTATTGGGATTTTTCAGCCTCATGATGGCCTGCTTTACTGGCACCGTTTGGTCCTCATGTTGAGAGACAACAGCAACAGACTCCAAATAGAAATTCCACACCTAGAATCAACTCTTGTTAGCTTTCTTGTGCTTGAAATAATGATGCACAAGCTGAGCAGCCAATTGTCCAATTACTTTTGGTCCTTTACAGTGGCGGAACAATGCATACAAAGGGCTGTAATTCCTACATATTTCACTCTCACATTTTCACAGTCTGCCTTTTACCCTCATAGTCATTATTTCATTTCAAATCCAATGTGATGGAGTACAGAGCCAAAACAACCAAAATTGTGTCACTGTCCAAATACTTAGACTGCACTGTATATATATAGTTGATGGACAGAATAATGTCACTAACAGATGATGAAATAATGGAGCATAAACCTCTAAGTTTGCAATAAAAAATCTGCTTTGGCAGGAGAGCCCTTCTCTTGTCTGTCTAGCAGTAATTCAAATGCAGATATCACTTATCCTTTGGGAATTAAAAAACCACAGGCCAGAATCTTTCAAATTTAAAAATAACAAGTTGGCTGTATAACTAGTTTTCTCTGTCTAAGAAGCTGACCTACATCTGACAAAATTTTAGTGTATGATGCATTTTGGCTCTTCTCCTCCAAATACCCACTGTTAGGCAAAGCGATCCAAGGCCCTGCTGTTCGTGACCCACAGAAAACTGCTTTCTGATCAATCTAATTATCTTTGCTGAGCTGTTTTGGTACCCTGTGTTTATGAATAGCTCCATGAAAAGTTAAATGGTTAAACATCTTCTTTATCAGAATATAATGTAGTTTCTCTAAACTTACACGGAGGATGAAAGTATCAATTTATTATTGTTTGTTCCGTTATCATTGCATAAGGCAAGGTAAGTTTATTTATATAGCACATTTCATTAGAAGCAATTCAAAGTGCTTTACATAAATACAGAATAAGACATACAATAAAACATGAATAGAATGCAGGGATTCAAAACAAAGTCCATATGCGGTGCAGAACATAAAGGTTTTCAGCCTAGTTTTAAAAGTGTGTGTAGCTGTGTGTAGCATAATAACTGAACGCTGCCTCACCATGTTTTGTTTTAACTCAGGAAATAATTAGTAGACCACTCCCAGATGACCTTAAGGGTCTGGCAGGTTTATATGGTAGAAGCAGGTCAGAAATGTATTTTGGTCCTAGGCCATTGAGTGATTTGTAGACATGCAGCAGTATTTTAAAGTCAATTCTCTGAGAGATTAGAAGCCAGTGCAAAGACCTGAGAATTGGTGAAATGTGTTCATATTTTTTAGTTTTTGATAGAACTGTAGCAGCGGCGATTTGAATAAGCTGAAGCTGTCAAAGAGCTCTTTTAGATAGACCTGTCAGAAGACCATTACAATAGTCTAGCCTACTAGAGACAAAAGCGTGGATAAGCTTTTCTAAGTCTTGTTTGGACATGAATCCTCTGATTTTTGCTATATTTTTCAGATGATAATAGGCTGATTTTGTTATTGAGTTGATATAGCTATTCAAATTTATACTTAAACTAATTTAGGATACAAGTTTAGAAGTAGTTCATAAATGGTATAAATAGTATAGGCTACTTAAAATGGGCCAATTTAGTTTTATAACATACTTAAAGTATATACTTAATGTATACTCATCAAGGTTAGTAAAATAACTTTGATGAACTTAAGTATACTTTTATAAAGTAAAATTTTGTTTACTACTTTTTTGTAAGGGACTATAGGTCACCCCAATCAACATGGGTTCATTTAAAGGCTATGTTAGAACATAATGTTATATAGCTACCAGGCCCCAGTGTTCAAATTGTCATTGAACACGGGGAGCGCCGCTCCCCTTGTTAAGGGAAATTGGGAAAATCGTCCACCTTGATAAGATATGCAATTCTGTAAATGTAATGCCAGAAGGGCCGGTCTGATTTTCTACTGTTTTGGGCCGGTGTATTTGAGCGTAGGCTACAATTCTTCCCAGCATTAATTTTACAGGTCCGTCACTCGAACAAAACAAATAACCAATCACTGCTCAACTACGAGCGGGAAGTTGTGCAATGTCCAATCAGATAACACTTTCTCTGTGTACGTTTATGAAAAGACGAGCTATCTTTGTGAACCCATCCGTGGTCAGTGGCTAGCATTCGTGCTACATAATGTGAGTGTAGAACTCACTAATAATGTTTATTTACAGGCCAATAGAACAAATACATTGAAAATGATCAGTTCAGTGCTAGCTGCTAGTAGCTAGCGAGACGTAGCCTGCAGTCAAGCAACAGACCTGGAAGTGGGAAAAATTATAAGCTAAAAAGAATTGTACACTGCACTGGTCTGACTGCCTTGTTGCGAGAGAGAGATTGAGAGGGGTAGGACAGTTATTATTTTTATATTCTATTCTATTAATTTGTGGCTTGGTCATATATTGATTGGTCATGTAAAGTTGGCCGGGTGTGTGTTTTTTGGCCGCCGTGCCAAATGTGCTTGTATGACATGAATTGCATCGGTAAAAGACAGCCAATTCACATAAATAATTAGATGTAAGGTAAATGACATTATTCTTTCTCAATCATAGTTTTAATGCCGCGGTTTCCGCTTCTGCTCGTTATTAGCGCAGGACAAATCATGTAATTACATACATTAGGCCTTTGTATTCTTTTCGGAACATAGGCCATTGATGAATCGCCTCCACCCTCGTCTGTCTTGGGCCATCTTCTCCAGCTGTTGCCACATCAGCCCCTCCTTCTTAAACTCTTGCTCTGTACTTCTTCTCCAGGTGTTCTTGGGACGACCTCTCCCCCGTTTGCCCTGTGGGTTCCATGTCAGTGCCTGTTTGGTTATTGCTGCTTTGTTTCTTCTCAGTGTGTGTCCAATCCAGATCCACTTTCTCCTTTTCATCTGTACTTCTATTGGTTCTTGGTTTGTGCGTTCCCACAGGTTGATGTTGTTGATTGTGTTTGGCCAGAAGATCCCAAGGATGCGTCTTAGGCAGTGGTTCATGAATGTCTGCAGCCTGTTTATGATGGTAGTGGTGTTCTTCCATGTTTCGGATCCGTACAGCAGTACTGATTTGACGTTGGAGTTGAAGATTTTGAGCTTGGTCTTGAGTGAGATGTTTTTTGTTTTCCAGATCTTGATTAGGATGTTAAATGCTGCTCTTGCTTTTCCAATTCTCGACTTTATGTCTTCCTCTGTCCCTCCATCCACCGCTATCACACTTCCCAGATAGGTAAATTTATTGACCTCTTCGAGAGAGTGGCCCTCGAGTGTTATGGGATTCATGATTTTGTTGTTGATCCGCATAATTTTGGTTTTTGGCCCATTTATTTTAAGTCCAAGCTCAGCTGCGGTTGTTTCCAGCCGTGTGGTCTTGTCCTGCGTCTGTTGGTGTGTATGTGAAAGCAGTGCGATGTCGTCTGCGAAGTCGAGATCGTCAAGGTGTTCTGTCAGACTCCACTGGATGCCATTCTTTTTATTGCTGGTTGATTGTTTCATGATCCAGTCAATACACAGGAGGAAGAGGAACGGAGAGAGGAGGCAGCCCTGTCTCACACCAGTGAGCACTTTGATCTTTTCATGTGCAGATCCCTGGTGGAGCACTTGACATTGCATACCCTGGTATGTGTTCCTGATGATGTTCACATATTTTGGAGGGATACCATAGTGAGCCATGAGCTTCCATAGCAACACGCGGTTTACGCTGTCAAATGCCTTTTCAAAGTCAATGAAATTGACATAGACAGGGGTGTTCCATTCTATGGACTGCTCTATGATGATCCTGAGGGTGGCAATTTGGTCACTGCACGATCTTCCATTCCGGAAACCAGCCTGGTTCTCTCTCAGTCTTTCATCTGTCCCCTTCCGCAGCCTCTCCAAGATAATGCGATTGAACACTTTGCCGGATGTTGATAGCAGCATGATCCCTCGGTAGTTGTTACAATCCCTGAGGTCTCCTTTCTTGGGTACAATTGCAATGAGGCCGTCCTTCCAGTCCGTTGGTATGATCTCTTCCTCCCATATCTGTTTGATCAACTGGTGAAGCATGGTAGTTGAGGTTTCAAGAGCAGCCTGTAAGGCCTCTGCAGGGATCCCGTCTGGCCCTTCCGCCTTGCCACGGCGCAATTCCTTTATTGCCTTCTTTACTTCAGATCTTGTTGGGGGATCGCAGCTTACCTCCAGCATCTGAGCAGCTGGTGGGATCTCTACCGTCTGGGCAGGGAGCTGTCTGTTGAGCAGTTCCCTGAAGTGTTCCGTCCATCTTTTCTGCTGTTCTTCCTTGGTGGTCAGGAGTTGCCCCTGCTTATTGCGGATCTGTGTGTTTGTCCGCCTGAACTTGCCTGCTAGGTTCTTAGTGGTCAGGTAGAGGTCCTTTAGGTTGTTCTTTGAAGCTGCGTCCTCCGCTTGCTGTGCCAAGTCTTCAATGTAATTTCTTTTGTCGCGTTTAGCGCTTTTCTTCACCTCCTTGTTTGCAGCTTCGTAATCTCTATGGGCTGCTGCCTTTTGTGCTCTTGTTTTGCATTTGTTTTTTGTGTCCTTTTTTACCCTCCTTTCTTCTATTCTTTTCAGTGTTTCTGTTGACAACCACGGCTTGTGGTTTGTTTTCTTCCTCCCCAACACTTCTGAACAGGTCTCCTTCCATATGTTTTTCAGGCATTTCCAACGCTCCTCCACTGGTGTTTTGTCATCTTCTTGCAGGGCTTGGAACCTGTTCTGTAAGGTGGTTTGATACAGTTCGGTTGTTCCTATGTCCTGGAAGAGCTGGATGTTGAATTTGACTCTGTTGTCACAGGGGTTGTTGCAGCGCTTCAGCTTCAGTTGTATTTTAGCTGTCAGTAGGTGGTGGTCTGACCCGGCGTCTGCTCCCCTCTTCACTCGAACATCCAGGAGAGAGCGTCTGAACTTCCTGTTTATGCATATGTGGTCGATCTGGTTTTCAGTAGTGTGGTCAGGTGATACCCAAGTGGCTTTGTGGGTGGGTTTATGGGGAAAGAGTGTTCCTCCTATGACCAGGTTGTTGTCTGCACAGGTGTCAGCAAAGATCTCTCCGTTCTCGTTCATGGTGCCAATTCCTTGCTTTCCCATTACCAGATGGTATCCACTGTTGTCCATTCCCACCTTTGCATTCATGTCGCCCATGAGCACAATGATGTCTCTTGCTGGTCTGGTCTGGAGTATCTGTTTCAGTTGATTGTAGTAGATGTCCTTTGATTCCTTATCGGCATTATTGGTGGGTGCATAGCATTGTATGACTTGAAGCTTGATTCTTTTATGTGTGGTTTGGAATCGTGCAGTGATGATTCTTGAATTGATTGGCTCCCAACTGATGAGGGACCTCTGTGCTTCTTTGGAGAGCATAAATGCTACTCCCTCCATGTGTGGTGCCTTATCATCCGGGTGTCCAGAGTATAATATGGACTCACCACTTGCCAGTCTGACTTCTCCTGTCTGTATCCATCTGGTTTCACACAAACCGAGGACAGAGATCTTGTACCTCCTCATCTCTTCTGCGACGACTGACGTTCTCCCTGCTTGGTACATGGTCCTGATGTTCCAGGTTGTGATGTTAGTAGGTTGCCTAGAAGATAGAAGAGTCTGCCGCACCCTCTCCATATGGTTTTCAGTATGCGTCTTCATAGTCTCTTCTGCATTTCTGTCTGAAGAGTCTTCTTCTCCTAGGCTTCTTGGGTTCTTTCTCTTCATCAATGTTTCTGTAATCATTTTTATCCACGTCACGGGGGATTGGCCCATGCGCTTCACCAGAGCCCTGTTGTCAGCATTACCTGCTTCCACCTCTCACGACGAGGACGTAGGGTTGGGCTTTGAGAGGCAATCATGTAATTGTTAAAGTTTTATTTTTGGTTTGGCGGGGGATAAATTACATAGGCCTACAGGTAAATAAACTGTGGTGGCCTGTAAACTGTAATTTGTTCGACCTGCACCTAAAAACTGAGGGGGCACAGAGGAATAATGATGGAAGTTGATAACAATATCATGTTTGGAGAATAGTTTTGAGAAAATATATAGTCATCTTACAATATTTTTGGATGTATAATAACATTTAGAAATAAAATGAAATTGACTTATTTATATGTAGATAGATTCTGAGAAAGCTTAATCTGAAATCTGGCCAAATCGGGGGCTCGTTGAATGGGCAGATCGCCATCACTGTTTCAGAATGAAGGCAGATTTTTTTTACTCGCATAATTAACATAAGATGGCTACTGCTTTGCAGCGTCGCTTCAGCAAAGCCATCGGTCCAGAACGCATTTTGAGGAAACAACATAATTAGCAGTAATTATCTATCTGCTAGGTACATCGATGTGAATATGGTTACAATGGTTTAAAACCTTATTTCCAGCATCAAGTTAGCAAAGCTGTATCCTAACTGTGAAGTTGAATGTGATCTCTAAATCTGATGTAGTATGCGGTGCCATATACACTGCTCAAAGAAATTAAGAAAACACTTAATCAACACAGTATAACACCAAGTCAATTAAACTTCTGGGATATCGATCTGTCCAGTTAGGAAGCGTAAACGATTGTGAATCAATTTCACCTGCTTTGGACAGATGGACAGGAGAGGAAACAGCAAGACAATCCCCAAAAAGTAAATGGTTTTGCAGGTGGTGGCCACCATTTCTCTCTCCTTATCCTTCCTGTCTGATTTTTTTCTAGTTTTGCATTTTGCTAGTGCCCTTGTCACTACTGGTAGCATGAGGCGGTACCTGCAGCCCATTCAGGTTAGTCCAGCTCCTCCAAGATGGCACATTCATACGTGCCGTCGCAAGAAGGTTTGCTGTGTCTCCCAGCACAGTCTCAAGAGCGTGGAGGAGATACCGGGAGACGGGCCATTAAGGAAAGCTGGACCAAACTGCCAGAAACAGACTCCATGAGGGTGGCATGAGGGCCCGACGTCAGTCCAGCGCCATGCAGCTCGATTGGCATTTGCCAGAGAACACCAGAATTGGCAGGTGCTTTGCTGCTCGGTTTGTTTACTAATGCACGCTTCAGGAAGTGAGTGGGACCATTACAGGCGCAAGAAAAGAAAGCAAGAAAGTTAATAAGCTAACAACCAGATCTTGTTCCAAACCCATGTTTGGAAAAAGTGTAAAATATCATGAATGGAGTTTTTCATCTTTTCTAACGCTCAGTTGCGGTCGGATGTCGCTATTTTGTTTATCGACATAATCCATGTTGTTTGCATTTGTTTATGTGCTAATGGTGTGCTTTTGAGATCCATTTTGCCATGCAATGGGAGTGAATGGAGAGAGAAAAAACGTTGTTGACCGGTTGCTGACCGGTTGCTGACCACGGGAGCAAGTCATGAAGGTGAGCTCGAATATTATGACTCATATCGGGCCAGGTAACATACAACATTATGTTCTAACAAAGTTTACTATGCCTTTAATTTAAGGTCTGGACACCAGGCAATATTCAGAAGAGGACAGAGGGTGATAGGTAGATGAGAAAATGGATCCAAAGAAGGCTGCAGCTCAGAGGGTAAATAAAGTCTCCAGGGCTGATACACATTCACACCCTTATTGTGGCCCTTTGATATTCAGCACACAACACAGCTCCATGCTTAGAATATAGTATTCCTCCCCGCAGATCGATCAGCTGCAGACAAACGCGCAGTGCACAAAGAATGTGCCAGTTCCTGGAAAATATTATGAGTGTGACAGGGTGCAAGGGAATCTTCAGCAGTTTCAGCTATAACTATACATACAGTAAGTACCAACCATGGCTAGCTATGCAGTATTGTCCTTAGTTAGAAAATCATATTAGTTCAAGTAAAACGCACTATCACTGACCAAACTAGCTCTATTCTGGTGAAATGAACTACATATTTCTAAAATATCTGAAGAAACTAAAGTACCCGACGAATTTACTGTTTATATCTGACAGTATGAAAAATACCCTGTCTTGACTGCATTGTGTCTGTTCTGCAATTACCCTGTGTCTTGCTACACGTACAGAGCCTTAAGAGTCTCACTGTTAGCAACCAGACAAAGTCAGCATGTGATGGAGTAGATTAGCGGGCCTTGTCTTTGAAGCTGTGATCTGACGGGAAATCTGAGGATGATTGAATACAAGAAGCTTCCTCATCTAATCCTTGACAGAAGGGAAGAGAAAGGTGGGGGCGGGTGGGGGTGAAAATAGTACGTAAGCATCTGACAGAAACAGCTGAAGAGCAAATGACATCCCAAGTTATAAACCACCATTCCAACACTGGCTGCGCAATACATACACCACCCTTTCAACATTGGCTGCGTAATAGATACACCACCCTTCCAACATTGGCTGCGTAATAGATACACCACCCTTCCAACACTGGCTGCGTAATACATACACCACCCTTCCAACACTGACTGTGTAATACATAGACCACCATTCCAACACGGGCTGCGTAATACATACACCACCTTTCCAACACGGGCTGTGTAATACATACACCACTCTTCCAACACTGACTGCATAATACATACACCACCTTTCCAACACGAGCTGCGTAATACATACACCACCCTTCCAACACTGGCTGCGTAATACATACACCACCCTTCCAACACGGGCTGCGTAATACATACACCACCTTTCCAACACGGGCTGCGTAATACATACACCACCCTTCCAACACTGGCTGCGTAATACATACACCACCCTTCCAACACGGGCTGCGTAATACATACACCACCCTTCCAACACTGACTGCATAATACATACACCACACTTCCAACACTGACTGTGTAATACATACACCACCTTCCAACACGGGCTGTGTAATACATAGACCACCATTCCAACACGGGCTGCGTAATACATACACCACCCTTCCAACACAGGCTGTGTAATACATACACCACCTTTCCAACACGGGCTGTGTAATACATACACCACTCTTCCAACACTGACTGCATAATACATACACCACCCTTCCAACACAAGCTGCGTAATACATGCACCACCCTTCCAACACTGGCTGCGTAATAAATACACCACCCTTCCAACACTGGCTACATAATACATACACCACCCTTCCAACACTGGATGCGTAATACATACACCACCCTTCCAACACTGACTGCATAATACATACACCACACTTCCAACACGGGCTGTGTAATACATGGACCACCATTCCAACACGGGCTGCGTAATACATACACCACCCTTCCAACACAGGCTGTGTAATACATACACCACCTTTCCAACACGGGCTGTGTAATACATACACCACTCTTCCAACACTGACTGCATAATACATACACCACCCTTCCAACACGAGCTGCGTAATACATACACCACCCTTCCAACACTGGCTGCCTAATACATACACCACCCTTCCAACACAGGCTGCGTAATACATACACCACCCTTCCAACACGGGCTGCGTAATACATACACCACCCTTCCAACACTGACTGCGTAATACATACACCACCCTTCCAACACGGGCTGTGTAATACATACACCACCCTTCCAACATGGGCTGTGTAATAAATACACCACCCTTCCAACACGGGCTGTGTAATACATACAGCACCCTTCCAACACGGCTGTGTAATACATACACCATCCTTCCAACACTGGGTGCGTAAATACATACACCACCCTTCCAACACTGGCTGCATAATACATACACCACCCTTCCAACACGGCTGTGTAATACATACACCATCCTTCCAACACTGGGTGCGTAAATACATACACCACCCTTCCAACACTGGCTGCATAATACATACACCACCCTTCCAACACTGACTGCATAATACATACACCACCCTTCCAACACGGGCTGCGTAATACATACACCACCCTTCCAACACTGGCTGTGTAATACATACACCACCCTTCCAACACTGGCTACTTATTCAGTTCAATTAAATGTTATTTGTATAATCTTTTTACAGAGACACTGCAACAAAGATGCTTTACAGAGGAAAAAAGAAAAATGCACAAGAAACTGATCTGAACCCCCAAAAAATTAGCAGTTGAGGTATAAAAAAAAAATCCCCAGTGGAAAGAAAAACACAAGGGTGCATAAAACACCCAACACTGACTGCTTAATGCATATTCTGCCCTTCCATCACAGGTTTGTGAAAAATACACAGTGCTTCCTTTATAGTGCATAATGCATGTATTATTTTTCTTGTGGCTGCACAAAACAGACCTGAGCTTATTAAGTAACGCGAAAAAATGGTGACTGTAATTACAATAATGTAGTCTTATTTATGTGTTCCCATTTGAACAGAGGCACAGTCTGGATTAGTCCACTGCCAAGTGCATTGACTGATTGAAAAAGGCACAATATATCACCTCAAAGCATGTGTGACTTGCCTCTTTGCTGAGGTGGAGGAAAACAGGGCATCATTGTTTCATTCTGTAATTTTAATAATTCTGGCCTCATAAAATGAAGGTGACATAATTAATATTAACTCAACTGTGGCACTGTTTAATTGGACATGAATAGAGGTTTTTCGACTGCATACGGAAGAGGCATTCTGAAAAAAACAGCAACAACACAAAAAAATGCCCACAAAAAAATGCTGTGCTCAAAAATGCAATGATGTTGCATAAGTCTGTAACATACCTGCATGTCCGTGCAGTGCAGTGCATTTTTGCAAGTTTCTGTTCAAAATGAGGAAATTCTGGGTCTGGTCTGATAAAATGTACAGTTGAGCCTGTCTGTGCTTTTCACGGCATCATCCCAAACCATAATTATTCCTCCAACATAACAGACAGCAGTAAATCGGGCTTTGCTCAGCAAGACTAATGAGGCCTCTTTAACTCAAATTGATGTGGTACTTATATGCACTAGAGTGATTTAACATGTAACGTAGTTGGTATATGTACATTGTGCTGGCAGGAACAGCAGGTAGTATTATAATGGAGTCTCCAACTTGTTTGTTCAATAAGTTTGTTAACTGAAGCAAAATGTTCATGTCAAGACATTGCTCCTAATAATGGTCGACCCAAATCCCCTTCCACGCAAAATTATATTAAGATATTAGATGAAACAATGAATATATACAGTTGAAGTCAAAAATTTACATACACCTTAGCCAAATCCATTTAAACTCAGTTTTTCACAATTCCTGACATTTAATCCTAATAAACATTCCCTGTCTTAGGCCAGTTAGGATCACAACTTTATTTTAAGAATGTGAAATGTCAGAATAATAGTAGACATACACTCTGTTAGTATTTGGTAGCATTGCCTTTAAATTGTTTAACTTGGGTCAAACGTTTCGGGTAGCCTTCCACACGCTTCTCACAAGACGTTGCTGGAATTTTGAACCATTCATTCTGACAGAACTGGTGTAACAGGTCAGGTTTGTAGGCCTCCTTGCTAGCACATGCTTTTTCAGTTCTGCCCACAAAGACTTTGTGATGGCCACTCCAATACCTTGACTTTGTTGTCCTTAAGCCATTTTCCCACAACTTTGGAAGTGTGCTTTGGGTCATTGTCCATTTGGAAGAGCCATTTGCGACCAAGTTTTAACTTCCTGGCTGATGACTTGAGATGTTGTTTCAATATATCCACATAATTGTCCTTCCTCATGATGCCATCTATTTTATGAAGTGCACCAGTCCTTCCTGCAGCAAAGCACCCCCACAACATGATGCTGCCACCCCCCACAATGGGCATTAAGGCCAAACAGTTACATTTTTGTTTGGAGATTTCTCCAAAAATTAAGATCTTTGTCCCCCTGTGCAGTTGCAAACTGCAGTCTGGTTTTTTTATGGTGGTTTTGTAGTGGTCGGCTGAGCAGCCTTTCAGGTTATGTCGATATAGGACTAATTTTACTATGGATATAGATACTTTCGTATGTGTTCCCTCCAGCATCTTCACAAGGTCCTTTGCCGTTGTTCTGGGATTGATTTCCACTTTTCGCACCTAAGCACGTTCATCTCTAGGAGACAGAACGCATCTCCTTCCTGAGTGGTATGGCGGCTGTGTGGTCCCATGGTGTTTATACTTGCATACTATTCTTTATACAGACGAATGTGGTACCTTCAGGCGTTTGGAAATGGCTCCCAAGGATAAACCAGACTTGTGGAGGTCCACAATTTTCTTTGAGGTATTGGCTGATTTTTTTTAATTTTCCCATGGTGTCAAGCAGATAGGCATTGAGTTGTAGGCCTAAAGTAGGCCTTAAAATACATCCACAGGTACACCTCCAATTGACTCAAATAATGTCAATTAGCCTAGCCTATCAGAAGTTTCTAAAGCCATGACATCATTTTCTGGAATTTTCCAAGCTGTTTAAAGGCACAGTCAACTTAGTGTATGTAAACTCCTGACCCACTGGAATTGTGATATAGTGAAATTAAAAGTGAAATAATCTGTCTGTAAACAATTGTTGGAAAAATTACTTGTGTCATGCACAAAGTAGATGCCCTAACTGACTTGTTAATACTAGTTTGCTAACATGAAATCTGTGGAGTGGTTAAAAATGAGTTTTAATGACTTCAACCTAAGTGTATGTAAACTTTCGACTTCAACTGTATTTTACCATGTTACAATAATGAATGTCGTACAGATAATGATAAAAAATTTAAGCACAACAGCGAAAGGATCTGGTGTGTGGGGTGCATCCAACATACCCTTAGAAGGCAAGTTGGATGCAAACTGTGACTTAGTGGAACAGGTGATCACGCCTGTACTAAAACTTTACGACAAAGAGGGATGTCTTTCAAGATGACAATGCCTCCATCCTCCGAACATGAGTAGTTACTTAATAGTTTGTGATGTGTGACATTGGCATGAACCAATGCTCTGTGTCATTATATTCCTCTTCCAGAATTCCAGATGCTGTTAGTCTAGGCCGAAGTGCAAACAGACTGTACTATCCACATATGGTGGCCCAACACCCGAATAAGGGACTTTACATTGACTTTTCCATTTTCTTTGTTCATTACCTGTATATAAGAAGTACGGTACATAAATTGTTATCACATACATATTGCAGCTTTAAGATACATGTTTTATTTACTAAATATAAATATCACACCTTGATGTAACATATTGCATATTGACACAGTGGATCATCATGTCTTTGGGAAGAAAATGTCTCACTATTTCTGTGTTGTTGATCACACAGAAATAGCTATGGGGAATCCTGTGGGTTGGTTTTTGTTACAGCTAATCTCTTGCTCAATTAATTTTGTCATTTCTTCATTAAACACAATGCAGGTTTGGCTCGTTATCATTTTCTCTGTCTTTCAATTAGGAGTGCATTCACCTCAATCTTTAATTTGATCAGTTAAAAAAAATTACCTCTTCTTATATAGTCATTTGCAAGATAAATATTCCTTCTAAACCTGAAATGGAATTGCAGTAGTGATTGGAGTGAAAAACAGCATGCACAGGGGTCCCCATGGCCAGGTTTGAGAACCACTGCACTAAATGAGCTCAATCTACTGTATGTTTGTCTGTCAGTATAACCCTGCAGACATATTATTCAGTTTGACTGTGGGAAATAAAACAGATTCACCTATATAGTTCCCCTGATGATATTCAAATGTAGAAACACTGAATGCCTCATTGCAGATTCTGCATGGATCAGGCAATTTGAACAGTGGCATTATGGGATCTTAAAAACTTCAACATTGATAACTTACCAAATTCGCAAATGTGTAATCAACCAGGCATCTGTATAATTCTGTTGGAACATTCAAGTATTTTTCTTTCCAAAGACAAATTGTGCCCTTCAAATACATAAATTATGAATGTAATTTAAAAACAAAGAACAATTAAAAACAAGAGCAGAACAAAAAAGCAGTTTTCTCCGCTTGGTGGAGACGTAAATCACAGCATACAACTGCCTATGGCTGAGACACCTCTCCCCTCAGAAAATAACAACTGACAAAAATAATTCAATACACTCTGCCAGTTAGACAGCTGTGCTTTGCATCTTTTAAATTTAATTATATAATACTTTTTGTTTCTGTGGTCAATGGTTGTGTATACTTTAATATACAGTATTTTTTAGCATGCCCTCTAGCATGCATGTCTTCCCGAATGATTTATACAGTTAAAATTGATCGCTTTAAAGCTTTATATTGAATATTTACATAAGGCTTGAAGGCTAAAATATATATTTTTTCAAAATAACTTATTCTATGAACTAAACATATTAACTAACATTGACAACAAAAAAGAAATAAATGCAGTTAAAGGCATAGTGAACTTTGTTAGAACATTATGTCGTATAGCTACCCCGCCCGAAATGAGTCATAATATTCAAGCTGACCTTCATGACTTGCTCCAGTGGTCAGCAACTGGCCAACAAAGAATGACATTTTCTCTCTCTCCATTCACTCCCCTTGCATGGCGAAACGGGTCTCAAAAGCACACTTTTGGCGCATAAATGAATGCAAACATTGGGGATTATGCCGAAAATCAAGACATCAGGAACCGAGCATTTGAAAAGATAAAAAGCTCCATTCATGATATTTCACACTTTTTTCAAAGGTTTGGAAGAAGATCCGGTCGTTAACATTAACTTCCTTGTTTTGTTCTTGCGCCCGTAACGGTCCCACTCACTTCCTGAAGCGTGCATTACAAACTGAGCAACAGAAAATAGTTCTTCAAAATCGAATCAATCAAAAATTGCTTCAAAAGTTTCAAACGCTCGGTTCCAGAGTCGTGATTTTGTATATCGGCATAATCCACGTCCACATGTGCAGTTGCAAACTGTAGTCTGGTTTTTTTATAGCGGTTTTGTAGTGGTGGGCTGGACACAACAAGCTGGCCGATCCATTTCAGGATTTTGTGCACAATTCTGCTATTCATTATTTAAAGCTAGAGTATGCAACTTTTTCCAAATGGTCGCATTTGTTGTCAAAACATTTCAAAGTCACAACATCCATTGGCAACTGATCAACCACACTTCAGTTAGAAATACACCAGTTGGAATAGTCATTTAACAAGTAGTCAATTCCTTGAATTACATTCAAATAGCATTACTATTATTTTAGTTACATTAAAATGTACAATGGCAGACACTGTTCACGTGCACCTAATACACCCACATGGAACAGCAACTCGGAATCTCCATTCACTCAACACTGAGGGGAATGGCAATTTGCATTACATTAACTTACATTCCCAAATTTAAAAAAAGACATTTTACTGAATTTGTATCATAGCTTTGAGCAGATTCGACCATCTGAAACAACCAGGGGCTAATCTTTACCATTTTACGTAAATATTGAAAAACAAACTCTGATACAGTACATCTGATGCATAATATAATGCATTTCAGTAAACAAGTAATATTTACCCAGTTATTGTAACTTTGCATCCACGATAGCCCTCACAGCTCATCAAATTAATTGCATGCTTGAAAATGACTCACTGCGTAGTCGCAATCCCATAACACCTTGCGCAATCACAAAGTGAAATAAATTAATAGCTATTTGAATACAGCTTTTCCCACTAGGCTACATTCTCCTCTGCTACAAAAGTCAATGTACTCTGTGACTTCCTAGTTCATGTTTCTGGCTTCTCTTACAGCTTCCCTGAAGAGTATAGTTATACCCTGAGACAACACTTCTGGACTGATTGAAAGTGCATTGCTACTTGCTGACTTGGGAAGGTGATGCGGGTTAGAATGCCTCCCAGCATTTGCTCTAATAGTTATGTGTGGTGCCGGAATAGGCACATTCCCAACCTCTGGTTCACTCACAGAATCATCTGCATCTACTGGCTCAATAGCAACCTCTTCTTCCGCTCCCACTTCCTGTATATCTCTATGGGAAAAACAACTCTCACTATCAGCGTTACTCAGTGTTACTCGTTCAGTGTTTTGCTCTTGAGTTACCCAAAGATAAGAGACTTGCTCTGTCACTACCAGCTCTGGATCAGTGTACTCTGGTAAAGATTCAACAAAAGCAGTGTCATGGGCTACTGTAGGGGCACTTTGCTTCACCTGGCTACTGTAGGGGCACTTTGCTTCACCTGGCTACTGTAGGGGCACTTTGCTTCACCTGGCTACTGTTGGGGCACTTTGCTTCACCTGCCAACAGTCTTGAAATTACTTTATTCAGCACAACATAAAAGGATGTGGTCTTAGTCACACTAATTGAGAAAAATTATGTAATTACACTGAGTAAATCATTAGAGGAGTTTTCTGAAATTATTTAAACTGAACACAGTGGCCCTGCTATCCTGTCAACCTATCTCTCCAAGAGCACCTGAGGGCATTTGACCTCTTTGGAGCTGAAGAACAGCTGCAGCAGAGTCCTCCCCTTGGACTGCCCCAGAATGCCTCACACTTCCGCAGCTCCTGGCGACAGATGGGTGGCTATTGCTCTTTACTGGTTTCTGTTAAGGGGGCATTTGGGAGGCCTCATTCATCTAAATGATCAATCTAAATTATGCTTCATTCAGGGGCAGAGCTGGAAGAACGGAAATCTTGATGCAATGTCTAAATGTGGAAAATGGACGTGTTATTGTCAGCACAAAGCAACATGATATGGCCGTGGCTGTTGTCAGGGTAATGGGGATCCATCCAGAGGAAAGCGGCAAACATCATAAACTCTTTAAATTTCTATTTCTCTGTCAGCTAGCAGCTGAGGCAAAGACAGAAGAGCAGCAGCCTGGAACAACAATCTCTCTATATGATATTTATTTTATTATCTAGGGGCAGCATACAGTGCTCAAAATTGTATACCTTATGTCATCTGACACTTGCCAGCCGTCACAGCTGGTTCGGTCCTTGGTGTGGCTTTTATCATCTTTACTCGCCTTGAAAATACCTCATAGGTCATATTTCTGTCTGGAAAAGACGTTGCGTCCCTGTCTGTGTCTCAGGGCACTGGAAAGGCCAAGAACGCTGCTGTACTGCTAATTCATTTTGTGCTGCAACATTTAATTAAAACAAAAACATCAAAATGAAGCCAATCAGTTTGAGGCAACAGAATATATAAAAAATGCCATTACATTTTATTCTATAAAATTTTCCACTTTTTTTTGTTCTACAATGGAAAAGAAAGTTTTTTATAATAAGCAGCACAACACTGAGCCAACACGACATACCCATAGCAATTTATGCACATGGGATGTACGTGCAATGTTAATTTCTCCTAATTCTCTGTGTGTATCTGTGACTGTGACACTGCTATTAATTGGGATGACTGCATTTTTTTTGTTCAACTGTATATGTCTGGTAGACCTATATGACTAGTTTAAAAAAAAATGTTACTTCTGTTTTAGTGTATGTTTTTCAATGGCCCAGACAGTTTTCCTGTGTGTAATTAAAGATATTTTAGATACATTTAGTCAAGCTACTTACAAAATGGAACTGAACCTGAAGCTATATCTATGTCCAACTATGAAACAGAAGAGAGCTCCAGCAACCTTGTCCAACATTATTTATTCAAGCCTGAATTTACAGAGGCTGAGAGGTCAAAGAGCAATTGATGTGCTGACACTCTGTGTTAGACCAACTTCATCCATTCTATAAATGATCTAGCTAACCTTAACAAGGTATATTTTCCGAGCAAGTTTAAAAAAAAAAATGTCACTGTACAAGCTTTGCAGTTACATCAAGTGTATTTTTTTGCTTTAGACCACAAACCCCGAATGCCCCTATACTTGTCATTGTAAAGCCGGGAGGTCATAATAAACATCTGTATATATCTAAAATATCTTTCATCACACACACTAAAACTGCAATAATATGAACAATTTCCAAAAAGTTAACTGTATTGAAGAGAAAATGGTTTTCTGGGCTGGTAAATGAATTGGGAGTTCTCTATAGAATATGCAGTCCAAGAAACGTTGAAGTGGATCTAAAGGATAAGCATCATAGTGGAAATTATCCTCTTCTTACCTCCCAGATGTGCTTTCAAGAAAGAAAAAAAAAACACATCTGCATTCACAATTGATTGATTAATTTTTACCGTTGACCTTCCAAGCTGATAACCTTTTCCAAGAATCCTTGGAGATTATTGCCGCATGATTGAAGCAAGACTACACAAGTAATTACATCAGGATTCACCATTTATTAAACAATCATGTCTGAGATTTGTTTAGAGGCCCTTTATTGCCTGGGGGGATACTGCTTAACACACTGCAGTAGGCTGATAGTCCCTTATACACACGACCAGAAGAGACTCCCTCATAAGAACAATTATCATCTGACTGCCGCCAGCTCTGAAGGGAGATGATAAAGTTTTAAACGTATCTGATATAAAGCCATTTTTTCGTTCTGTTAATAGTCATAACACCAACTTTAAATACTAAATATGTCATTTGTGGTGTTTCTGCTTTCAATATGTAAATACTGACTGGTATGAAATTGTACTGAAGTTAAAGTAAAATTATATTCAAACAGCCTCTTTGTGGATGTTACTTTGTTCAGTCTTCCCAAAGCTACTGATTCTTCACACATTTGTCATCAGCAGGAAAACAATGGTATCCATAAGTCTTTTCTGTAGAGCAGATTCACCTGCATATTAAATTCCTAATCCAAATACTGAGCTGAGATGTTTACAAGAATTGCTTTTATATTAAAATGAAGCATGGTTGCCCACCTTTACACTATATCAAATATTCCCATTTCCCAATGTTGCGGTACTCGCTGAATTACGTTACACATATCAAATTGTCACAAGTATCGCTAGGATAAAGCAATGTGGATTTCTAGTTCTACCACTGCTTGAGAATTTTAAGAAAATTTTATCATTTTTAAGGATGTAAAAAGCATTTATATATCAACATTCCTTGAAAAACAGAGGGATTAATAGTGCAGAGAAAATGCTTATTGCAGATCTCTACATGTATTGCTCATATTGGAACTGCACAAGAAGAAAACTCAAGCAGGTCTGCCTCTTGTTTCTCCTTTCCCAAGGCACCTTTATAAATGTCTGTTCCTGCGCCTTTTTGGATTAGTCAGGCCGGATGGCAGAGCAGAGCGTGGGTGTTTACTGGGTGTGAATCAGTGGCCTGCCCCAACACAGCTCCGTCTACATGCTCTTTGCTCCACCCTCCCAACCCCCCCCCCCCCTTGTGAAACAAGTACTCGTGTTTTCTCAAACTTCCAGTTTAACATTAATAGCTTTCTTGGAATTTAATCAAAGGTCTATTTTTGTTCCATTTATGGTCAATGCAGATTGAACAGATTTAATGTTTTATATTTATTATTATAATTTTTTAATTATTATTATTATTAATAATAATAATAATAATAATAATAATAATAATAATAATAATAATAAAGAAGAAGACATCAAATCTGTTCAATCATTATTGACCATAATAATATTAATAGCATGGTTATTTATAATGATTATGATTATTATTATTAGCAGTTGTAGTAGTAGTAGCAGAGGTAGCAGTAATATTATATTACATGTGTGTGTGTGTGTGTGTGTTGTGTGTGAGTGTTTATGAAAGACTACAGCTAATAATTTTATATATTATTATATTAAATAAGTACAATACCATGTTCCTCATTCCATCACAAGGAAATTGATAGAAAAACTAAATGTTAAATGTTCCCGGGCAGCTCCAGAGCTCACCTCCTGGAACCCTAGCTTGTGATTGAACAGTCATATTAGAAAAGATTATCCTCTGAAGGACATGCAAACACAGCTGCTAGTCACCTCCAGCACCTTCAGTTTGTCTCGCTTGCTCTTCCTCATATCACATGGTTCTTTTCATGAATGCTCTTTCTGACACTGTGTTTCATCTGTGTGTTTTTTTATGTCAAAAGTTCTTACTGTGTTTGACAGATTTCAACAGACAGATTTCAAATTTCCAAAAATTACTTTGTCCATACATTCCCTCAGCCCTGGCATGAAAGTTGTGACTCTCTTGTTGCTAACAGTACAGTTTCTCAAGGTCGAGGTTCTACTGTGTAGTAGTGAGCTGAATTTTAAATATTGGTGCCTATTTACCTAAACATTACATTGTCAGGAAATGTTTATTTAACCCTTTGACCAAGTTCAAATTGGTGTTACAGTTTTAGAGTATATAATATGTAGAGACCAATGGGGAGAAACCAATGGGGAGCACATCCAAACCAGGAGGTTTTAATCTTGCACTCATCTTGCATGTGCAGTTGTGTCCTTGGAGTCACATGTCCAATGAGGATGGCGCAGAAAGACATGAAGACGGCTGCGTCAAAGCCTTATGAGTATGTCATTGCTTGCCCACAAGCATGCAAAAATATGACATAGACCAGAATAAATAATCATTTTAAAATTCATATTCTCGTCTGTGTGGTAAGAAAAATTTTTTTGACCACCGAAAAATAATAAGCAATTTTTAAAGAAAGAAATAGTTAATATATGAGTTTTTACTGTCAAAAATGAATGGAGCCCAATGGGAAAACTGGCTTTTTGAGCACAATTATAGATATCAGCAGAGAGCAACATTATATCCAGTGCTGAGGGTGAGAGCCAAAAGCTGGCCCCTTGGTGACCCCTGAAGCATATGGTCACCCCGATGTGACTAGAACACTATTAGAACATTTGTTTATGAATGATGTAAGAATACACAGAACATTGTAGAAGGTTCATTGCCAGATAGGCTAACAGACTGACCAAGAACATAGATATACAGGGGGTGGACAAAATATTGGTTTCCATAAAACATAAAACACCTGCCACATGTTTGCTATGCAAAACCTCAACCTCTGTAACTAACCTGCTTATCTATGCTGTTTTGTGAATCTTGTGCCATGTGTACATTTTATATGATGACTTGTTTTTCTTTAGAATTATGCCAATCAACCATAATTGCCTGTTAGTCATATTTTTATGAAATGCTAATAAATAATAAATTACATGTTGCTGTTATATCAGTAATAAGTGAGTACACTTCAACAACTGTATAAGAAGAAATCAGAAAACATTTTGGTCCCCAACAACTGGAGTTGATCTCTATGTAGTACAGCGCAATGTGATTAGTAAAAAACTTAACTGAAATTTTTTTTTTAACAATGGGGCCATATTTGTGACTCAGTTACGTGCAAGTGTTGGATTCTAGATCAGTTTCAATGTTCTTATATTTTATTCAGCTGTTCACTTCACTTTGAGCAGAGGTGTTCACTCCCCACAGCTGTGCAGAGGTGCACTTCTCCAGTTCTCCTGGACCAAAATGCTTTCAGTTTTTGTCCTACATTAGCTCTAACGTGTGCTGACTTATTACTGACACAAAAGCAGCATTTAATTGAAAAATTAGTATTATTTGATAATAATATGATTAATGGCTAATTATGATTCATTATCAAGCTAATAAATAAAATAAAAACAGAAACTAAAATGTATACATGGCATGCCAGTCATAAAAGAGTGTAGAAAATATAGGTAAGAAAAATGGGAAAAAACATATAGCAGCTGTTTTATGAAAAAAAAAGTTTTTTCCGTTTGTGGTGTTTCCGATATTTTTTCCACCCCCTGTGCTGAAATCAGATGTCCATCCACTTCAACTACTGCACGCCAGAAAAGGCAAGGGAATGCTGATGAAATTTTAGAACATGCCACAAGTTATTATCAGCCCTAATTGGTCCAGCCCCCCGCTGAACCTGAACAAGGGGGCTTTAATAGCATGGTCTCTCTATAAAGCACAAATCAATATCCTATTCCATGTACTCATCCTGTCTAAATAGGGCACTGTGTGGTTTAAACGTTATGTCGGGACTCCGCGTGCTCAAGAGAGGTTGCCCGTACACAGATCACTGCGCTCTCAGGACTCTTTTTTGGCAGGAGATCCCTGGTGTGTGTCAGAGATGGCTCAGTCGCAGGGCAATGTGGCACATGCCACAACAGAATGGCCGTTCTCGGTGCTGTTGGTTTAACACTTAGCAGTCATGGAGGGGAGAAGGCTCAAAGTGAAACGTTTGCACCCGTATGTAAACGCATGCTGAATGCGTCAGCACAGACGCTTCCCTTTTTACTAAAATAAAGTCATGATTTAAAAGCCTTTAGTTTTCATTGTTGTTGCGGTGTACATGGGTGATGCTATCCAATATCTTCTCTGTTCATTGGAAATAAGTCATTTTAGCACTACTGCTCACTATGAAATACATCTAATGCACTTAAGGCAAGACAGGTCAAACATGTTGATGAAAAAGGTTGTGTCATTGATGGTCTCTCAAGACTTATTTTCCTGCTGTATCCATTTAGGTGAGCCCTGCATCAAACAGCCTTTTGTGTGGGCAATCACAGACAGTACAGAGATGGAGGGATGACCTTTCTCCTCTCCCTGCATAATGTGTAAATGGCCACGAAAAGGTGAAAAACCTCTCCCTTCTAAGGATTAATAGTTAATTTTCTCCAGTTGTAGAGTATAAAGCTCCAAACACTCTCTGCAGTAATAGGAGCAGTTTGAAAGTGTTCTTCTTTCGATAAAAGGTGTGATGCCATTCTGTAAGCTTTAAGTGTGGACAGTACCTTTTCTGCCATGTTAACATTTACTATCTACAAAGGGTTTGAGTTAAGGAGACACAATGAGTATATACATATTCATTTTTTCACTACATCGAACTACATGAGATACCAACTCAAGTGCAAAAAAAAAAAAATTTCTGAATTAACCTATGTGTAACTTTTGTTTTAAAAAAAAACATTTTATCTTTTAAATTAAAAACATGGCATTTCCATCTGAAGCAACTGCTGACACAGTAACACAATGGAACATTTGTCACTGGTGAAGTTTGGAATTGTCACACCTACCAATCTCTCTTTAAAAACCAATCCATTTTAAAAATTATTATTACCAAAAGCAATTAAATTCAGCAAGACCCACTGTGTGTCTTTTTATGAAGACTGGGATTTATTGATGTCTCTGAGCCCATACATCATTTTGTGAACTTTTTGAAAATGTTTCCTGCTGGTCTGGAACTGCTTTGTGCCATCAGTCACAGGCGATGCAGTAAAGAGCTCCCGTCTCCAGTGCGTGCAGCTCGGGGGCAGAACGGGACAAACTCTGGCGTTTAAGTCGCTACCTCTTCTGTCTTATTTTATCCTCAATAAAAGATTTGGTGGCTGGTGCAATAAAAAATTTGTATAAAGACAGAGTTGTGTTTGTGTTGAAGGGAGAAAAAAATCAGAGGTATGACACCAATTACAATTAATGCAGCTACAGGGAATTCTTTTAATTAAATAGCTACTATATCTAATATAAATAAAAAGATCATTTTAGCGATATCTAATATAAATAAAAGGATAATTTCATGATGTAGTCTAGTCTACGCAAAGCACTCTGGATATTGGTGCTTAAATTACGTACACTCTGTGTGATACTTCTAATTTCTTGCCTCCCGTCTGTGTGCATATTCAGTGTGATGTCGCAAGCAAACTCATCTATTGCATTCTGTTTGCTAATTCACTGTGGATAGGAGGACCTGCTAGCTAACTGAATGTGATGTAATTACTAGTATTAGCCACATCCTCCCTAATGTTGAACTTGAAATAGGTTTTAGATAATGTATTCATGAACCTGAACCTTGTTTCAGACTTCTTTAGAATAAACTTGAACTTGGCTTTAGAATATTATGCCCATTTACAAAAGGAATGAAAAGTGATTCAAATAAGACATTATTAGACATTATAGGCATTTAGCAGACGCTCTTATCCAGAGCGACTTACACAGCATTTTTTGCATTTATACATAGTATCCATTGATACAGCTGGATATATACTGAAGCAATGCAGGTGAAGTACCTTGCTCAAGGGTACAACGGCAGTGTCCGACCTGGGAATCGAACCGGCAACCTGTCGGTTACAAACCCAGTTCCTGAACCATTATACCACACTGCCGCCCAATAATTGATATCTGGTGACAATTTAACTAAATAAAAGAGTGACACCTCACTTGTGTTCCTCCTGTTGTATAACCATGTTTTCTCACTAACCACAGCAGTTTTGTTGCTTAGCTTGCTCAGCTATTGATGCTGGCACTGAAGCCTCTACCCTCAGGAGAAGAGTATATCAAAGCTGGCACAGAAGCCTCTACCCTCAGGAGAAGAGTATATCAAAGCTGGCACAGAAGCCTCTACCCTCAGGAGAAGAGTATATCAAAGCTGGTACAGAAGCCTCTACCCTCAGGAGAAGAGTATATCAAACTGAAAAAGGACAGTTTTTCATAATTAAATTCAAAATACTTTCTTGGCCTGAAGTAAGATATTGCATAATTGTCAAATCTTACAAAAAATGTAAAAGCAAGACAGCTTGTGAATGGAGCCCATCATTAGTTTAGACTGGGTTACAAGCAGCCGTTTCACTGGCCACATTTGTATTGTGTTGTATACCAATTAAGAAGAACGTTCTTGTGACACGGTGGCATTTAAGGGAATGTCAGAATAGAGCAATGGATTCCAGTTATGGCAATACATTTTTAAGGGCAGTTTAAAAAAATAAAAAGTGATGATACATGAGGAAGGAAGTGAGTGTTTCTCAAAAGAGCAAAACATTCAACTCAGCTGTAAAATTCCAAATTAATTGTATGTTTCCTACCTTGAATGTTCTGTAGTTAATATTGCGATTCTATTTTAATGCTCACTTTTTCAGTTCACGTACCCAAAATCTTTCATTTCTGTTTTGGTACCAGTCATTACTGCAAATTAGTGGTAATCTGTTCTGGGCTCAAAATCTAAAAATATGATTTAACTGGTAACAATGAATACTAAACATCCCAATTCTTTTTCAAGATTAATTCTTTATTAGTCAATCCAAATTCCAGTTGTCCACAAGCATATTTATAACCTAATAGTTTTGGTTTTCACCAAATACAAATATAGCTCAGAGTGAGTTAATTCCTTGATCCCAATTAGCAGTTTGTATAGTTCTGATCTTCTCTAATGTAACACTTGATCAACGGCTTTTGATATTTCTAATGACTGACAATGATTCCTCCCAGCTGAATATTGACTTCTGTCAAAAATCTTGATCGTTTTTTCTTATCTGTTTTTCCAAAAATACAGAAACAGAGGAAATTTAGTCATTTAATGTGTGATTTCAATGATCTTACTATTTATTTTTATCTGACATGCAATTAGTTTTGATTAGTAATGCTCCGGAGACTTTGCTGGATTTAGAATGTATTTTAAATTAGGTCTGGAACAGCAGCCAAAAGAGTCAAGTAGGTAATTTTATGCATCGCCATCTTGTCAGAAACGCAACACTTTCCCAAATGACAGCTATTGCTGTTAACCCTTATTCACATTCTTTCACTGTCTTTGGATATTTGTGCTGAAAAATCAGTAACAACAAAAGGTTGTTCTAATTTGGATGCCTCGTCCCAGTCATTTGTTCTTTAATGATCTTTTTCAGATTTTGTGACTAGTAAAACATTTTCAATTAGGTTTCCCCTTAACTTAAGATTTTCTTAAATTTAAGTGCATTGCACAAAATCACTTTTCCCTTAGGAGTTGCCTTAATTCGTTTCCTGTGCGTAACAGTATCTAGTTACATTGAAGTAATTCCCTTAATTCCCGTAATTCCGTTAATGCAAAAACAAAATACGATTTTCAGAGCAAACCCCAGGTGTACTGCAAAGGCTAGTGAAACCTTTGATAAAGTTAGTGGCAGCCTTTCTAAACATTAGACATTGAGGAAACTTACTGAGTGAGCTTAGGTAACAAACAGATGTTGACAGTACAGCAATGTGAATTTGACTGAAAACCCATTAGAAGATGTGAAGGATGCATCGTCAGCGCTCTCTGAGGTTTTTCATCCCCAAACGCAGGGTGAAATAACAGTCACCGTCTTACTGGGAGTCCCAAATGCAGTTTCCATGGTAACCAGAAAACTGTCATGTTTGGCTATGCCATGATACTAAAAAAACCACAGTAAAAAAGAACTTAAGATTTGCCCTTATGTAAAGGAAATATCTGAGGTGTTTAATGCAATTGGGCATTGGACTTTCAATAATAGACAGAAAATATTGTCCTTTAATTGTATGCGTGTGGCTCCGTGAGAAAGCCTTCCATTTAGCAAGTGACCCAGTGTTCTGTAAACCTGTTCAGAGGAGGCGAGAGGTAATGTCTATTGTCTACGTATAGTAGTTTGCAGTAGATGGCAAAAATAAGCCCTCCCAAAACGCAAGTAATGAGGTAATGAGTGCTTATGACCTATAAAGTGTAAAAACTGAAGAATCCATTAGGGGACGGTAGTGAGTCTATGGTGATTAGTCTGCTCATTATCAGCGTCTGTGAACATAATTCACAACAGAGCTTCATGTTTCTGTTAAGTTTTGGTGAAAGTGGTTTTACATTAAATATGATGTGGAATTACTATAAAGTATGCACCAGTGTCTCATCTAATCTTTTTTTCTGAGGATAATAAGAATTTTATGCCACCTTGATTTAGATCTGGTGATTATAGGTTGTAGAACATTAATTCAGGCATATGCTGCTTTTGTCTTTATTGTCTACACTGATGTTATAGCTTCTTTAAAAAATAATGTATTTATGCATGTTGCCTTCTCAATGTAGTATTTTTGTCAGAGATAGAAGAACTGTCTGGCCAGTAGGTTTTTGAGCTGGCGGCAAGTAATGCATTCCAAAAATAGATTGTTTCTCGAGTGAATTCTATGGTATGCATCGGCTTAGAAAAAAAAACCTGCTGTTCCATAATAGGGTAACATGATTGATTTAATACTGTAAATAACAAAGTGACAATAGTCTATTGAATAGACAACACTATACTTTTTATAGCATTACCAAGAATTGTACATCTGAAACGTGATGCATGTCTGTGATCAAACGTTGACTTGTACTTTATCAACACATTTTCGTAAAGAGCACATAAAACATGAATGCCACAAATCATTTCAAGCCTCTCATTAATATAAATAAGGAAGTTGTTCAGCCATCAGCCATCTTGGCTAGGCACTGAAAATATGGACTATTTCATTACGGTTTTAGAACATTCTATATTATTTATAGTAGTCAAACACTAACAGTTTGCTTTCTAAAATATTAAAATGTATATTACAGAACATATTTAATAAGGGCAAGATATTTGCATATTGTATACAATAGCATATAGTATAATGATAGCAATCATACATAATGAGCATGTTAGAATTTACTATTTACTAAATGATGAATCTGTAATACATCTCAGTATAAATTATAAAAGATACCTTCCCTATTTATTTCATGTATCAACATATGTGACTGCTTGTAAGGGTTTAGTGTTCTGGGACATTTTGAATCAATAGGTCTTGGGCTGATTCAAGATTATTCCAGAGGGCTGATGCTGTTGAAATTTGCAGGGTTAAAACTACCCAGGGGATATGAAGTAGCAGTGTACGAATTGGACCCTGCTGCATCATTAAGCGCTGCTTGGCACAGCTTACAAACTCAAAGCATTTTAGGGTTCATAGGGGTCGCTTCTGATTGGGTCTGGATTTATTTCACATTGGAAAAAAAAAGCTGCAGTGCAGTGGTCACTTAATTCAGAACAAAACAAGGTTTTCTCCCCAAAAACCATAGCAGTACAGCAGTACAGAAAGAGGCAAGTTTCTCTCTCTCTCTCTCTCTCTCTCTCTCTCTCTCTCTCTCTCTCTCTCTCTCTCTCTCTCTCTCTCTCTCTCTCTCTCTCTCTCTCTCTCTCTCTCTCTCTCTCTCTTTCTCTCTCTCTCTTTTGGTTTTCAGGTTGACAGGGGTGTTTAGGTTTGTTGAGGTTCTGTTTCTTAGCTTGGAGGAGGTTTTTCATTTGGCTTTTTTATTTTTGGGCCTAAATACTCAAAAACAAAGTGGCCAGTACAAAGTTGGCTATTTGGAAGACAAGGTGCAACAAGATCCAGGGCCTGAGTACTGTGGATCCTGTGATGATGATGAAGGGGATGTTTCTCAACTATACGGATGATATCATGAGAAGCATCCCAATGAATGAGCACATATGCATCGATGAGCAAATCATCCCATATAAAGGGAAGAGTCACTTGAAACAGCGAGGAGAATCTTCAGCCAGGGACAGGTCGTAAGTTGTTGTGGAAGTCAGGAGTCCGTGTCCATTACCCGATCCCTGTCTGGAAGATGCGTTTGGCTACAGCAGAAAGGGTGCATTCCCCAACCTATTACTTTAGGCAGATGTTCTCCTCTGAGTGTCTCAAACACATTGTACACCAGACCAACTTTTATTCTGTGCAAAAAAATGTTAATGTACCCCTGAACTGTACAAAGAAAGAAATGGAGCAGTTCATTGGCTCTGCCTTCCAGATGTCAATCTATGGTGTACCAGCAACACGCATGTGCTGGCAGGCACGCTCACGCATTGACAAAATAGCTGATGTGATGCCAATGAAAAAATGGGAGCAAATCAAAGCAAACCTGCATTTCAATGACAACACCTTGAACTGCAGCACTGATGATCCAGGCCG
Source organism: Ilyophis sp. 1 JC-2022 (assembly GCA_022702515.1). Taxonomy (NCBI): domain Eukaryota; kingdom Metazoa; phylum Chordata; class Actinopteri; order Anguilliformes; family Synaphobranchidae; genus Ilyophis; species Ilyophis sp. 1 JC-2022. Next base: position 53,244,223 of record CM040401.1, on the reverse strand, counting down.
TGACCCACTCTTTAAGCTCAGACCTTTTCTCAACTATACGGTTGATATCATGAGAAGCATCCCAATGAATGAGCACATATGCATCGATGAGCAAATCATCCCATATAAAGGGAAGAGTCACTTGAAACAGTACAACCCTAGCAAGCCCCATAAATGGGGATACAAAGTGTATTTGCTTTGTGACTCAAAGGGCATTGCATACAATTTTGAGTTCCATGTCGGCAAAAATCAGCCAGTCAGTGGGATGCCTGACCTGGGTGCAAGCAGCAATATAGTCCTGCATGTAGCATCCATAGTACCTCAATTCCAGAATTTCAAGTTATATCATGACAACTGGTTTACTAGCATAGGCCTTGAAATTGAAATGGCAAAGAGAGGCATCCACTGCCTTGGCACAGTCAGAACCAACAGGTTAAAGGGATGTTCCTTGAAATCAGACATGGAAATGAAAAAAATGGGAAGGGGCTCATTTGATGAGAAAGTTGCTACAAGTGAAGGTGTGCAGATAATTGCCAGCAAATGGCAAGACAACCGCAGTGTCACACTTCTCAGCACTTTCACTGGTGCTTACCCACTTTCCATGGTTCAAAGATGGGACAAAAAGAAAAAGGAAAAGATCAATGTGACATGCCCCGCTACTGTCTCAACCTACAATAAGCATATGGGAGGCATTGATCTGATGGACTCACTAATTGCACTCTATCGTACAAAGATCAGGTCACGCAAGTGGTACATTCGTATCTTTTTCCATGTTATGGACATGATTTGTGTAAATGCATGGCTACTGTACCGCAGAGATAGTGAGACATGTGGTAAATCACACAAAGAAGAACTCAGCCTTTCAAGGCAGGGTGTGAGAGTTCAAGGCAGCCATTGCAGATGTTCTCTGCTCAGAAGGCACAGGCAAAGTCAAACGTGGGCGGCCAAGCCATGAAGAACCTCTCCCAAAGCAGCAAAAAAGGAAGAGAGAGTCACTCCCGCAACCAGAGATCAGGAAGGACGGCATTGCCCACTGGCCTTACTACACTGAAAAGCAAGGCCGGTGTAAAAATGACAACTGCACTGGCCAAACACGAGTGAAGTGCAGGAAATGTGATGTACACTTGTGCTTCACACCAAAAAAGAACTGCCTGGTTGAGTTTCATGAGTGACAGATGGATGCATATCAGCAGGGGACATTTCTAACATATCCAGTGAGGAGATTCAGCCGATGTTTCGTTACATGAATTATCATTGTATATACACAAAATTTATAATTCACAGACTTCTATTTTTGTCATTTTAATTTTGTCAGAAAGATACTGAAATAAAATTAATGAATTGATTTCTTAATAAAATATGTTCATGGAAAATTATGCCATTGTTCATTAATTCATTGTTTTTTACATTGGAAAATCATGAAAAAATATATACCCTAATGGCACGTAGTCATTTATAAATGACGGCACCCCAAAAAAAGGTCAAAGGTCATTTTGGGAAAGTGAGCACAGAAAGTTTATTTTAGGCCTAAATACACTTAAAATTAAAGGTCTTAGATTTTTTTCAATTAATATCCTTAATAAGTCCCATAGAGGGTTAAATTGCAATGTGTCTTGGGGGCTTGAGTTTAGGTGCATCCAGAATTTTAATGCTCTTTTTTGGATATTAATTATTAACGAATAATGGTCTAATTCTGCGCTGCATGCATTAATTGGGGTTTTTCTTTTCTTGCATTAATTGTGGTTTTTCTATTTGTAGAATATTTCTGCTAAATTCTACATGCAGGGTCTATTGGATGCTTGTCCCATTTAGAATAGTTTTGCTGGCTGAGTGGACCCCATACCTCACTTCCATACAGCGCAATGGGCTGGGTAACGCTATCTTTAACCAGATTTTAATTGGTATATAAATTTTAATGGCATAGAGTGCTCTTTGAGCTTTTTCTTTTAATACATTCATTGCCTTGGTAAAGCTCCCTGATGCTGTGATTGTCAGACCCAGGTAAGTGAAATTTAGGGTGTGTTCTAGGGCGGTGTTGCCTATAAAAAACTGGAATCTGTTTTCCTGACATCTGGCCTTTTTTGGAGGATCATTGCTTTAGTCTTTTTTAAGTTTACTGTCAGTGCCCAGTTCTGACAGAAATCTTCTACCAGAGCCAGGCTCTGTTGCAAGCCATCTTCAGTGGATGACAACAGAACCAGGTCATCTGCATAGAGAAGAAATGTAACTTCCGTGTCGTATAAAGAGAGGTCAGGCACTGTAGACTGTTCCAACTTCACCGCTAACTCCTTAATGTAAATGTTGAACAGTTGGACTCAGGTTACAGCCCTGCCTCACCCCATGTTTTTGTGTGAAGAACTTTGTTCTTTGGTTGCCCATTTTTACTCCACATTTATTTTAAGAGTACGTAGATTTAATTATATCATAAACTTGGATAAGTTTGTAATATAATCCTTCATGCCAAATAGAATGAAATGCTTTTTGGAAATCTATGAAATCTCTCAGTGTCATGGTTTTCCGGCCTGTGTTCTCTCTTTGCGGGCGTTGCCGCTCTGGGCCGCGAGAGGGCACTCCGACCATGTCTCTCCTCCTTTTTGGAGTACATTTTTTTACTAGTTGCAGGTGTGTGCCTGCTATTTAAGCCCTGCACTTCCACTATTCGAGGATTTTGTGTAACATGCATGCCACGCAAAGCCAGGTAAACAGTATAGGGCTTTAGAAGACTGCATTGCTCTCGATTCTGAAAGTAATGCAGGAACTTCCGCTTAGTTAGATTAGGATTAGATCTTAGGATCTCTTTCTCCTTTTCATGGCTCTGTTCTTATTTCTCCCTTATTTTCCGTCCTCATGGAAGAGCACTTTATTTACCTTTATTTCATTTTGCTTCTTCGTCTGCTCATTTATTCTTTTTTTAAGAGCTTGAGGCCTTTTGTTTCCTTCTCTGTTCTCTGCTCGAGTCCATTTGACTCTTCGCCCGCATTTCTGGGCGTTTTGCTTTGGCTTATACCAGGGGCGTTTCTAGATTGCTTTGATTGGGGGGGGCATGAAGAGTTGTTGGTGGGGCACAAGGGGGGACAAAGTAGCAGGGGGTCTGGGGGTCCTTCCTCATAAAAATTTGAGCCTTTTAAAACTAATTTCCTGCATTTCTACACAACCTCACCCAGGGCATTTTATAAAATAAAATGTTTAATTTATTAACATTTTGAAGATTTTTTTTTTTCAAAACCCTAGATGAGATTTGAGATGCTTTTATGTAAAGCTAAAGCATAGACGAATCAGTATATTAGTGGATACAATAATTTGATTACATTTTAAACCCATCTCCACCCCCCCACAACTTTATTTATGCCCAATAATACCAAATCATTATCTCATCTTGGAAACAAGTATATTAAAGATGAGCTATATTCCTTCATCACTTCAGTCTCTTTGTGCTATTTTCTATTTACATGTGAAACTACGTTACTGTAACTGGCTCATAATTTTTAAAAATATTTTAGCCACTCCACTGACTAGCCAACACGCAGCAATAGGCTAGCTAACACACACACACACACGGGCGCCGCACACACAAGTGCAGCCAGCTAGTGCAATGCTGCAGATGTTTCGCAGAATCGCAGCTATAACAACAACTAGGCTAGATGCAACATGTAATCAATCCATTTAAAATTACATTTCCCAGACAGAGATTCTCGCCACTATCCTCAACTCACTGAGTATGCTAGGCTAGCGAATATTATATCGTAAGCAATGCGTAACAGTTACAGTTATCAAGAAGAGACAGCATAGATTGATCAAAAAAACGGACCTCTTTCTCTCGCGTTGCATCTCCATGTTTTATATGGCCAAACCAACCAATCAGATATTAGAGAAATATATTATTTCGATGTGGAATTTTTATGATTGGCCGAATCGTCTGTAGCTCTAATAGCCTACTGATGGCGCTACGGGCGCCGACTTCATATTGTCGGATTTAAGTTTTTCTGGATTTGACTTAAAAATGGCCAATGGGAAAGCAGTGCATTTTTTGATGGCCAATGACAAAATTACAGAAAACTATGAACGCACAAAAAAATTGCTATAACAGGGATTTCATTGTTTTCATTGTTGATTTTCAGAGTTTTCATTGGATGGGCAGACGATTTCTCAGAGAGGGCAAGGCTTATCTCTGGGTGGTCAATGCCCACCCGTAGACACACCCCTGGCTTATACGCCAGGAGTTATTTTCCCTTTTTGTTTATTTTTCACTGCTCCATTCACGGAGCTCTAATTCTTTTCCTCTATTCTAGTGGTTGCTCCATGTCCGTGGATAACTTTGTGATCCCTTCATGGTCGCATCTGGTCCTCCGACCCATCCACCTTCCACTCAATCTCTCTCTCTCTCAACATCAGGGTGGCCAGGGGAATTTGGGCCTGACTCTTCACTGAGGGGATGCTGGCGCTCCCTGTATACACCTCCTGTAGAGAAGTGCACTGCTGATCTACATTGAGTGAAGGATTATTCACAGGGTCATTGCAATAAACAGACACATAGCACACCTTGATCCAACTCTGGGGGAGGGTCGCTTGTTCTGTGGAGAGTCGGAAAAGGTTCAGTACCTTTTTCTTGAGTGTGGTATGTTGGAGGATAGGGGATAGTCAGGGATTAGAGTGCAGGGCTGGGAACTCTGTTCTCAAGGCAGGCATGTATAGGAAGGCTAAGATACAGGGTGTCAGAGGAAGGGAGAGCGGCTACTGGCTGTGTCTCAGGAGGTAGAGCGGGTCGTCCGTTGATCGCAGGGTTGGCAGTTCGATCCCTGGCTCCTCCTGTCCACATGGGCAAGACACTGAACCCCAAATTGCTCCCAATGAGCAGGCTAGCGCCTTGCATGGTGGCTGCCGCCATTGGTGTGTGAATGTGGGTGTGAACGGGTGAGTGAGAGGCCATTGTAAAGCGCTTTGGATAAAGGCGCTATATAGTAAGTGCAGTCCATTTACCATTTACTTGGTTCAGCAGAAGAAATAAGAGGCTGGGGACAGGGTCTGTAGAGGCAGGTGATGTTCTGAGAGGGCTGAAGGCTGATTTTCTTATTACTCACTTGTGCATGATGTACCAGAGTTTGTGTTATTGTGGTACATGTATGTGTCATGTTGATGGGGAGGGGAGACTGGACATTCACTTTTAGTATTTATACCATTGGGTTATATTTGTTACTTGTTTTTTCCTTGCAAAAGTATATGTTTTGGGACTGCGTCTCTCTCTCTCTCTCTCTCTCTCTCTCTCTCTCTCTCTCTCTCTCTCTCTCTCTCTCTCTCTCTCTCTCTCTTTCTCTTTTTCTCTCTCTCTCTCTTTCTTTATCTCTTTCTCTTTCTCTCTCTCTCTCTCTCTTTTTCAACAGTGAGGCTGCTGTAGAAGGGTGCCTCATGTCAGTAAACCTGTATGGGTGTAGAGAGGGATACGGCAGGGTTGCCCTTTATCTGGACAGCTATACACGTTAGCGGTCTAACCACTGTTGGCAATGGTAAGACAGAGGCTAAGGGGGGTAGGAATCCAAGGAGCCAGTGCTTCTAAAGCAGCAAGGTTGTCAGCATACACTGATGACATTGCTGTGTTTGTGAAGGATGGGGAGGACATACAGGCATTGGAGGACAGCCTCCGAGTGTATGAGGGTGCCTCCACAGCAAGGGTGAATTGGGGTTCATAGAGGGAGGGGTCTCTGCCTCAACTGCCAGGAGGCTTGCAGTGGGGCCAGACAGGGGTTAAGGTACTGGGGGTTTACCTGGGAAAGAGCACTTTTATGGCCAGCGTTTAAAAGAATGTGGTGTATTGGGGAAGCTGTATGTGGGGTAAACGTGGGGGAAGATGAGATGGAGACATGTTTAAGTTGAGTGTGGGAGTTGAGCATGATTGGTGGATTTTCATTTTTTTCTTATTTTGGGGAGGCAGGGGGGTTTGGCTTTGTAAATAGGGGAATGGGATAGGTTTTAGGGTGATTGTGGGGCAAGGTTTTGTGTTTCAATAAAGGAACATCAAAAGTCTCTCTCTCTCTCTCCCTCTCTCTTTCCAACCCACACTGACCCTGAGTTCTCTGATAACAGTGTGCCTTCCTGATCTGCCAGTTTCTGAATTAGCCGTCATGATGTGATTTCAATCAGATACGCATTAACCTTTCATTGGCTAAAGGCAGGGATTGATGAGTGTAGGCTGGGGTAAGATGATGCGATTTATGAATAAGGCCTAGATATTTGTGTGGCCATTGATAAACAGATTATCGCTTTTTTTTTAAACTTTGTTTTTTATCTTTACACTGCAGACTTCATGGGATGACCATCAGCTATGCTGGCTCCCTCGTCAACAGGCTTTGTCTTTGTTGTTATAAAGTGGAAGGTCATTTCAAAAAGCATGTCTTCTGTACAGTGATGGCCTGGGGTACAAGGGATATGGAGTCCAGCAGTGATAATCATATATAACAGGATTCTGAAACACACAGTGAGAACTACAGAGGGAACTAAGACCCCACAATTAACACGCCCTTCTGTAATATCTCTTATCGTTGGTTTTCAGGAAATGCCATGTCCTCTGTCCATTTTGGAGGGTGCAGAGTGGTTAGCACATCTTCTGAAAGGCAGCCAACTGTTTATTTGCTGCTGTGCAGGTTGACTGCAGATATCACAGCTGATGCAGCTGGTGCATGTGGATTGTTCGCACCCAAACATCCAGAGAAGTGACTAGTGAGCAATGAGGCAGAGGATATTTGGTCAGCTACTATGCTTGGCCACAGCTCATTTTAACCATGAAAAAACAAGGAAATGTTGGTGCCAGGGTTGTTTGCATAACGGAAGACGGGTGACCAGATCTCTATGATCAGACACCCTCTCCATTAATCCATTAATTAACACTGATGAGATATAGGGTTATTAGAATATTTAGTATAATCTATTTTTTTGGAGGGGAGGGGGCTTAGTTTTATAAATTATAAAAATAAAGGTTCCATGTCAGCTACAAAAAATACACAGTTTATCCAAATTTTTCACTAAATAAACTTTGCGAATTTGTTCATGGAACTCTGCACAGCCGGCGATGTCTGTATACCCACCAATTGGGAAGCACAGATATGAAGCGGACTTCACAGGCGCACGCGTACAGGAGGTCTGTTCTGTGAGATCTGCAGTGTTGCCAGCTAAACCAATTCAGCTGTGGCACTTTCCTCATGGCTTCCTACCCGTGAGAACTCCCAAAGGAAAGGCTCTGCATTCGCTCAGCTCCACGTGCGACGTTTCAGCATCTCTCTCCCAAGCGTAGACACAGATGTTAAGTGTCTGGGCTTAATATGTGCTTGACTGTCTCTCATCAGCTCTAGTACAAACCTTTTGCATTCCTGCAGTAAGCCCGTTACCAGCCATTGTCTGGTCTATCTTATCTCTCCAGCTGGACTGGGGAGGGACAGGCAGTCTGCCCACACAAACGTCTGCTAATCACCAGACTGGCCAGATTTTGGTACTTGGAAAGCACAGAATTCTTGCAACATGGAACCCAAGTTGTTCTCAAAACTCTTTCAGATCGCCGGCCTCTTCCATTAAAATAAACGGATCCCTGTAATATTAATAGTTGGACATTGATAGCCCGAATGGTGGTTTCTGATCCTGGTCATCCTACTATATTTTCACAGCTCCTAAATGTTCACAATTTATCCTGGAAATGTATCCTATCTACAGCACACATACAGTACATAACGAGAAAGGTCTTTGAACACACACACACACACACACCATACACCACACACATACACACCAATACATTTAAAAATGCCCACTTCTAAAATCACACACGCAACTGCACCTACACAAATTTTTCTTTTGCCCATGAGCAAATATTTGGGAGCATTTAAAAAGCCTCAGAGAAGCTGGAGTGATTATGAGAGGGAGAGTAATCACAAAACACACACCGCCAGCCCAATAGAAGCACGAAAACCCAGCATCCTCAATCACAGGACCATATGTGCAGTACACAGACATTTGGTTCTTACAAATGCGGTTGCATGTCTTCCAAAACAACACTCCAGTCCTTCTGTGAGCTCTGCTCAGCCTGCTGCCTGTACTCTCAGCTCCCATAATAACACACTGAGCTCCAGTTTCAGCAGAACCTCCCCAACAACCCACAGTGCAAGATTTCTTTTACTCTTCAGCACCACAGTCCCCTCCAAGCGAATGACGGAACAGCTGAGGTTTGCAGCTGGCACACAGAGACCACTTTCGCATTTGGGGGCCCGGCAGCTGACGTATCACGCCTGACGCTCGGCAGCATCAGTGCAGGTACACTACCAGATCTGAACCCTGAATAACACAGTGTCCTTGAAAAAAAACTCAATAGAGGAAATACACACCAGCTCTGACAAAAGTAAAAAAGGAAATTAAATTATTGGAGGAAAATAATAATTATGAGTACCTCAGGGGGAATTTGAGTAATTTTTAATTGCTCCTTGAGAGATAATTACAGATGTCATTTGATACATAAATATTAATGCTATGCAGCAATCCAATCATCTTTATATAACAGCTCTCCATAAATGAACAAAAAAGTTAAAACATTTAATGCAAAAATAAGTATATTGTGATATAATTATATAATCACATGCTGTATTTCTCCAAAATAATAAACATTGCATATATCTAGAAACATGAAAACACATTCCAATTAAATATTTCCAAACTTGAAAGGCTAAATTATGTTTTTTGAAGTTGTCTTATGCCTTGCAATAAAGCAGATTGATATAAAACACAACTGAACCAATTAGTTGTAAAATATAAAGTAATGTGCTATAGTGGTTTACATTGGTTTACAGTGGTGTACCTGTGGTACAGTTCAATTACAATTTATATGAATTAATATATTATTAACTGATACATTATTTATTTAATTGTATATGCCTAATCTTATGCTGTCTAGTTGCTTCTGAAAAGAACCAAAACAACCTGTTCTTATTCGTTCAATAATGAATAACTCAATAAGGCAATATGGTCATTGCATAATGTGCAGAACATAACTGTATGTGTTATATAACTACATTGTATATATATCATCATCATTCATCATCATTCATCAACCCGTTTATTCCTGTTCAGGGTCACGGGGGGTGCTGGAGCCTATCCCAGCATGCATTGGGCGAGAGGCAGGAATACACCCTGGACAGGCCGCCAATCCATCACAGAGCACTCACACCATTCACTCACTCATTCATTCATACCTATGGGCAATTTAGAGTCTCCAATTAGCCTAACCTGCATGTTTTTGGACTGTGGGAGGAAACCGGAGTACCCGGAGGAAACCCACGCTGACACGGGGAGAACATGCAAACTCCACAGAGAAAGGCCCTCGGCCGGGATTCGAACTCGGTACCTTCTTGCTGTGAGGCGACAGTGCTAACCACTGCACCACCGTGCCGCCATTTTATATACACTCCTCAAAAAAAGTTCGGAAACGTTATTTCGGTCGATTATTCCTCCCCTTTAATAATACCAATTGGTATTGTATTTTATATCGTTGGAAAGCCTGATTAGTCACCTTTACAACGAGGTACAACTTGTAAGGATCGTGCATTCGTGGAATGAGCAACACAGCTAACCGTGTGGGTAGCGGCCCAAAAAAATGTGCCAAAATCCCCTGCAATATTCTTCTGTTGGTATTCACTCTCGTTTTGAGTTGCTTGGTGGACTGGATGATTGCACTCTCCCACAGTAATAAGGAAAAAACAACACATATTGGCCATTTTTACACTTTATTCATTTTACACTGTCAGGGACCTCAGTAGCGTGTGGAAGATCCATACGCAGCCACAACAGCTTGGCACCTCCTCCTCATGCTGGTCACCAGCCTGGTCACACACTGCTGTGGAATGGCATCCCATTCCTCGGTGCCAATCAGGTGCCAGTCACACACCTGTGACTGGCATACACCTGCCAGCACTTGAAGCTCAAAACGAGAGTGAATACCAACAGAAGAATATTGCAGGGGATTTTGGCACATTTTTTTGGGCCGCTACCCACACGTTTAGCTGTGTTGCTCATTCCACGAATGCATGATCCTTACAAGTTGTACCTCGTTGTAAAGGTGACTAATCAGGCTTTCCAACGATATAAAATACAATACCAATTGGTATTATTAAAGGGGAGGAATAATCGACCGAAATAACGTTTCCAAACTTTTTTTGAGGAGTATATATATATATATATATATATATATATAATATTTAATATTGATTATAAATGTTGATAATAAAATGGGTCTGTATGAACATGATCTTTTAAGCCATTACAGTTGTAAAATCTAGCAACCATATTTTGCTGTCATCCAATCATTTAGGCACAGCAGTTGGGAGTGTGTCATAACATCTGTCCAAAGCATCTATGTGTGCTGTATCATGAAGCAAAAAGGCTCAGGACTGTGCCATAAAATCACTTAAAACGCAAATACGACCGCTGCATTATTATCCAAAGTATCTTATTTCTTGCCATAATATTTAATGAAAGCACAGTTGCCTGTCATTACATTTAACCAAGGGACCTAGGCATCTGCTGTATCATTTAGCTAAAACTCCTCTTGGAGTGGAAAATAGGATGGGGTAAGAAATGATCCTCACTCTATGGCAGACTCAACCTTGTCCTGGCCCCTACCTGTGACCAATGGCTGCTCATTCAAATTCAGTCTGGGAGGAGCTGATAATGTGACTTGCTTTACCTGACCCCATTAGTCTCACAGAGATCTGAGAGCAATAGCACTACACTCCACACATTGCAAGCAGAGGGAATGAGACCTTTCTTACGTTTCCTGCTCTAACATAGGGGAGGACACTGCAGACAGCCAGTTCCAGGATCCATGTAGACGGCAGTTTCATCAGTGGGTTTGTGTCCAAAGTGAATAAAATCTCCTTACATGACTCAGGGGTCTTTTTCACACTTTATATTCATTCTCAGATTAGATGAAGATGTAGAATAATCTTAAACTAAGATGATGTAGTTACAGTAGTAGAAACAACGGTAACTCAAACAAAACTGTATTGTGGCTGTTATTCCACTCCAACTTCCGCGTGCCTTAACTGCAAGACAGAGAGCATTCATTAAAGTAAGCTGTCTTTTGATTTTTTTTCAAGAGCCAGGTCTTCAAACAGAACACTTGCTACACTGTATTGGTGATCTTTATTTAAACGATTTTTAAAATGCATCTTGGACCTGAAGCATGCTAAATGAACCAAATATTTATACAAAAAGGACAGAAAATGCAGCGGTGCAAAACGTGAGCCAACCTTTCAATTTATCAAATAGCAGCAATAATGGCAGTTGTGGGTAAAACAAATAGCTCCAATATTCACACAAACTGTGTCTTGTATGCTCTCTCCTGGTAAAACCAAGAAGTGTTAGGGCTACCGTCTCTGTGACATTGTGCTGAATGGCTCCCACTTCTTCCTCATTCTGCGGAGGTTAAAAGCTGCTGATTGTTCAAAATCTTAAATAAACAACTAGATTTTTTACATCCCTCTACATTTTAATATGTGAGAGGGTATATACTAAATATATTTACTAAATGTAACTCAAAATTCAGTATTCCTTCCAGTCAAAATTATGAAATAAAAGCTGCATGTTCCTCAGGCAAACCGTTGCTAAACAAGTCTCAAAAGTGCTAAGAGAGGAGGTCATTTTGAATTACATTTTGGAGTAAAGATACATCTGCATTTGGGCCTGGGATGTTTCACTGGTGATGATAAAGCAATTCATTTGAGTCGCCAGTAATTGCTTTATTAGGAATAGGATGCAAGTTGAGTAACAAACATTAAATGTTAAGAACAAGAAGCTATAACACAATATATTCATTTCTGCAGAATCTCTTCTCAGCCTCTTCCATTTACATTTTATACTGCTAGAATGTCATTAACTTTCACATTCCTTTCTGTTAAAGTTACAGGTGCTTTGAGAGAGTGAGGCAATTAAGGAAAATAATTCCCACTCTCACTCTTTGTCTCTTGCAAAACACCAATTCTAATGTGTCATGTTTGACACTTTATTCCATTATCATACCATATAAAGGGAAAAATCATGATATTTTCAGGAACTGCAATTCAAGCATTTTTCACATGTTTCTGCATGAGCAAATTCAATGGTTGTGCATCACTGAAGCTATGAGAGGTTTTGAAGTGATAAATAACCCAGTCCTTGGAAGTGTATACATTTATTTGGAAAGTGGGATATCTGACCACTTTCCATTACTTTCCAGAATGCTAATATTTTCAAAGGTTTTCTAGGAGTGTGAAAATCTTGATAAAGGTGTATTTATTTATTTATTTTTTGCATTGTGTGTTTTTTCAGGCACACTGATATAAGATCATTGTACTGCAGATTTGCATGTTATTAGAACGGATTAATGAGTAACTTAGTAAGGCAATGCAAATTGTGCTGAATCGCTGATAGGTGTAGGACAAGTCACAAATGCCATTTTGTCAAAATAAATGAATTATTCGATAGTTACAATTTTTACTGTACATCATTTCAACAAGGAAAAGAAGGATTTCAGCAGGATAAACTCTTGCTTTCTTCTTGCTCCATACTCTCTTTTTATGAATCACTCCACTGCACGGGCCAACAGATGGCAGTCAGTTATGTCTGGGAAAAGCTAGCCGGATCTGGAGTCCAACACACCATCTGCAGGCTTTTCCTCTTGAATTAAACAACTTTATTCAGAAGCCATGTTTTCTCCCTTTTCTGCTAATTAAAGATATGTTTTAAACTCCTTCTTTCCTTGTGAGATACAACAATACATACTACCCTACCTTGTAGCTGGGTGAATAAAACATCTTTGCACAAAGATCTACTACCAACACAATGCAGAAGCTTGAAAACAGTTTCTCAAATTATCATGAATTAATTGTCAAATGTAAATATAAAGATACCTCCTCCTTACATTCATAACCTCCAGTTCTCAGTGGCCCTATATAAAATAGCTCTTTCCTGAATTTGAGATCTTTTCTTTGATTTGTGACTGCACTGCCCTACATTACTCATAGAGCCACAGCCAACTTCCTGTTCTACTCAGGCATACACAACACTCCAGCACAACATGCCCTTTCTGCAGGGCCATCTCTCTAGGCATAAGCGACAAAGGCGTTCAGTGAGGACGGCACCCGTTTCGGGGGTTGGGGGGTTAGGGCTAGGGGGTGCACCAAACGACTCCAAAATTCCTATCTCCAGCACACACAACCCCCCCCCCCCCCCCCCCCATCCCTTCGAACCCCTGCATATCACCAAATGCCAACCACCCCATGTGAAAAACACATACTTTTGGAATACAAACCCCAATTCCAAAAATTCCAAGCGATACTATAATTCTCTCTGCATACATTTTTTTAAAAAATTTGGTTTCTGATTTTTTCTCAATTTTTGGTAGGCAATTGAGCCCCTGTTCTAATAGCAACCGCTAGAGAATCGCCGCTACACAACCCCATCAGACGGTAGTAGAAAGGAGGGCGCCACGTCCTCTTCAGGGCGGGACTCCTCTTGCTCCTGACCGTGATTCCAACTCGCCCAGGGCCGTTCTGTGTGCAGCGATTATCTCCAAGCCCCTCCCCCACCCGGGAGCAGCCGCCAATTGCCGCTCCCACAGGGCACCGGCCATGCTTAAGACGGTGCTCTTACCGTTGTACCACCGCGAGGCGATCTCTCTGCATTTGAATGGATCTCTATGGGAATTGGGGGGTGCGACTTAATTAAGCTGTAAATTACACAGGAATAGTATGAAACCCATGGTTGGCTAAATGGCTGTAAGTCATCAAGGGTCTACGATATCAAACGAGCCTCAAACCATCACTCGATATGCAGTAGATATTGATGGATCACTTGAATAATTGTTTCTCCTGATTTATTTTTTAATAGAGTTCAATAGGAAAATGAGTCAGTAGAAACAATCCTTAAAGTGATCCATCCATATATCTACTGCATATCTGGCAGCAGAGTGATGGTTTGCAGCTTGTTTGATACCGCATTTTTATGCAGTACTCCATGTTCTGACAGTGGCTGAGTGTGGCCATCCATGCAGGGGAAACCCAGAGCTTTTCAGGCATGTTATGAAATTTCAGCAATCTGCCGACAACTTATCCAAGTAAAAAGTAAAATTATTTCCAAACTATTCCCAAAAAAACAGGTGTCCATGGAAACTGGGATGGGTATGCAGACAACACAAAGTAAGACACGACACCTGCCAAAATGTAACAAATGCCTGAAGTGAGCATGTTGTCTGCTGTAACAGAGAACACCATTCTGTACGCTATTCTCTTCAGTCCTGAACAAGCAGTATTGGTCAAAAGGAAAGTACATTCAGAGTGATGCCAAACATGACTCCTACAGTCAGAACATGTCGTGCAGACCAGTCCTGCCACTCCATCAGTAGGCCTACAGGTGGATGAAGATAGTCTGTTTGAGAAAGGGTCCCCTGATTGATGGGAACTTACCCACACCAAACACAGTGCCATGGTGAAGAGTATATTTTCACCCCAACAGGTTTTCTGCCAGTATTTGTCCGTGCTTTTTACTGCCCATTTTTCCAATTTTTGCTAATTTCCCAGCCCCTGTTGAAGAGAAGCTTCTCTGTAGCTGTAGCATCAAACTACCATCACGATGCTTCACTCTAGGGATTTTGTTTGGTGAGACGTGCATTGATAGCTGTGCCAGACAAAACACTGCATTTTGACCAAAAGCCTCTATTTTAGCCTGATCTGCCCACAAGACATTTTCCCACATTTTAATTGGATCACTCTTGTAAACTCTGAGATTACTTTTCAAAGTAATCTTTTTTTTTTTTTGCCACTCTGCCTCACAGGCCAGATTTGTGTAGCGCTCTTGATATTGTTGCCTCACTGATTAATATGTTCCCCATTCTCAGGCATAGAACTTGGTAGCTCCTTTAAGGTAATTGCTGGCCTCACAGTGGCTTCCCTCAGCAATTTCCTTCTTGTTCTGTTGCTGTGCTTGGAGGGACAGCCTTTTCAGGCAGCATCTGTTGTCGCATCCATTTCTTGATTAATGAGCCACAGTGCTCAATGGGATATCCATACATTTAAATATTTTTTGTATACTTTTCATGATCTGTGCCTTTTGATAACATGATTAGCTGAGAAACTCCTTGGTCTTTGAAATTGTATCCTTGAAATTCACTAGCTCATCAATGAGCCTCCCAAAAGGAAGCATTTTTATACTGTAATCATGATAATCAATTTTATAGTACGCAGGAAAAGGCCAATTAACCCATTATACAACTTGTTAAGGTGACTTTTTACGCCTGAATTTAGAGCTGCCAGAGCAGAGTGGCTGAATACGTATTCAATCAAAATGTCCTTATTTTTTAAAGTTTCTATAGACTTTATCACTTGATATTGTTTGCAAATGTCTGGAGTAGGCTATTTTAACAAATATTAGTTCCTATTTTTTTTTTAACCGCCTGCACTGTTACAGTATAAATGTATAATGAGATAGGTCATTAGCAAATAATAATTTTTTGCTTCATTTAAGTTTCCCCCTGATCTGACAGACATTCCATGGAATTATGAAGAATGCATGTGATTCTACTGTCAGGCCCAGGATATTCACTTTTTTAGCAAAGTTCTAACAGCGAAATATAATTTATTTAAATGTCGTTCTATCTTGCTTTGATTCTTACATTAAATTAAAGAAGGTAAATTTCCCAGTAAACTAACTGATAACTTGTTACATCACTGCATAGGTCTACTCTCCTGTTCTGAACAACACTGAAAATAACTGAAGAATGACTATATTAGCTTTGTGTTGGTTTTACAAGATGGTTGGCACCAATGATTAGAACAGTCTTAGCAGTCGGGCTAAATTCAGTGAATATCCATTAAAAATATATATTCACTCCAAGTGAATGCTTGTGCTAGGCTGGTTGGCATTAATTACAAAATACCAACCCCATCTGAAAACAGATGTATTATTATTATTATTATTATTATTATTATTATTATTATTATTATTATTATTATTATATTGCTGCTGTTGCTGTTGCTGTTAACATGCCGATAATATATGTAATCTATCGAAACACGTCTACAAATATTACATTTCATTTGTCCGAACGAAAATCGAAAAGATAACTCTAGTTACGGAGGACACCTTTCTCCGCATACTTCCCCCGGAACGTTAATATCATAATCAACTTTTTCACTCCGGAACTTCAAGTAAACACAAAAACGACGTCGCTTACAAAACACGAGTGCGCTCCTCATGTCACCGCGGAAATAAATAGCCAGTTAGCGTAGCGTTTGTCATAACAAAATACTGAAGGATATTTCCATTTCTCAGTTTCCTCTGTGTAACGTATGATAAATAATTAAGATGTCTATATTCACACCTACAAACCAGATTCGACTCACAAACGTGGCGATCGTAAGGATGAAAAAAGGAGGGAAAAGATTTGAAATAGCCTGTTATAAAAATAAAGTTATGAGTTGGAGATCTGGAGCGTGAGTATTTCAGGTTAATTCTAGCTACCTAAGTTAGTCAAGTAACGTTTAGCTACTGTTATTTCATATTGTGTTATGGAGTTCATTTGGAGTGCCTCTCTTGGAATACTGTTACTGTTTTTCTCAGGATGTTCGATGCGAGTGGAACCACACTAATCTCACTGTTCTGTGTCATTTGAAGCTGTTAGCTTTCTAGCTACCTAGCGTCCAGTCGCAGTTTAGTTTGGCTCAGGCCCCCTTCAAAACAGCTACGTTGCCATTTCGCTAGCCTGCTCGAGCTAAATATTAGCTAACCTTAAATAACTACAAACTATCTTACACTTAGTGCTGTTACATAGCTAGCAGGCGCTGATTATTAGCCGATTTTATGGGTTGCAATCAGTGACATGTTATGCTATTGTAAATTTGTGTGGATGTATATATATATATATATATATATATATATATATATAATTTTAATTTATTTTTAGTGAGAAGGACCTTGATGAAGTCTTACAGACTGACAAGGTTTTCATGAACGTGTCCAAAGGACAAGTGGCCAATAAAGAAGACTTGTCAAAAGCATTTGGAACAGATGTTGTAACAGAAATATGTAAACAGGTAAGTATGACCCACACACACACACGGGATGTTATACGTAATTACGTACATATAACAGTTACCACATTCTTAATTGACATATGGGTACTTTTCAAGGTTACCCTTGTCTCGTTGTACTTTTGAAATTTGCTTGTCTTTTTTTGTAGATTTTAGCTAAAGGCGAACTTCAAGTGTCAGACAAGGAGCGACAGACGCAGCTGGAGCAGATGTTTAGGGATATCGCTACAATAGTTGCAGAAAAGTGTGTAAATCCAGAGACAAAGCGACCATATACGGTCAACTTAATCGAACGTGCTATGAAGGACATCCACTATTCCGTCAAAACAAACAAGAGTACGAAACAACAGGTTTGTTGTTAATTTATTAGTTTTTTTATTTAACCAGGAAGTTTCTTGAGCTATAAAATCTCTTTCAAGGGAGATTTGGCCAAGACAGCAGCTTTAGTGTATACAATTGCTCTTCTTCGCTGGTACATCTGTAATATTGCCTTCATTTTATATTTAAATGGTTTGTTAAATCTGATAAACTGGATCAGTGAATCTTTATTATACTCAGTTGTACAACGTTTATAATTAAATTGGTATGATTTTGCTATGGTGCCCTCAAATCTTAATCGGCTTCCCTTATGTTATAGTTGATGTTCTGTTCAACTGAAAAGAGCATTCTAGGCTAATGAATGTATCATTCTAGGCTCTGGAGGTGATCAGACAACTAATGGAGTCCATACAGATCCAGCGAGCACACATGAGATTGCGCTTAGTTTTGCCTGCCAAGGAGGGGAAGAGGCTAAAGGAGAAGCTCAAATCGCTCATAAAGGTTGTGGAGAGCGAAGACTTTGATGACCAGCTTGAGATGGTGAGACAGGACACCACATTAGTTGGCACATTAGTCAGTACCCCATCCCCCGTATCCACTACTTATGCCTGCCGCCGCCCCCTCCCTCCCTCCCTCTTGCAGGTATGTCTGATTGATCCTGGCTGCTATCGTGAGATTGACGAGCTTATCCGCTGTGAGACAAAGGGAAAAGGATCACTGGAGGTGTTGAGTCTGAAGGATGTGGAGGAGGGAGACGAGAAACTGGAGTAGCCTCTCTTAATCCATCGACTGGACCGTCAGCTACACTACCTTTAATTTAAAACTAGCAATGATGTACTTTGTTCAATTTAATTTTTTTCCTTGGTGTTTTTCCATTTACCAATGCTGCAGAATATTCATTGGGAATATGCACTATTTATATAGTTCTGTCATTCTCAATGCAGTACCCAGTCAACTGCATAATATTATAGGGTAATTTCATGCCAAGAATCTTATTCAGGAGCACCCTAGTGGGTTACAAACCTGAAACCTCAATCCAGGTTAACAAACAGCTGCCCTGTGTTGATTGAAGGGAATTGGTGTTCATTGATGCTTGTGCTTTGAGGTAGGTTCATCACTGGATATGAGTCCACCAGTGACAAGTTAAATTACTAAAATTATCCTTTTTTTCATTTGTCGTGTCATTTAATCAGTATTTTTCAGTAATGGTCTCAAAAATGCTGCCAAGTAGTTTTATTAATATCACTTATTGGTAGAGTATTATGCAATATTTTAAACATGAACCCATACACACAATATA
Organism: Ilyophis sp. 1 JC-2022; assembly: GCA_022702515.1. Lineage (NCBI taxonomy): Eukaryota > Metazoa > Chordata > Actinopteri > Anguilliformes > Synaphobranchidae > Ilyophis > Ilyophis sp. 1 JC-2022. The sequence continues at coordinate 53,225,533 of CM040401.1, read as the reverse complement.
CTTAATGTCTGTCGCGGTACTAAAGTATCAAATTTACCCCATTCATTAATTTCCTAAATTGTTAAAGGGATTACCAATAAAATTGGGTCATTATATTTTCCAATTTACCTCCATATGATGTTCTGTGCATATATATATTTGTGTGTACAATATTCAAACACTGACAAATGCCTAACTGATTTGACAATTTATTTGAATAAAAGTGTCAAATTTCAAGATGCTGTGCACCTGCAGTTTTATATAGGGGAAAAGCCAGAGCATATACTTTACCCCGAAAGACATGAAGCGTAACAATTAATGTCAAGATGAGCCAAGAGTCTTTCCCTCATACTCGGTCACATGAAACATTCTAAGGCTGTTTAAAAAAGAAGTGCATCCATTCCCATGTTGACTGGTTTATTAACACTGGAAGTAACTTGCAGACATGGATTGGCTGTTATCATTCATTAGAACATGAATGTTTACCCTTGATGAGGACTTAAGACAAGTAAAGCTTTAGCACACAAAAAGAATGTAGGAATGCTTTTCAGTGGCTGTGAACATACGAGTTTAGTGTTTTGTTATATGCAGAGTAAACATTTTCTGAAAGGAAATTGCATTATTTTAGACAATGATATATCCTCAGACTAAAGCTCCAGCAAGAAAATCCTGAGTAAGGAGGAACTAGATTTCCCCAAAAACAACCTGAATATGTTGATACACTCATGTTCATTTCAATGATGATCAAAACTTCCATCCTTAAAATGTTATGCTGTACTCTGCTTTTTTCCAGCTGAGCCATACCATGACATGCAGCCTAATCAGACAGGCATGCCTTACTTTTCATACCACAGCCACAAATTGGCAGCGACCACTTTTCAGTACCCTACAAAGCAGTGTGTGCAGGGCTGAAGAGGCTGTACTGTGGTGGAGATGGGAACTAGAACTGCTTTTGAAAGTAATTCATGAGCAGGATGGCCATGCACTGGGTGCAATGACACACTAGCAAAAGGCACTAGGGGCAGATCTAACGATCACAAACTAATGATCAAAAATTTAAGAAACACTTTCTGTGATGAAGCTTAAAAAGCAAAATATCTGCAATGGTATTAGGCACTTGTGTTATGAATGCCATTAGTTAACATGCATGGTTGCTGCAGCCAACCCAGAAAGGCAAAGAACAAAATGAAAATGTGTAAAACATCACGTGCAGGGTTTTCAAAAAAGTTAGCATTCAAAAAAGAAAATATTCAATTAAAATACAAACATTTCTTAAAATAGAGCACGATGGGTATCCAGCTTTACGAATACAGCAAGATTCACCACTGAAGCCTTATGAAAACAAATACTTGCGCTTCAGTCGCACATTTCACCACTGAAAGCGTAAATGAGTAAAGCCTCTTCGTTTTCATTGCAAGTCACTGTTAGTGATTCCACATTTGGAAAAAAAATCCTGGTAATCATCATAGAAGATTCCCCTCTACAGATGGTGCTGCTAAGGATACAATTTGTAACAAACCAATCTTTTTTTCTGAAATATTTGTAGGGTTTTTTAAATTATTTAAAAAAAAATCCTATCCGAGTAGAGAATTCCATAATTTGCACAGCTATTTCAAATGGTTTTGCAAGAACTCCCTTTTCACAAAACTTAACATCTCAGTCAAGAGGTAACTGCATGGCAGTATCTGCGCACAGACATTGAAATACCCAAGTTACGCAGAGTGCTTTGAAATGCGAGTGACAAATTAATTATCACCAAGAATGAACCGGAGAGTGTTTATAGTAAAACGTGATGCATGTCAACTGCATATACAATTCCAAGTGTGCAAATTAGTGTCATTTGGGAAAAAATGTGCAGAACTGCAGCAGCTCCCCTGAAGAGAAACTCCAACACACAGCGTATCCAATGCGTAATGCAGAGAATGTTTAGACCACATGCACACATTAATTATAGTCACTGTAGAAACTGCAGTCCACTTCTCTTCTCAACTGTGGATTTGATCACACCTCCTCAAAGTAGGCCATTTGAGCCATGTAGGCCGAGTTGCGCTGTAAAAAGGAAAAAAATGGCAACAAATTTCTTTGGATTTAGCATGAGCTCAGAAAAAGAAATCTGATTATGGTCAGAATAGGCTGGTGAAATATATATATAAAAAATTTATACTAGCAATTACAAGCTGCACAAGATGCACTTTCCTATTGATCCCTATGGAAAAATAGGTCAGGAGAAACAACCCTTAAAGTGATCCATCCATATCTACTGCATATCTGGCAGCAGAGTGATGGTTTGAGGCCCATTTGATACCTCAAACCCTTAATGACTTGCAGACATTTAGCCAACCGTGTGTTCCATACTATTCCCGTGTAATTTACAGCTTAATCTAGTCTCACCCCCCAATTCCTATAGAGATCCATTCAAATAGAGAGGTTATAGTATCGCTTGTAATAGTACCTGAAATAATCTTTTGATGTTGTTGGGTCACAGACATCAGGAAGTCACGGCATGCAAAGGACATGCAACCAAATATTAAATATGACTAAATTTGTCCAATTACTTTTTGTCCCCTATAAAAATAGCTACAATTGCTACACGGTTCACCCGATATGGATGTAAAATCCGTCAAACTAAAGCTGTAAGTCTGCACTTTAACCTCAGTCACTGTTCCATTTCAAATCCAATGTGCTGGAATACAGAGCCAAAACAACAAAAAACACATCACTGTCCAAATACTTAGACTGCACTGTACGTAGGCTATTTGTTCAGTTTATTGTTTATCCATCTACTCAAATAATGAAAAGCACTTTTGGTGTGTCAAAACAGATACTGTCAAACAAACTGTACAAGCTGTTCAACTTAAAATCTCTAAAGCAAGAGCAAATTTTTTAGGGTATTTTTTGCTGCAGGACTGCATGTCCTTCAAAAAAAAGTAAAACAAACCCAAAACAAACACCCTACACTGTCAGGGCATCAGGTGTCGCTTTGACAAGTCCACCAGGCACATCATTTAATCAGTCGGAGGCTTAAAACACAAAATCTGTCTAGAGAACAATGGCGCGGCTGCTGAAGTCCTGAAAGCTTGACCAAGGTTATGGCGGATAGCAATGGTTGCCAAGCTGTGATCGGAGAGACAAAAAAATAAGGCGATGCTTGGGATTGGTCAACTACTTTGGAGTTCTTGGAGGCACCATTTACCTGCAGTGAAAAAAGGGGGGCTTATTAGTACTTACATTACTGTGGGGAATATAGGGAGGGTCAGGGTAGGCCCTGGCCTCCCCTCTGTGGACAAACACCGCAGCCTGCTGCTGCTCTTCCAGCTTCAGGGACTCTATCTCCGACTTGAGCTCTTTCAGCTGGTCCTGCAGGTGCTTGCTCTTCTCCATGTATTCCAGCCTGCAGACAACAGACTGGTCTTTAGAGCAGAAACACAGTCGTATATACACAGACAGACCCACACAAATACAGAGCTATTTATAAAAAATAAAAAAAATAAAAAAAACAAAAAAAACACATGCTACATTAAGAGTCCGGCATCAGGTTTGGGTACCTGTGGCTGACCCGCATACTTAGTTGCTGGCGGGTACATTTTGTGTGTTCTCAATCAGCAGTTCAGGTTGCAGTCAAAAACAAACAGTGTAGGTCAGTTTGTCATATCATTGGGGCTTTCTGGCCTACATAACGAGACAATTAAGGGATAGTTCACACTTTTTTTTTAATTAAAAATTATTATTATTTTATTTTTTTTAATTGATATTGTTTTACTGATCCCCAAAATAGTATGTTAAGCTGTCCTTGGTCTCACCGTTGTAGCTAAATTATTGTAAATCCTGAATTGGAGCAATGCTAACAATTAGCATCTGGCCATTGGATACAATTTCACCCTGTGAAAAATGGACCCGCACAGGACACAGACCACCATCAGTCCAGTGAACAGACAAACGCGTGGGTAAATATGCCATGTACCTCTCTCTTTCGATTTCCATGGATAGCCTCTTCATGTCCGTATCCTTGAAATCTACCCTTGCTGAAGCCGTCTCAAGACTGACATCTCCTCCATCCGAAGGTGGAGGGGGACTGGAGTATGGCGCAATGAGCTGAAACGCATCCAGCAGAGGGAGGGAGAAGTAAGAGGTGAGCACCAGGACATTCCTGTGAATACCAAGGCTGGATCACTCTGGACAATTTGCATTTGAACAGCAGTCACACTTTACTCGTTCTGATAAGTCGGGATCTGAATAACAGGACACCCTCTACACTATTGTTTAACATAGAGAAAGACAAACCACCGAAGAAACACCTAATTATGGGCGAGTGTGGCCTCATGAACCACCAACTGATGTTGGTGAAACCAGTGTTTTGCAGCTGGAAGTGAAGACATTTTATTGGTTCAGATAAGTCAGAAGAGATTTAATGGTTCATATGGCCCAGTCATTCATTGATGAAGCAGACTTGCTGATCAGAAGGACGTACGGGATAGGTTGTTTTAGTAATCTCCAGCAGTTTCTGCTTGGCTCTGCGCTCTGCATCCTTGGCCTCGCTCAGGTCCTGCTTGAGGTGATCCGCTTCCTTTGACCTAGAAAATAAAGCAACATAGTCAGGCTGTATTACATTATATTTGAGATTTCAAACCATAAAAACCTAAAAATGTGCTGGACTCAACATGCTTGTGTGGGGATGTGGCATTTTCTTATTTTTAGTTTAAAAAATGTATTTCTGACTTTAAAGATTCTATCACGGACACAAAAATTACATTAGGCATTCAGCAGACACTCTTATCCAGAGCGACTTACACAGCATGTGTATTTTACAACAGGATGATACATACAGCGCTGTAATAAAGCAATACAAGCCAGACTGCAATACCAATACAAGACAAACAATTCAACACCGTCTGGGTCACCTTCTCTCTGACTGCTCCACCAGCTTGACAGCTAGCTGCTCTGCCTCTCTCATCTTCTGCTCCATAAGCCTCTTCTCCTCTTTGGTCTTCATGGCCGTGACCTCTAGCCGCTGCCTGTCCTGCTCAGCCTCAGCGGCCTTGTGCGCCAGAAGCTTGGCTTCCTCCTCTGCGATCTGGGCCTTCTCTGCCAGCAGATCGGCAGTCTCCTCTGAGCGGAGCTGTGGAGGGAGGACGGGTCAAAACTGGTCAGCAGGAGCCAAAACTGGGCCTGGCAAAATTGGTCATGACTGGTCAGAACACGACAGAACTGGTCCAGGCAGAATCGGTCAGGGCTGGACAGGACACTGCTGGAGCCCCAGGGACTGTATAACAGAAATTTCTTTAGGCGCCCGTGCTCACCAGTGCCTCGTTGGCAAGCCGGGCCTCGTCCTGCAGCTGGAAGAGGCGCCGCTCCATCTCCTCCTTAGCCCGCTCGGCCTCCTCCCTCATCTGCTTCTCCCTGGCTAGAATCTGCCGCTCCACCTGTGTGCATTCCCCACAGTGAGACCAGGCAAGCTGCGAAAGGGCAGCATTGAACACACGCCCAATCTAGGTACGAGAGCAGTCTGCCGGCACACTAAATAAAAAACACAAACTGACCTTCTTCCTCGCCTTCTCCTCTTTAGCTTGTGCTTTCATTTGCTGGACCTCGATGGAGTCAACCTTCCTTCTCCTCATGAAAAGGTCATGGTTACCGATGCACAGCTGCAGTATCTAACCCGAGGACATATCCAGCAGGAAAAAGACAAGATTCCAGCAGTTATGTGGTTACTGAGCATCCTACCTGTATTCTACTTTCAGATTTATTGCTGAAATTGCAATAAAATCACATGGGTAGACCTACCAGTTTGTTGACTCTGAGCTGTGAGGAGTAGAATTTGAAAACATCCTTCTTTTTGTCTAATGGTTTGATTGTGAACTGCAAAGGACAGGATAAAGAGATTTACAATTGTATTCCCCAAGGGAATATTTCCATGCCAAACAGAAATGTGGCCATCATATGGATTGCACAGAAACCATCCTACCTCCTTTTCACTGTAGGATATGTTTCTAATCCCACTCCATGGAAAGGACTTGTTGGGGTTGAGTTTACTGTTAGGATTGTATATATGTAGCCCCTGTGCATCGACTCCTAGCAGCAACTCTGTGTCCCTCTTGTTTTGCTGAAGGCCATTGCAAACGTCAAGAGAAATTAGTTTCAGACCATTTAAAGCATGCAATTCACATTGCCAGGCCCTAAAAGCGAATACATTACATCAAAGCCCATAACTAACATGGGAAAATAGCTGTAGGGATTGCAGATTTGCATCGATTCTGACTTCTGACAGAGACAATTGCCATAATGATGATCATTTCACAAGAACTGAATGTGCTTTTTTACCTCCGCACGCATCAGTAATAACCTGTAACCGTTCTGTAATACCACAACACTGCAGGCGTGACGAGGAATGGGTTACTCACTGTAATAGAGAAGTAACTGACTCCGTACATCTCTAGGTCCTGCGCTATTTTCAAATAGTCCATTTCGGCTTCGTCCCTGAAAAGAATCAGCACGGAAAAGATGTGGCAATTTTTTATTTTTAAACTGCTCAGCTCGTGTGCCAACTGACTTCCAGCTAGTTTCTCACAGCCGACCCAACAACACAACACCAAAGGAAAAGCAAGAGCACTGTAGTCTCCAAGTAATTAACACCACCCATTTCAGTAATGCAGTGAAAACTGCATATTATAACCATGTAAATTCTTTATCTATGCTAACAAGCAGCACAATAGCTTGTCTTGCCATATGATTCGTGACAGCAGTGAATAAAAGCACTGCTGACAGAAATTATTCCAAGAATGGTTCTGCCAATTAACAGCTGCAATCAAATGTATAAAAAAATAAATTAAAAAACCTGGCAGTCATATGGGTCAGAACCCTTCTGAGCACAGCTAATAATGCTTTGTCTGTGGTAAAGTCTTACCTGGCAATTCCTCTATGCTCTGCATACCAAGCCGTAATCTTCTCTTCCCACATGTCCGCTGTCATCTGATATTGCATCAGAACCTGTACGTTTAAATGCAAATTTAAAAAATCTTCCAAGAGAATCTAAAAACCACTAAAAATTAAAGCATTCTTCATACCTTTACATTCAGAATGATACAGTGCTGTCAAATGACTAATTTACACTTTTACAAATAAATTAAACTGTACCGCTTACTCTTTTCGGCAAAAGCTCATCTTGGGCCAGGAAACCTGGTTTGTGGAAGTTTGGGTCATAGTCTCCATACTGAAAAGGCACACAACATTTGTATACAACAAATGTACTTCAAGTAAAGTAAATCTTTAAAGGGCAACTAAACTGGCTGTTTAGAATCGACCACGCCTCCGTTCGTGGTTCAAAACTTGCCAAAATCAGGGGTAGGAAAGATGCTCATGAAAGGGTTGGGCTCGAGTTAGCAAGACACGCCCTATTTATCTTATTTTCACGTGTATGCTTATTCACAGTCATCATTTGTTTTGTTCGAGCCGCTTGCTCTGGCTGCGGAGCCTGGACTGCCCCAATACACTTATACAACCCAGTGCAGGAGATACATAGATGGATACCACAATTTAAATCATGTCATGTTGTATGAGCCTGTGGCACTTTTTTTTTTTGCAGTTTTACTATCTTACTACATAACAGCTTTAATAGCCGTACATACAAATAGGGTACGTTAAGTTTAATGTAGGCTAGGCTACATATATATATATATATATATTATATATAGTTATAAACTTATCGCTCAACTTAATTTGGATAATTTTCTAGTAAGTTAACGTTATTAAAGACGGCTAAGTTAGCCATTAATTAATTTAGGCTACAATGAAACGTGTAATAACTTTGCTAAATTGAAGTCATAGCCACATTAAAACTTTAGAAACATTATCGAATTTCAGTCAAAACTGCATAAACACAAACATTGTCCAGTCATAACCATTTAACTGTTAGCTAAGTTAACTAACGTAGGTATCTTGTGCGCTACTGTGTCTTTGTGGTTCGTGCCATAAAGTGCATTTTTAGATCAGTTCTGCTTTTCCAATGGCCTCACAAATCGAGAGAATAGACAAGGGGGAGAAAGAAAATGTGATTGCCGCGATTAAATTAATTATAGGTTTATTTATTTATTTTAAAAAGGGAAAATGCACATTCATAAACGTAATGTAGCCTAAAATGTGCCAAATTAATTGGGGCTAACTTTAATCTGTAGTCCCTGGGCAGGTTAATGGAGAAACTTTTGAAAAAAATAAATTAAATTAAAACGTAGGCTATTAGGCTAGATTTCCCGTATCACAACCTTAAACGCCCGTTTGCCTTCGAAAAGTTGGAAAAACCATATTTCATACGGGCAAACTGTATGAGTTGACACCTATGCTATACTCTAACAACCTGTTGCTCACACAGATGCTCCTCAGTCTCGACAACTTGCTGGATTTGGGGGGGGGGGGAAATATTTATCGTGCAAGGTGGAAGGGCGTAGCCAGAAGCACACAGTTGGTGTGACATCACATGTACTGCCACGTCACATATAATTACAACTGCAATAGCCTACATTTCACCACCGTAGCACTAGTTAGCCAAAATACACTACTCTTCCAATATGATACGAAACATTGCGATGAAACGTAAACAATCTGCAGGACATGGATATGTCCAAATATATCAGTAATCAGCTCAAATTGGTTTTAGGGTTTACTTACCCTTTAAGTAATTGTTTCTTTGGACCACAAATAAATACATAATTTCCCAATCACAGCTGCAATGCAATAGGGGGTTGATCTATAGTCTTAAACAGCAACAGGTCTACAAACAGACACACAAGTTTGAAGAACTTACCTTGGCTTGAACTGCATATGAGGCCAAAAGCACAGATGCCTCTGGAGAGCAAAATATTTCTTCATCCAATATCTGTTTTTTGACCTGAGGAAAATACAAACAGACTATGTGGAAAGTGATTTGTTCACATGATGCCAAACAGTGGGGGTCTACACACCGATTTCTTTAGTATAGATTTATTTTACAGACATAGTACGAATGCGCAGTGTTACTGTGCCATTGGAGAGGATACACAAAAGGATTGTGATTCTAACCTGCAGGAAAAAGAGATGTTGTGTGATTTCCTGGACAAGCTCTTCTTCCACTTTCTCAGGGAAGAATTTTGCCAGAAAATGAAAAGTAATCGGGGAATCTTTTGGAACCTCTTGATCCAAAACCTGAAAAAACTAACTAAATTAAGTAACTGCAAATGCTCTTGGCACAGCCAAAATGTTCACACGAAAACACAAATATATTAAATATTCAGTTTAGTTGGCTAAATTCAGGTTCAACTTTAACTCAACAGAACTTAATTTCACCAAACTTTAAATTAGGTCAATATTTAACACAAGATCACTATTATTTTTCGACACCATCCCAAGACTAATCCTGAAAAGTGAAAACCACAGTGCTACCGTGAACAGCAAGGTAACGTTATTTGTGCAACGACAAAGCCACTCACCCGTTTCTCCGTTTTCAGCCATGCGTAGGTATCTTTCACAGTATATCGAAGACCAAAGAACCAGGTTTCTCTTAATCCAATAGTTCGGCAAACCAGATCAAAGAGATCTTTCCCTTTCCATTTCACCTAAAAAAATGTATTGTAATGGTCATCTCTAGAGTCATTTCTGCTAATGTAACTTTAACGTACACAGCATTAGAGTAAAAGTTTATAACATTTTTGAGAGGGCACTATGATGAATGAATGTGAAGATATAACCAATCAAGACAATCAGTTGAACAAATGAACCAACAGTAAAGAAATATGTTTACAACCGTTTTTATGTACAGGCAGACAATCTAAGAAAACGCCATATATTTTCATGGGTGAAACATCTAAAAACTTAAGTCCCACTATCATTAGGGCGCTAACTTACTACAAACAAGAAAAGGATAACGTTAGAACGTTTTTAAAAGGTGTTAATTTTATGTTTTATTTATTGTTTAGGACAGTAACGTTAAGTTACCTCACAACTGAACTCCATCTCTGCATCCATGGTGATGACTTTAACTTTGAAAGTTTTTGGTTGCTTCTTCTTCAAACCCAAGATTGACATTTTCCTTCCAAAACTGACGAGCAAACTACAAGGGTAAATTAATCGATGGAGAAAACTCTAAAACACTGCAATAAGTTGGCTAACGTTACAGTTCCCCTTAAGTCAAAAACTTGAACTGATCTTTTGTGAATCCCAGCGTGCTAGGCTAACGTTAATGGTTACGTGACGGGGGGAAAAAAACATTTAATCCAAACAAAGTCGTGCAATTTGATAACTATATTAGGTTGTGTTCACATGCTAGTAAGTACAATCTACATGGGTTGACTACAAAGTGATATAGCTTCTGCTTACTAACTTAGTTAACGTTATCTAACGTTAGCTTGTTCCAATCAAGACAGTTGGCTAGCTAGCAAGTATGGCTACGGACAGCAATCCAAGTTACAAATCGCAACTAACTTAGCATAACGTTAACTTTAGCCAACATGCGTTGCCGTAAGTTAACCGTTAGCCAAACAAGTAAGTTAGCACAGCTAACGTTAGTTAATTATTATAAAATGAAAACCTCTTAACGTTAACGTACACCCTAACATTAGATAGGCAGCGTGTAAGCCAACAACACAACACGGCCGTGCTATGTTAGCTAATAAGGTAACTTAAAGCAACTAACGTTACCGTTAAGTTAATCATGGCAAGTTAGCGCTACGATTTGGGCTTCGAGTTAGCAAAACCAAAGTTCACGAACGTTAAACTCAACTGCCGTTTTAAAATGCCACCATGTATTGTGTTACTCACTTTCGAAAGGCAGGCCGAATCCCCGAAATAAAGTTTTCAAACACAGCCCCGCAGAGGACGTGGATAACCCAAAACCAAACCCAAGGCTTGGATCGAACTACTAACGTAACGTTGAAATTGTTACGCGACGAAAACGGGCCAAAACAAGCCGACTGGTGAGCGAAATGTTCCCCAAAATGCCATGCTGTCGATTGTTGGCAACTAGCTAACTATTCAGCATAACGACAAAAAAAAATCGCTTGAGTTTGAGAACTAACGTAGGTAGTAGCTACGACCACATAACTATGACGAAATAGCACAGAAACGATTTTCCAATGCAAGCGATCCCCACTAGAAAACTTGACGTGAGACCTTAGAGCGAGTAACTTCTCAGCTTTAGTTAAGTCGTTCAACCCATAGATATATATAATTTACGTTCCACCCAGGTAAAGAGGGGCTCGCGTTTGTCTACATCATGAGCGTCACATCTGCGCAGACAAACAGATCATTGGGCGTGTTCGGCTAGAGCCGATATACGTCATATCTGCGTCAGACTGCATCGGAAACTGTCCCAGGCCGTGTCCGAATACGACCCCTACACCCCTTTGAGGGCGCATATTTGAGTCCACTTCGTCAAAAAGCTTATGAGTGGGCGACTTTTTCCTCACAAATGGGAGCACTTAAAATACCAGGGCTGCGTTCCAATCCAATTTTTTTACCGTCCTATCTACTTGGTTCTCGTGTGACCCGGAAATCGATCGAGGTCCGCCATCTTTAAGGACATCCCAAACCGCTAAATGCTCCACCGAGGAGCGAGCAGTGGGGAAAGGAGGAGGCAATGGGGGTGGGTGTGCTACATTTATTAAACAGGGGGTCTCCTATAGAGTTGTTGAAATCGGGGTGGGTTTAGAATATGTTGTGGTTGAGGTGTGGATAGGGGGAGGGAGCGTGTGTGTAGTAAATTTCTATAACCCGTGTAGGAGGCTGGAGCTGGGTTCGTTAGAGGCAGTAAAGGGCTTGGGGGGTAGGAGGGTGCTTTGGTGTGGGGACTTTAATGCACATGGGGTGCTTTGGGGGGGGGAGAGGACAGATGGGAATGGGGTGGTTGTGGAGGAGCTAATGGACTCTGTGGGTTTGGTGTGTCTGAATGATGGGACTGGTACTAGGATCGATTATGGGACAGGTAAGGTGTCCAGGTTGGATTTAACGCTAGCTTCACAGGCCTTAGCAGGTTCCTGTCAATGGGAAGTTTTAGATGAGTCAACGGTGGGGAGTGATCATTTTCCGATCAGGTGTACAGTGGGAAGTGAAGGTGAGGTAGGGGAGGAAGTGCCTTTGGCCAGATGGAACTTTGGGAAGGTGGAGTGGAATGTGTTTAGGGAGTTTAGTGAGGCTAGGCTTAGGGAGGTAGGTATGGAGCAGGAAGTAGGACTAATAAATGAGCAAGTGACGGATGCTATTATAAGGGTGGCAGAGCAGACCATACGGAAGACAGCAGGTGTGAGACGGCGGAAGTTGGTTCCATGGTGGTCTGCAGAGTGCAGCGAGGCAATCAAGGCTCGAAACAGGGCGTTTAAGGCATTGCGGTCGGCGCACACGTTCCAACTGCTATTACAATATAAGAGAAAGCAAGCTGTGGTGCGGCAGACAATTAAAGTAGCGAAGAGGGTGTATTGGAGGACATTTTGTGGAACCATAGGTAGGACAACTCCGATTGGGGAGGTGTGGGGTATGATACAGAAAATGAGGGGGGTGCGGAAGGAGTGGAGGTACCCTGTATTGGAACAGGGTGGGGTTCTGGCGAATGAGGATGGTGCGAAGGCAGATCTGCTAGCCAAGGTCCTGGGTGAGGTAGGTAGTCATGGGCTGTCGGAGGAGGGGGTGAGGGGTATTCAGGGGACAAGGGAGGAATTTGGTGAGCTGCTGGAAGAAGTGGGTGAGCAGGGAGGGGCTATTAATGCGCCCTTTACGTTGGCGGAGATGAGGAGGGCAATGGGGAAGACAGGACTTACTTCCCCAGGTAAGGATCAGGTGTGCTATGTCATGCTGAAGCATTTATCTGATGAGGCGTTGGGAGTGGTACTAGGGCTTTATAATAGGGTGTGGCAGGAAGGGCAGTTGCCTCAGGAGTGGAAACGGGCAGTTATTATTCCTATTAGGAAGCCAGGCAAAGATCCTTCAGATCCAAATAATTATAGGCCCATTGCGCTGACCTCACATCTGTGCAAGGTTATGGAGCGTATGGTCACTGACAGGCTGACATATTTTTTGGAGGTGAGGGGGCTCAGGGCGAACTACCAGAGTGGGTTCAGGAAAGGGCGGGGGACGATGGACTCGGTGCTAAGCCTGGAGTCGGAGGTGAGGAAAGCCCAGGCGAATAAGGAGGTAGTGATCTCTGTGTTTTTTGATGTGGAAAAGGCCTATGATCTGATGTGGAGAGAGGGGGTGTTGATTAAGCTCAGGAGGCTGGGGGTGTCGGGAAAAATGTTCAGCTGGGTGAAGGATTTTTTGTCGGGGCGCACTATGGAGGTGAGGGTGGGGAGGTGTTTTTCCTCAGGTCAAGAGGTGGGTACCGGTACGCCGCAGGGGAGTGTCATTAGCCCGCTGTTGTTCTCCATCATGATTGATGATGTGTATGATGACGTTGAGCCTAGTGTGGGGAGGTCATTGTTCGCGGATGACGGGGCGCTGTGGAAAAGGGGGAGGAATGTGGGCCATGTGGTAAAGAAGGTGCAGGATACGATACAGCGAGTGGAGCAGTGGGCTTTGCGGTGGGGTTTCAAATTCTCGGTGGGCAAAACAAAGGCGCTTTTCTTTGGGCGGAAGAAAATTGGGGCAGGGGTGAAGCTGGTTTTGTATGGCCAGGAGCTTGAAAGGGTGGAGACATATAAATTTCTGGGGGTGTGGTTTGATACCAGGCTCACGTGGAAGGTGCATATAGAGACACTGGTTAATAAGTGCAATGGGGTGTTGAATGTGATGAGGTGTTTGGTGGGTATGGAGTGGGGGGCCGACAGGGCTGCGATGCACACTATTTATGTGAGCCTGATCAGGTCTGCTCTGGATTATGGGAGTGTAGCGTATGGGTCGGCGTCTAAAACCTTGTTGGGGAAGTTGGATGTGCTCCAAGCTCGAGCACTCCGGTTGTGCAGTGGGGCATTTAAGACGACGTCGGTGCCAGCGTTGCAGGTAGAGATGGGGGAAATGCCTCTGGGGCTGCGGAGACTTCAGCTTCTGGTGACGAATTGGGTGGCTGTTCAGGGTCATGAGGGGAGGCATCCAGTGCGGAGAATTCTTGAGCCCTGCTGGGAACATCAGAAGCAGCGGATAAACAGTTTTGGATGGGTGGCGGAGCAGAAGGCGGGTGAGCTGGGGTTGGTGGATAGGGGGTATGCTCCGGCTGTGGCATGGCCAGCAGTGCCACCATGGTTTTTGCCTGAGCCGGTGATAGATTTTGGACTGCTGGGATGGGACCGGGATGGCAGTGGGGTCGGTCCTCAGGGTCTGGGGTCATATGTGGGGCGGGAATTCTACAGCTACCTGCAGATATATACGGATGGATCGAAAGATCCTGAGACTGGTAGGACGGCAGCGGCGATGGTGATCCCAGAGTTTGACATCGAGGAGGGGAGGAGGCTCACGGATGACATATCAGTGTTTGCCTGTGAAATGGTGGCCGTGGTGATGGCTTTACAGTGGGTGGAGGAGGTGCGGCCTGAGCGGGTGGTGATTGCGTCGGACTCCTGTGCAGCGCTGGATAGCTTGAAGTCGGGGAAATCTGAGAGCAGAGAGGATTTACTGTACGAGATCCTCCAGTCAATATACAGGATACAGCAGATGAGGTTGGTGGTGCAGTTTGTGTGGGTCCCTGCACATGTGGGGTTGGAGGGGAATGAGAGGGCTGACAGGGCGGCGAAAAGGGCACTGAGGAGCAGTAGCAGGGTGGAGGTCAAACTGGGGAAAAAGGAAGCAAAGGCCATTATAAAGCAGCAGGTGAAGAGGAGGTGGCAAGCAGCATGGAATGCAGAACGGAGGGGCCGGGGTCTGTACAAATACACACCAGTGGTTGGGACAGTAGTGTATGGGGGTCGGAGTAGGACACAGGAGAGGGTCATCACGAGGCTGAGGTGTGGGCACGCGGGGTTAAATCATTCACTTTTTCTGGTGGGGAAACATGCAACTGGGCGGTGTGATTACTGTGGAGAGGAGGAAACGGTGGAGCATGTGTTATTGTTGTGTAGGAAGTATGTTGGGGAGAGAGAGGTACTGCAGAGGGCTTTAGGTGGGGTTGGAGTGGGTAGTATTGGTGGGGTGTTGGCTAAACGCTCAGGGGATCACAGCTGGGATATATTGCTGGAATTCATGATGGTGACAAAATTGCTCCATAGGATCTGAGGAGTGGAATGTGAGGGGTTAGGGGGTGGGGATCTCGTCCACACTCCAGACCAGTGGGTGGCGGTAATGCACCTTTCAGTTGTTTGCCAACCGCCATAAAAACCAAAAGAAGAAGAAGAGCAGTGGGGACATAGGAGGCTCCCGAAGAATTCTTCAGTGAGGAAACACGAGTGCAGCCTTAGCGGAAGTTTTACTCAGAACGCGTGACGTGTTTCATCACATCTGCCACACTGCCTCAGTTGAAAACATTGCGGGACCTCTCGTACACAAATGTAAGTGCTTATCGTTCCTTTCAATTTAATTTATAAAGCGCTTTCATTTATAATGTCACTCGTTCTTTCGGACAAACGAAAGGCAAGTTTATTCATGAAAACAGAGACAACAAATATTGTAGTTCAGCGTGTAAGCGTAACATTTAGGACATGTTTCTGTCCCATATAGTTGTTTGTTAGCTAACGTTACTGCATAGGAAACGCAAGCTTCAATTAACCCATGTCCTTTCAAAACTGTATACAATTTTATATTGTACGCTATTCAATAGGCTATGTTACGTTTAGCCTATGTTCACACTGTTGAATGCATCCCGGCAAGTAGGCTAACTGAAATAGGCTCGACAGTCGCTGCTCGATTTCCAGTGTAACAACTGAAACATGAACACGCAGCTGCTTTGCGTTTAAAATATATTTTTCCTCACTCTTGTATGACAGAAATAATGTAATGTCAGTCTATGTTATAGCATTAGCTGTCTTTGACTGATGAAATGCACATTAGGCTAGCTTATTAGGATAGGCTACTATTTTGCATCATGTAGCCTACTTACATATGTCATGTCTGAATTATGGGCTTGTGAAGCCCCTTGACACATGCCGTTGGATTTAGGGCTATACACAGACATTACTAGCTGGTTTTTACTTGCAGGTCTGTTGTGTCATTTACAGGGACAGATGAGAGCAGGCTGAGGTGTGAGAATGAGCATCTGTTTATGGGGAAGAGGCATGTAGCAAAGAAAGCTTGGGGGTGAGTCATTAGTGACATTCTATAATGTGTGATGTCACATAGAACTAAAATATGTTACACAGAAACATTGGCAATAAGCCATTTTTTATGTTCTTGCAGGACCATGTCACTGTCCATATTGGTGTTCCTACATGTCATAGATTAATGTTGACGGAATCACTCCTCAGCACCATGATTCATGTCTTGTGTTGAAGTAGTTAATTGTATGCAAATGACAACTTCTGATATCCCTAATGTAAGTGTGATGGCAAGAGGCATGCCTGCCCCTGTAAATGGATAACACATAAACATGTTATGGCATGGCAGTAATTGTTGTAGGGCACTTGGGTATGGTATGGTAACATGTGTTGTTTTCCTCAGTGAAATTCGTCTGCAGATGGGCCTACAGGGCCAGGTGAGCCCCGCCCAAATTGCAAAGAAATGGGACAACCTCAAGCAAAAATATAAGGTGAGGTTCAATTTATGATGTTTTTCCTTTGCGAATTTGTAGTTTCTATTGCATACTGAAACAAAATTATGCCTGTGCAATAGGCTCACAGCTCACCTTCACCCTTGCATCTTTCCTTGTAGGCACTCAGATGCCCTGCTACAGAGACGGAACAGACAGGGGAGAGGCCACAGCAGCCACATGGCCATGGTTTCATGCAATGCATGAGGCCATCGGGGGGAGGCCATCTATTGATCCTCCTGTCCTGATGGATTCATGTGTTTCAGAAAACCTGGCACATGTGGCTGATGAGACCTCAGATGGCACTGGCTCATCTCTTCCTGGATTTGTGGCGGTCACTTGTAGCCGGGCGTGTGTGGAGGAGGAGGAAGAGGATGCACAGCCTGGCTCAAGTAGCCTCCCACTGGAGGATGATGATGGGCCATATCCCTCTGCCTGTCCCCCACCCCCCCAAAAGGAGAAGGACCGGTGAGGGAGCTGTTCTGCGGTTCCTGAAGGAAGATGCTGCCAGAAAAGAGGAGCGATTCAAGGCCACACTGGAAAGCTCTAATGAGTTTGAGAAAATGCTTAATAAAATGTAAATAGTTCACAAGTGTTTGTCAATTTGTTTTTTACTTGTGTTTTTACCTTTTAAGATATAGTTTTCATCTGAGTGCCCCCTTCAGCAGCACAAAACTATTTGGGAGAAAAGAAACACACAAATACTAACAATTTTGCTGATCGTGTAAGCTTCAGGAGGGTAATACCTAGGCTATTTCTGGCTTATCGGTCTCTCGCTCTTTACTGGTAACTTCAAGTGAATGTCTTCCTTTTTGTAAATTCTAAGTAGTCAGCCTACATTCATTGATTAATGATTTGCAGTCATTATTCTAATTTACTGTTTTTATTTTACTGAAATGATGTACTCTTAGGCCTGAATTAGACTTTGTTTTGACTTGTTGCTTACACCAGGTTACTGTCTTATGGACGAATTATGCGATTGAATTGAGGATTGTCATTTCTAATAATAATGATGTTAAAATATATTTTTACTGCAGGATAAGTGAGTGGTTCTAGCACGCAATATCGCCTGTGTTCAGCATTCCGAGTGCTGAACAATTTAACAAGGAAGGGCATTGACTGTTAACACTGTATTCAGAAAATAGACATTTTACAGAATCCTCACTTCCCCGACAGGTGGTTGACATACACTGGTGTCAAAGTGGTATGCTTATAGTGTGTTTTGAAATAAATAAAGGTAATGAAAATGTGGCACAGAAAAGATGTATGAAACTGATATGTTAGTATCCAGAAGTGATTTTATTAACACTAACATAACAAATAAAATGTGGATTAACACTGGACAGAAAGAGGGGCTGCAAGGGAGAATATACAAACATAACAAGAAACAGAGACACTAACAAAAAGCTCTCCTGTATAAATAATTTTTCAAACAATTGCCAAATTACATATAATCATGTTCATTCAGTGCTACTGGACATACATTTGGAGCAGACGGTTGCCCCGCCAGTTGGTTTCGCCGGCCGTGTCCGCTTTGTTCCCTCCTCACTGGATGTGGTGGAGCCACACCAATATCACCAACATCCTCGACAACCTCAAGGATGTCCCCCTTTGTCAGGCAGATGTTATGGAGCATGGCACACGCGGTGATGACCGTGGGTACAAAGGTGTGGTCCACCTCCAGAGCCTTGAAGAGCAGGCACCTCCTGGACCCTTAAGTGGTGTGCCCAGCCAACGCCCCCCCCATGCGGCAGCAGCATTATCAATGCTTCTATGGAGCCATGGCTCAGACGGTAGTCTACCATGAGGTTCTGGTCCCCATTAAAGTAAAGCTGGAGCACTGGCACAGTGGCATTTACTTGGGCATAATGCCCAGCTGATGGATCTTCGACCTAAAAAAGAATGAAATGAAAAACATGAAGTGTGTACATGCAGCCTACAGTTCACACAAGTTGATTGATTAACACCAAACCACAGGAGCCAAATGTATAGTTTGTAGTCCTACATGCAGGTAAATGTGTGGTATTATAGAACATGCAATTACTATGTGTGCATGACATAACTTTGCTGTATATTTATCCAGGTGAATTCTACTCCACCCACTGTTAAAAGTGCTTCATGCTTATCAATGTCCATGTGTGATCAAGAGCACTGTCTTATGACTACTGTTGAGAATACGTGATTCTTACCTCACTTAGGAACAGGACGGAGCGAAGCCGTCGCGATCCCCTGAACTGGCAACGCCACCGTTCCCGCTGAAGCCGGTGCCATGCGTTTATGGCGAACGCTAGGTTCATTGCGGAAATGTTGATTGCGTACAGTAGCAGACCAGTATACTAGCCTATTGAAATCGCCGATCTAAGTTTTGAAATCAGTATTTGTCGCTTATATACCATCAGATCATACATGCTTGATTAATTAATTAAACGGCATCAGCTCGGTTATTGGCTGGAAGTGTCATTTGTAATGTGCTCCGATTTTAACGAACAAACATGCATTCGAGTCCATTGATGAATTGGCCATTGAGCGAGTGGAATATAGGCGTAGCCTACTTACAATTTAAATTATGCTTCGTGCGATCTTTACTCACACAGTGATAAATAGCCGTTTGTTGTGGATGTGTTAATGGGACACTGTACGTCAAACACAAACATCTGTAATTGAGAGACAATATTCTTATTTCACATGGCATTTTCACATCTGTCAAATTGCATGGGAGAAAATCATTGCAAATAATTGTGATAACTTCACAGTGCAATATAGCGTCAAATAATACAATAGTTTATACCATGATGCATGCAAAAACAAGCTCAGATAAAAATACGCTAGGCTACAGAACAATCCGTTAGCCTTCTTTTTTTGACAGGTGATACAGCTGTGCACACGTCATTAGTAATTGACGTCGCTTCAGCTGACGCTTGACTGAGCAAGGACGTTCCATTTGCTTAAATCATTTTGCCTCGCTGCTGCGTCCTCGTATGTGATCCTTGGATCCTTTCCTTATGGCCTCCACTGGGTGGAGCTAATGAGCGAGGAAAGGACCTAGGAATAGAAGCAAGCAGTAAAAAAATTGGATTG
Source organism: Ilyophis sp. 1 JC-2022 (assembly GCA_022702515.1). Taxonomy (NCBI): domain Eukaryota; kingdom Metazoa; phylum Chordata; class Actinopteri; order Anguilliformes; family Synaphobranchidae; genus Ilyophis; species Ilyophis sp. 1 JC-2022. The sequence goes on along the minus strand of CM040401.1, from coordinate 53,205,855 downwards.
GAACGCAGCCCCGGTGTCCTAGCTGACCGCGAAGGAAAAGTATTCCTGTTCCGCCCGGTGTCACAGGCATTTATGTCCTGACTACCCACCTGACCAATCAAAGTATTCCACCTGGCCACACACATAAAACGCAATCTCAACTGTAACAGAATGTGGACGCTGTCTAGTTTGCGTCGGCTTTGGAACTGCTCGGCGCTCCATATTGTAGTCAGTAGGCTATACAAGACGCAGTAGATAGGCAGGCGTTTGGACACAGCAGCGGATAATAATAATTTCAAGTATTGGGACGCACCCTGTGACGCGTGAGTAGCCTATAGCGTCAAAGTCGCCGACTTTTTACCACAAAAATGTTAATTTGGCTGCTACTTTGGTAATTTAGCCTAATAGAAATCCAATTTGGGTTGGGGTGCGTCCCAATGTTCTTCACTTCCCACCTCCTTTTCTCCAGTCCCCCACTACCACTCCTATCCTACATGGAAGTATGCAAAACTGCCTGAACGTTCGAGTATTTGCATGTACAATATATGTACCAGACATTGCGGTTTGCGTCGAGGCGTTAATTAATATGTGGAGGAGGTGATAGTGGAGCAAAGGAGGGTGCATTTTTTGAGTATTGGGACGCACCCCAGGCGTCTATACCACGCAATTCACACTCGGGAAATTGAACATTGCAGGCAATCTAGTAGTTCTCTTGTTAATTCAAGAAGTATCTGTATTTTGATAGCATTAACACATGATTATGTAAGTAATTGTATCTGCACAAAGTAACAGCTGTCACGTAGCCAACTGCAGAGCTATAGAAGTGGGCTACGTCAACGGCATAATCAAGTCCTTTGCAGTCCCAGCGAGATATGATTAGTTAACTTTGGATTACTAACAGGAGAAGACTAGAATATAATTTAGCTGGCTAATGAAGAAAATGTGAATCCCTGTCGCATTTTAATATGCACCTACACCAACGGGAACTTTTTACTGTTGCATAACGACTTTGATGTGTGACAGTGTATGGCAGGTATGCTACCCGCCAAGTTACCACATACCACAGCACTGAGAGTTTGCCACTTGCCAGGGTTTCCTACATAAATAACCACTATGACCAGACTCTCAGCCCTTAAAAACATTAACTTATTTACCTTCTTACCTCATGTAACCACACAGAATTCAGATACAACTTCACACATCCACACAATAAAGCCCCAAACTTGTGTTATGTTTTACAAATTTTCTTCTTCTTCTTCTTTTTCCTGCCAATTTCATGCTCCATGCCCACAAACAATAATTCTCCCCATTGGATATGTAGCTACAATTGCCATTATCATCTGATCTAAGTAGCCTGATCAAAGTACATAATCGCAGGATACACAGGCATGAAATGATTATGTAGCTCTCCAGCCAATGGAAGTGGCCTAACTGCTCCACAAAAGCCGTGCTGTGGTTAACATGACAGCCTTTCCCGTTGGAGACCTATGTTCGAGCCCCGCCAGATCTCTCCAGTTAAATTTATTTTGGACAAAAATGATCTGCACATGTGCTTTTCACACGTAAGAATGTGACCATGTGAAAACCTTGGACTGAAAAAAATATGGTGTAGCCTACATGTTTATAGTGCATAAGTCACACAGTAATAGCCTAACTGTTATAGCTAACTGTAATAACAACTAGCCTACATTTACTATGCAACACAAGTATGGCAGTCTTGTGTGATATGATATTTTCTTTAAAAAACATTCAGAAAATATCATAAAAACAAAATAAAAATAATTTGATAATAAATAGTCTGTCTATGGTCTGTTAAATGGTTCTATTAATGTAAAAGGATGAGTCTTTAGTTGTATTTTTAAAAACTGTTCACAGAACTTGCCTGTCTGATTTTTTATGGTAGGGTGTTCCACAGTCCTGGAGCATAAAATTAAAAGCCGCTTCTCTACTTTTTTTGTGTTTTATTTTGGGTATACTGAGTAGGCAGGCCTTAGCGGATCTGAGAGCTCGGCTAGGAACATATTCAGACTGGCAATCTCTGATGTATGCAGGTGCTAAACCATTAAGAGCTTTAAAAACCAGTAAAATAATCCTTAAATCAATTCTAAAGTAAATGGAGCCAGTGTAATGTGGACAGAACAGGCGTAATGTGCTGTCTCTTTCTTGTTTTAGTCAAAATTCTGACAGCAGCATTTTGCACCAGTTGAAGTCAGTCAGTTGTCTTTTTTGGCAGCCCAGTGAAAAGTTACAGTAATCTAAGCAGCTAAAAACAAACCCATGAACAAATTTTAACGTCATGCAGTGTAAGGAAAGGTCTCACTCGCGCAAACAATGTTCCTGAGTTCAAAAAACATTATCAATATGAAGTTTATAACTCGGGTCAGAGTCTAAATGTCATGGTTTTCCCTTCCTTTCCTCTAAAATTCCACGCCTCGTCTTTTTTCGGTCTATCAGATTTTTCTCCGCATTCCCTTGCGGGATTTCCCTTTCGCCCAGGTGATTATCTGGTTCACCTGTCGCCCGCGTCAGGAGGTATTTAAACACCTGAGTTCCGCTTCCTGGTGCTTCTTTATCATTTCGTCCTTATCACGTATGTATGGTTGTTGTTTGTTTCCTCTGCTCGCACTTAAAAGATTGTTATTCTTTATTCGCGTCGTAGAGCTATACCCAGATAACTACTAGAAGCTCAGGGAATATAGTTTAGGTTTTCCCTCTCTCACTTCTCCGTTTCCACTCACGCTCTCTTTGTTGTTAGAGGGCGTGAGCGTTATTTTATTTTCATTTGTTTCACCAGTTATCGGGCGTTATAGTCACGTTCCGAGGGTGCCTTTGTTTTTGCTGTTCTTCTGGCTATCGGTATTAGTGTCGCCCGTGTTTACGTGGCTATCCCGGTTTTACAAGGGTGTTTTTGGTTTGGCTACGGCTGGGAGGTTTTTTCATTCTTTCTTTTCTTTCATCGCGTTTGGCTCATCGTTGTACCACTACAACGCCCTTACAGTATAAAGAAGCCAATGGATGAGCCAGCGAATATCTCTCCTGATCAACGAGGAGCTAAACCCTCCGAGGAGAGTATCTCCGTTTTCCGCAAGCAGCAGCAGGCGCTTACCGGCCAAGTGAATAGCCTGACAACCCAGTTGCGGGTTCAGGAAGGCTGGTTTCGGGAGTTGGCGTAGAGTATGCGGCTGCTCACAGTCGCACAAAAAACGCCTCCACCTGCAGTTCAAGTCTCTCCCCCTCCTCCAAGCCTTGAGACTCTTAAAGAGCCTAAATTACAGCTTTCCTGTAAGGGAAGGCTCTCCTACAGGCCAAACTGTTCGTGAAAGCGGAGAAATGCTCGTTTCACGCCAGCACGGTCTCCTTTTTAGGGTTTATCATGTCGGAGGGTAAGGTTCACATGGACCCCGATAAAGTCTCTGCTGTTCTTGATTGGCCTACTCCTCGTTCGGTGAAGCAGGTTCAGCGCTTTCTGGGGTTCGCCAATTTTTATCGGCGGTTCATTAGGAACTTTAGCAAGCTCGCCGCACCCATTACCAAAAAGACGTCTGCAGGGCAATTTCAATTGAGTTCCAGAGCGGATTCCGCATTTAGGGAGTTAAAGGGGAGGTTCAGCTCTCAGCCCATTTTGGTCACGCCAAATCCCTCCCTCCCGTTTGTTGTGGAGGTTGACGCCTCCGAGTTGGGAGTAGGCCCCTTACTCCGGCCGAGAGGAATTACGATGTAGGGGATCGGGAGCTGCTGGCTGTCAAATTAGCTCTGGAGGAGTGGCGGCATTAGTTAGAGGGGGCTGAACACCCTTTTACGGTCTGGACTGACCACAAAAATTTAGAATACATCCAGCAGGCCAAAAGACGCAATTCTCGGCAGGCGCGCTGGTCATTGTTTTTCACCCGTTTTAATTTTCTATTCACTTATCGGCCCGTGTCTAAAAACATTAAACCAGATGCACTTTCCCGTATTTTTGATCAGTCCGTCTCCCCTGAGTCCATTTTGCCAGGCGCTCAGATCGTAGCCCCGGTATTTTGGGACATTGAAGTAACGGTCCAGAACGCGTTGCGACGGAATCCGGACCCTGGTGGTGGCCCCGCCAATTGCCTTTTTGTCCCTCCTACTGTGAGGTCTCAAGTGCTCCAGTGGGGCCATTCCTCACAAATCACCGCTCACCCAGGCGTTCACCGTACTAAGGATTTTCTCTCCAGACGTTTCTGGTGGCCTGGCATGGAGAGGGACGTCCGCAAATTTGTCGCTGCTTGCCCCATCTGCGCTCGGAACAAGGGTTCTCGGCGTTCGCCCGCGGGGTTGTTACGTCCTCTGCCCGTGCCCAGTCGACCATGGAGTCACATCGCTCTTGATTTTGTGACTGGGTTACCCGCTTCTCAGGGTAACACTGTTATCCTGGTAATTGTGGACAGATTTTCGAAGGCGGCACATTTCTTAGCCTTGGCTAAACTGCCCTCTGCTCCTGAGACGGCCCAGTTGTTAGTGGATCACGTGTTTAGACTTCATGGGTTGCCCCGCGATGTGGTTTCTGACCGCGGCCCCCAGTTCATCGCCAAGTTTTGGCGTTCTTTTTGCACACAGTTGGGGGCGTCTGTTAGTCTGTCTTCTGGTTTCCATCCGCAGACCAACGGACAAACTGAACGCACCAACCAAACGCTGGAGAACACTCTGCGCTGCTTGGCAGCCTCCAACTTCGTGGAGTCGGTACCTCCCTTGGGCTGAATACGCCCACAATACCCTGCGCAATGCCTCCACTGGTCTTTCTCCGTTTGAGGCCCAGGTGGGGTATCTGCCCCCACTTTTTCCGGAGCTGGAGAAAAATGTGGAGGTCCCGTCTGCTGGCTCATTTGTCCGGAGGTGCCGTGCAGTGTGGAGTCGAGTGCGCAATTCACTTTTGAGAGCATCGGCTACCCAGAAGACGTCCGCCGACAAGCATCGTCGCGCAGCGCCTTCTTATCGAGTGGGCCAGCGGGTTTGGCTTTCCACGCGGGATTTGCCTCTACGGGTCGAGTCTCAGAAGCTCGCCCCGCGCTATGTTAGCTTTTAAGATTGTCCACAACCAAATTCCGTTACTCTCCTCCAGTCCAGTCCGCCGCGCCGCGCTCCACCCCCCCCACCCTCCTCTCTATTAAAGCCTATTGGTAGCTAGTCAGTGCTTTGTCTCCGAGAGACCCCCCCCCCCCCCCCCCCCGCGGGGGGGGGGGGGGGGCCCGTTTTTACACGGTTCGCCGCATTCTAGCGGAGAGACGGGTAGGCCGTGGTTTCCAGTTTTTGGTGGATTGGGAGGGCTATGGTCCTGAGGAGCGTTGCTGGGTTCCATCTAGAAATATCTTGGATCCCCAGCTTATCAGGAATTTCCGTAGTAATCGAGCTGGGGGATCGCCTGGGGTCGTCCCTTAGGGGGGGGGGTCCTGTCATGGTTTTCCCTTCCTTTCCTCTAAAATTCCACGCCTCGTCTTTTTTCGGTCTATCAGATTTTTCTCCGCATTCCCTTGCGGGATTTCCCTTTCGCCCAGGTGATTATCTGGTTCACCTGTCGCCCGCGTCAGGAGGTATTTAAACACCTGAGTTCCGCTTCCTGGCGCTTCTTTATCATTTCGTCCTTATCACGTATGTATGGTTGTTGTTTGTTTCCTCTGCTCGCACTTAAAATATTGTTATTCTTTATTCGCGTCGTAGAGCTATACCCAGATAACTACTAGAAGCTCAGGGAATATAGTTTAGGTTTTCCCTCTCTCACTTCTCCATTTCCACTCACGCTCTCTTTGTTGTTAGAGGGCGTGAGCGTTATTTTATTTTCATTTGTTTCACCAGTTATCGGGCGTTATAGTCACGTTCTGAGGGTGCCTTTGTTTTTGCTGTTCTTCTGGCTATCGGTATTAGTGTCGCCCGTGTTTATGTGGCTATCCCGGTTTTACAAGGGTGTTTTTGGTTTGGCTACGGCTGGGAGGTTTTTTCATTCTTTCTTTTCTTTCATCGCGTTTGGCTCATCGTTGTACCACTACAACGCCCTTACACTAAAATGACCCCACCTTCCTTACTTTAGGCTTTGTCTGTAGATCAAGATGACAAAGTTTCCTGGGTAACTTGTATGGAGTCAAATTGATGCCAAATGTATTGTATGCGTAAAAATAAAAATAAAACGTAGATGTGGAAATTTCTCGTGATCAAAAAAAATAATTATCAAACGCATTTTTCTGAATTGTAAACAAAAAAGTTATGTTCACTAATGTAAAAAATAAAATTGCAATTGTTTACGATTACATTTTTTACGAGTACAATTTCATTTTTTACGATTATTCTGTTTCTCACGCTTGGGGTATTGACATACTTTTGACGTGGAGGCGGGGTGAAGGGAAGGGGGCAACTTTATTGGTCACTTGGACAAATGCGTCATTGGTATACGCCATGTTTACCTCCTTAGCTATTAAACTTGTTATGGTAGATAATGCTGGTTAAGTTACTGAAGTTAAATATTTAGCTCAGCCATATATCCAGCTCTTCACAATGTCTAGTCAAGCGAATACCGAAGGAGCTGCTGCTAGCTCTAGCCTATCTTTTATCTTTATTATTAGCTAGGTAGGTAGGTAGGTCGCTAGCTTAGCTAACGTTAGCTATGGCTGTTCAGAGTTTTCCGCAGGAAATTGGTTAGCGGAGGGGGTAAGCAGTGTTGACAATTTATTTGTTCTTGGATTATCTTTATGATCTGTGATTATTCCGGTAAAGAAAGACTGCCAACCATCCTTTAATTCTCTGTTGTAGCCAGAAAGGTGCTCTTTATAAATCTCAAAACGTACATTTAGCTTTGTCTTTCGCCACTGACGTTCGGCCTTACGACAGTTCCTTTTCAGCTGCCTGATTGTTTCTTTGTTTCTTCATGGGGCTTTCTGTTTGGTGGACAACTTTTTAATCATAACTGGGGCAACAATATAAAGGGTTTTCATCAGATTGGAATTAAAGTCACTGACTAAATTGTCACAGGAGGCAAAGCAGGTACTGGTAAAGCAGACTTGCAAATTTTTCAGTAGCTTCAGAGTTTAGGTACCGCCTTTCAATTACACGTTCTGCGTTTACATGATGAACAGTCAGCATTACATCAAAGAAGATGAAAAAACAGGGCCAAGTTACATAAAATAATTTAGGAAAGATTGGGTAGCATTGCTTTGGAATAGCTTTGGAATTGCTTTGTTGTAACCTGGCCACATTTTTATATCAATACATTTAATGGCAGTTCTAGTTTTTGAAGTTTTAATTAATGACTTTCTGTCATGGTTCTTGGGTTTTGCTTTCCCTCATCATTGTTTTCACCTATGCTTCTACCTGCGGGGTATTTAAGTTCCTCACTTCTGCTTCCCCAGTGCTTCTTTGTCATTCGACATTGCATTGAGCCAGGTGTAGCCAGGTACTAGCGACCTTGTGATATTAAACACTGTTTATGTTCACGGGGGACTTGCTATTAGCTTTTAGTTCAGGTATAGGTATTATTCCTCCTGTTAGCCTTCTATGCTATTTATTTTATTTTTTGCTGTTCTCTCTGAAACAGTTTTCTTTCTTTGTTTCGTTTTGGTTTTACATCTTTTCGGCCGCCCGAAGATGTTCTTTTCTTTGCTAAGTTTCCCGTTTTGGCTCCGGTATTGAGCTCGGGAGATTTGGTTGGTGTTTCACTCGTTATTTGAGTTCGCCTTATTTTAGTGGGTTGATTTTCATTTGGCTGTTTAGCCACAAGGTTTTCTGTCTTTTCTTTCTTTGAATTTATGATTTTGTTATTCTCTTTATTGGTCCTCACTGCGTGAGTAACTTGTTCTGATCCCCCTACCTTCGCGTTTGATTATCCGCCACTAAAATCCATTACACTTGCAGACAGTGCTTTGTACACTTGAGTAACTTGACATTTTTGTATGTTAAAAAATGTTTTTTGTTGAGATAGCGTTTACTGTGTAATTAGGAAGGCAGTGGTGTAGCCAGGAATTCAAGATGTTGATAAATGCATGTATGGCGGTATATCTTAAATGAGGCACCACTGAGCCAGAAATTTCTCAAAATGGGATAAAAAACAAAAAGTTTCTCAGACAGTATTCACAATCCAATTCTCAAATATGTATGAAATATTTTTTTGCCATAGTACCCATTTCTTTGTGGAAAAGTTCAGGAAAATCTGAGACCTCAATGGAATTTTGTGTCCAAATTCATATGTAATGTCCTTTTTTTTTTAATGTCAGAATATTACATCATGGACTAATAATTCAGGATGAGCATATTGAATAAAATAAAAAATACCATTCTGGCTAAAACAAAAATAAATAATATCCATATGTTAGCTGTTTAAAATTCACTTGCCTTAAGTATCATTGAACTGTTATTAATTTGAGATTCATCAACAGATTGTTACCATTTTGCCTGAGCAATCGAATACTTAGGCTATATAAAGTCTATAAAAATATGTATTTCTGTTGACAGGACAAACAAGAATGGCAAACCCCAGCAGAACATTTTCAGATGTTAGATACACTGTACGGTCCTGTCATAACGTTGATGCTGTTGAAGAAAATATGCATTTCTACAACAATTGGGCTGAAAACTATGAACAGGTAATATATCTGCTGTATTAGTAATAATATTACTAATGTTTGTAAAAGGCATAGTCGTTATATACAGTGCCCTCCAAAATGTTTGATAAAAATAATTTTTTCTTGATTTGGCTGTACACTAATTTGTCATCAGATGTATATATACAGTGCAGCCCATAATTATTTGGACAGTGACACCATTTTTGTTCTTTTGGCTCTGTACACCAGCACATTGGATTTGAAATGGAACAGTGACTATGTGGTTAAAGTGCAGACTTTCAGCTTTAATTTGAGTGTTTTTACATCCATATTGGGTGAACGTGTAGCAATTGCAGCCCATTTAATATACGTAAGTGGACACGTGCAGAGAATGTGAAATCACAGATAGGTACAGGGATAGGATAACGAGGGAGAATGACAGCTGCAGGTAGAAACTCATGATAAATGAGTAATTAGTAATGTTAGAAGAAAATTCTAAATCCCTAATGTTAGTAAGTTAGTTGTTTAGTATTATATACACAAGTTAGTTATTAGTAGATTAGTAGACCCTAATTCTAAGATGTTAGTGATTGTTAGTTAATTAGTATTATTTACAATTAAATAATTTAGTAAGAAGGAAGGAATCAGAGGAAATACAGAGAAAATCCCCACAGACTTCCGAAAGGTGTGACGAAGACATGGAGTGACAGAAATACAAGACACAGGACAGTGAAACCACAAATAATCAGAAACATAAATACCTGAATGAATACAAAACACAGACTCAGAACTCAGAACATAACAACACTAGATTAAGCTATAAATTATGCGGGAACAGTATGGAACACATGGTTGGCTAAATGGCTGTAAGTCATCAATGGTCTGAGGTATCAAACGAGCCTCAAACCATCACTCTGCTGCCAGATATACAGTAGATATGAATGGATCTCTTTAAGGGTTGTTTCTCCTGACTCATTGTCCTATTGAACTCTGGAAAGTCGGGAGAAGAAACTCTTAAAGTGATCCATCCACATCTACTTCATATCTGGCAGCAGAGTGATGCTTTGAGGCTCGTTTACTACCCCAGACCAGGGGCGTGTCTACGGGTTGGCTGGGGTGGGCATTGTTTGCCCACCCAGAGATAAGCCTTGCCCACCCAGAGGAATCGTCTGCCCATACAATGAAAACTCTGAAAAAATCACCATTATAGTTATTTTTTTGAGCGTTCATAGTTTTCTGTAATTTTGTCATTGGCCATCAAAAAATGCACTGCATGCCTATTGGCCATTTTGAAGCCAAATCCAGAAAAAATAACATCAGACAATATGAAGTCGGTCAGTAGGCTATTAGAGCTACAGATGATTCAGCCAATCATAAAAATGCCACATCGAAATAATATATTTCCCTAATATCTCATTGGTTGGTTTGGCCATATAAAACATGGAGACGCAATGAGAGAGAAAGAGGTCAGTTTCTTTGATCAATCTATGCTGTCTCTTCTTGATAACTGTAACTGTTACGCATTGCTTAGGATATAATATTCGCTAGCCTAGCTTACTCAGTGAGTTGAGGGTAGTGGCGAGAATCTCTGTCTGGGAGATTTGATTTTAAATAGATTGATTACATGTTGCATCTAGCCTAATTGTTGAAATAGCTGTGATTCTGCAAAACATCTGCAGCATTGCACTAGCTGGCTGCACTTGTGTGTGCGGCACCCGTGTGTCTGTGTGTGTTAGTTAGCCTACTGCTGCGTGTTGGCTAGTCAGTGGAGTGGCTAAAATATAAATGAAAATGATGGGCCAGTTACAGTAACATAGTTTCACATGTAAATAGAAAATAGCACAAAGAGACTGAAATGATGAAGGAATATAGCTCATCTTTAATATACTTGTTTCCAAGATTAGATAATGATTCGGTATTATTGGGCATAAATAAAGTTGTCCTCCTATAAGATGAGGGGGGTTGAAGATGGGTTTAAAATGTAATAAAATTATTGTATCAACTAATATACTGATTAGCCTATGCTTTAGCTTTATATGAAAACATCTCAAATCTAGGACTTTGACGAAGAAAAATTTCTAAATGTTAATAAATTAAACATTTTATTTTAGAAAATGTGTGAGGTTGTGTAGAAATGCAGGAAATTAGTTTTAAAAGGCTCAAATTTTGGTGGGGAAGGACCCCCAGACCCCCCGCTACTTCATCCCCCCCTTGTGCCCCACCAACATCTCTTTATGCCCCCCTAATCAAAGCAGTCTAGAAACGCCCCTGCTTCAGACTCTTGATGACTTACAGCCATTTAACCAATCATGTGTTTCTGTGATGGATTTAGTAGCGGATAATCAAACGCGGAGGTAGGGGGGATCAGAACAAGTCACTCACGCAAGTGAGGACCAATAAGAGAGTACTAACAATAAATACAAAGAAAGAAAAGAGAGGAAAATAATTCCTAGTAGCTAAACAGCCAAATGAAAATCAACCCACGAAAATAGGGCAAACTCGAATATACGAGTGATAACACAAACTAAGTCTCCCGAGCTCAATACTGGAGCCAAACCGGGAAACTTAGAAAAAGAAAAGAACACCTTGAGCTAAGATGGCCGAAAGAAGGTAAAACAAAAACGAAACCACAAAAGAAAACTGTCTCAGTGAGAACAGCATAGGAAAAATAAATAGCACAGAAAACACTAACAGGAGGAACAAAACCTATACCTCAAAATAACGCTAAAGCAAGTCTCTTGTGAACATAAAACTAGTTTAATATCACAAGGTCGCTTGTACCTGGCTATACCTGGCTCAATGTAACAATGAATGACAAAGCACTGGGGAAGCGGAAGTGAGGAACGTAAATACCCTGCAGGTAGAAGCACAGGTGAAAAGAATAACGAGTAAGGGGAAGCAAAACCCCGGAACGGATGTTGAAAAAACCCGATAGATTCTCAATCGGGAAAACAGGACAAGAACCGCAACGGAAAAGGCAACAATAACCCACAAACTATGACAGTTCCATACTGTTCCAGTGTAATTTACAGCTTATTTTTGTAAGAGTACCTGAAAATAAGATATCAAGAGAGTCTTTTGATGTTGTTGGGTCACAGACATCAGGAAGACACGGCATGCAAAGGATATGCACCCAAATATTAAATATGACAACCCTATGTATAAAAAAGGCTACAATTGCTACACGGTTCACCCGAAATGGATGTATAATAACCCTCAAATTAAAGCTGAAAGTTTGCACTTTAACCTCATAGTCAATGTTCCATTTCAAATCCAATGTGCTGGAGTACAGAGCCAAAACAACAAAAATTGTGTCACTGTCCAAATACTTACGATTCAGTGACTTTTGACAGTTAAATGTTAGTGCATTTATCTTCTTCAGTATAGTCATTTTTAAGTCCAAGTTACAGCCAAATGATGAGAGAATCCAGGCCACTTTCCTTGAACAGTTGCATTCATAATGAAAAATTTGTATTCAATTTTTATTTGTAATGCAACGTCTTGTATATCCAGGATGTAGCTATATTGGAATACAGGGCCCCAAGACTTGCTGCTGAGTGCCTGTCCGCATCCTTTGAGGGAGACCGAGAGAAAGCAGTGGTTCTGGATGTGGGCTGTGGCACGGGCCTAGTGTGCACATGGGTAAATGCTTTCATCTTCTATATTAAATATTAAATACATTTGCATAGTGTAATCAAGCTCTTTGGAAGAAAACCACATTTAGAAGGCATTTCAAGGCTAATTTGTGTGGCCCATTGGACTGCATTGTAAAGCAAATAGTTTGTAAAAATATGTCCAAGTAGAAAAAACCCAAGGTTATTTTAAAATGGTGCTGTATCAGTGGCGCTCCTGGATTCCTGCCAATGTGTCGTTGATTTTTATCAAGGCAGATCATTTTGGCCGTCACCCATCTTGGTGACGTTAAGTAACTCTGTTCACTAGAAAGGTGGAAATGAAATATAATGCTTTGCTAACTGTTTGTGAAGCTTTTTAAAAAAACTTTATTTGTTCACTAAGGGTTCATTCCTATTGCATATTTTAATTTCTTGCCCCCTTTTCTTGCAACGGAGGACATGAGGAAAGGATGCAAGGATGAGATACGAGGACGGAGAAATCGAGGCAACATGCATTAGGCAAATGGAACGTCCTTGCTCAGTCAAACGTCAGCTGAAGCGCCGTCAATGACTAAAGACCTGTCAGTGCAATTGTAACCGGTTGTTCTGTACCATATTGCTGTCTCAAAGCTTGTTTTTGCACAGAAAATGGGATTTACTGTTTTATTGAACGCTGTATTTCAGACAAGAAATATGTACGGTAAATTATATAAATAGTAAAAGCATATGAATTACATTGATAAAAGACAGCAAATACATGTAAATAGATTGAAATATTATTTTTCAGTCATACAGGAGTGGGAAAAAAAGGTTTTGAATGCAAGTCAGCTTGCGTGTTTATGTTTAAGCTGTTGCAGCTGAAAACATGTGGCGTGATTGTAGAGCCATATATTTTAGCCGAACCTGCATGTCTTTTTACTGTGGGAAGAAACCTCAGTACCGGAAGGAAACCCACACGGACACAGGGAGAACATGACAACTCCACACAGAAAGGCCCCTGGCCTGAATTACAAATGGGATGTATGCACATGTATCTAGTGTTATTACATTATATGTTGTTACATTTTGCTTATTTGTTTTCATCAATAGCTGCAGAAAAAGGGATTTCAGCATTTTGTGGGACTGGATAGCAGTGACAAAATGCTTGAAGTGGCCAAGAGCAAAGGAATTTACCAGGAGCTGAAGAAGTGCATACTGGGAACCACATCCTTGCCTATCCAAGCTGGTATCCTATTAATCTTCATATCTTCGTGCCTTTAACCAATAGTGGAAGTTGTTTTACCGCTTAAAATCAGGAAAACCATATGTCAGCACTGCCACAAATATACAGTGAGCTCCAAAATAAATGGCACTCTTGATGAAGATGAGCAGAAAAGGCCTGTTAGGAACCGGCTTCTTTCCTAATAATCCAAGTCAGGACAATGCAGGAACTCACTCAACACAACAAACACTTTACTAGAGAAAGGCCAGCGGGAAGATCACCAAGACACAGCACAAATTGCGGTCCAGCAACCTTCGACACACTGGTCATCTAGCCAAGCTTATATACCCTCGGAGGCCTTGAGTTTACGTCATCTGTGAGAGCCATCATCTCTCCCAAATGTTCCAAAATAACACATGGTTTTGTTAATCAACAACCCACGCCATTAGCCATGCCCGATAATTTATGGCACCTAGATGTCTAGTCAGGGAGGGCAGAGGCCTGTCCAAAGATCAGCCCTCACCTGCTACACCAAATCATTGATCAACACACACACATGCATAATTACTCTTATAGGACAAAACTCAGAACCCATCAGACCGTATAAAATTACCAACACAGCAAATATGCTATAATATATGCTCGTGGCCAGAAAGCTCATAGTCTAATCTGACCATAACACCTGATTCCAGACAATACGCAAAGCATACCACTCAACAATGTTTTTTTTTCTTATAAATTGTTTCCAATCCCAGCCAAATTTGGAATGTCCGATTTCTGAACTATTTACAACCGTGCTCATGTAAGTCCCCTGCTGTCGGCTCCGACGGCTGCAGATGTCGCTCCCAGGTCCCGCCTGCTCAGTCTGAGCATGCGCACATGCAAACACCACTGGGTCATGAAATCATGACTGACGGAGTGCTCTTCGCATTGCATTGTCAACATAATTAATATTCGGACCGCTTTAATTAAATTCCAGTGTTTAATCAAATTAACTGGTCGGCGTTCATTATTATTATTTCAAATAAAGAATATTTTATTTATTCATTTCAATGATATGATGATCATCTTCAGTGATGTGATGGTTACAAATGTTCCAATTAAATGTTTGCTTTTAAACGTTTAGGCTATACTGCAATAACTAATATTGAATTAACTGATAATCATATGTTGTTTACTGGAATATGTTACATAGGCATGGATCAAGCTATTTCTGGGTCATCGCTGAAAAAATTTGTGCACCCCTGCTCTAAATTTACCGTTCATCAATGTTTATGCAGTTTTGTCTGTTTTCAGCATTTTGTGAGGGACTTCTCAGCTGTAGATCTTTTCATAGCTGTAGTCATAGCCATGCACTTACTTGTCACTTGACCCGTTTTATCATTAACATTACTGCTGCTGATCTCCTAATTGACTGTAGCTATTGTGCTTTAAGTGCTCGTATAATAGGCTACATTATTATGATTAGCGTTACGTTAGTTGCCTAGCTAACAGCATCCCGTTCATATTTAGCTTAAGGTAATTTGTATGTTGGATAGCTGTAAGGTAATGAAAAAGCAATAACGCTCAGATAAGAATATTGTCATAAATAAAATGAACCGCTTATCGTTTGTTCATCCCTTCACTCACCTGTTGCTTGCGAAAACAATCATATAATGCTATAGAAGGCAGTTTAGAAGTTTTATCCTTGTGAAAGGAGGGTGCATAAACATATTGTTTAGGAAAAAATTTTATGAATTATTAAATTATTATAAATTTTTTTCCTCTGAGCAGTTGCATTGATACGAGATAATATTTGTTTATTTTTTTGAGCAGGTGGTCTAGCTCATCATCTACATTGTTTATTTTATACAGCCTTTTTGCTCTTCAAGGGTGACAGTGATTTCGGAGCTCATTGTATCTGAGGAAACCATTCAGATTTGTATACACATCTCAATATTTTTTCAGGATCTTGTTTATTTTCTTGTGAAAGCACTTCTGATAATCATGTAGTCTCCAGACTTGCGTCAAACGCTTGTGTAATACTACTCTTCAGGTGCAGGAAGAATTTGCATACAGGTGGCGCAGCAGTAAAAGTGCAGACTTTGATTTGGTGCAGTTGCACACCGAGGATCAGGGGTTTGTGCCCCTGGTCCTGCCAGATCAGGATCAGATGGCCATTTCCTTGAAGGAGCAGCAATTGCATCCTGAAGAGGATGTGGTGCCCTCCTTCCTACTACTGGCTGACGGAGTTGTGTAGTGGCGAATTCTCAAGCGTTTGCTACATGGGGAATTGAATAGCATAGGGTACAATTTGGAGAAAACGGGAAAATTCTGAAACAAATAAAAATAATTTTGAAAAAACGTGCATTTGAATGAAAGAAGAATTTGTTGTGCATATTTAGCATCATTAGATATTTATATTGTAACCTGCAGGTCATTAACTGCTGTCAAAAGGGCTCAAATATTTAAACAAAAATATTTGACCCAGGACTGGGAACTTGGTATATGAATGATATGCTCATGCATTTATCTTTTTTGTTGTTACCTTGTTTCTCCTCTAGACACATATGATGTTGTCATCATTGTTGGAGCCCTAAGTGCTGGCCATTTGCCAGTTACCATCATGAGAGAATTATTGCAAGTTGCTAAGCCAGGTAGGTATTCCCTGGTTACATGAAGCATGGCAAGGGTATATACTGTACATGCGTATGAAACATGCTCCAAAAATGTCCATTGCAGGGGGCTACGTGTGTGCCACAACGAGGGGAAATGCCAACAACAAGGAGTACAAGAATGACCTTGAGCGTATTCTGAGCGAGATGGAGAAGGAAGGGCTCTGGCACCGGGTTTCAGTCATGGAGGTGGAGGACTGGCAGAAGGCAGTGTCTGAGAACGATTCAGAGTACATATCTGGAGCAGTTTACTTGTATAGGAAGTCAGAGAAATAATAATAATACATTGGTATGCAAATGTTTGGGCACCTGGTCAAATTGCATGTTAACACAACCTCTGCAGGGAACAAATTTAAACATGACATATTTCTGCAAATTTTAAGTCAAAATTACTTTATATTTGCTGAATTGAACAGATTGTAAAAAATAAAACTGTAAATGTGGCATACCACTGTATGGGGGTGAAAACTTTCAGAATAAAACTTAAGCCAATCTTTTTGGGAAATAAAATTATTACCTGTGAAAACAAAATCTTTTCTCTGAACAACTGTATTAGTCATATTAGGGAACTGAATTGTGGCCTCCTTTGATTGCTATAAAAATGAGGTAACGCACATGTAAAACTCACATGTCTCTCCCTCATCATCGGGAAAGGCAAAGAACTCAGAAGGAACAAAACAAAAGATTATTGACTTTTACAAGTCAGGAAATGGTTACAGACAAATCAAAAACTAAAGATGCCACATGTCACTATTGGGTTAATAATTACAGTGGGGTGCAAATATTTGGGCACCCGTGGTCAAAATGCCTTTTACAATTAATATCTAAGTGAACAGAAGCTAACCTGACCTTTAAATGGTACAAAGTTAAACATGGCCCATTTCTTCAAATTTTAAAGCAAGACCCCTTTCTATTTAAATTTTTACAGTTTCAAAATAATAAAAAAAGAAAAAAGGCCCTGTGCAAAAGTTTTGGAACCCTTTTGGATTCTTTTTTGTTACTTTACTACTAAGGCCCAGGCCCATGTGATTTACTCGTTAGGGCTTCAATGGTGTATATAATTTCAGGGCTGAACTATTTATTCTGAAGTAACTCCATGCCTTCTAAAGCATCCAACTGCGGTGGCTGTTCTGTCTGGTGTTAACAACTGTGGGTTCCTCTAAAGTTGTCCAAGGATGTCAAAATCAAGATAGTTCACTTCCACCAACAAGCAGAAGGCTAAAATAAACTCAATGTTTCAAACTACCTATTTACACTGTCAGAAACATTATCAGAAAATGGAAGATAAATGGAACAGTTGAAGTCAAGGCAAGATCTGGAAGACCAAGAACAATTTCAGATAGAATGGCCCGAGACCTGGTGAGAACCCACACATCACTGCAAAAGAGCTGCAAAAAAGAGTAGCAGACGCAGGTCTAGTTGTTCAAAGGACAACAATACAACGTAATTTAAAAAACTAAAACCTACATGGCAGAGTTGCCGGAAGAAGCGTCTGATGTATGCAAAAGAAAACCTTGAGAAGCCTGAAGCATTTTGGAACAAAGAAGGTATGTTTGGGGAAAAAAGGGTGAAGCATTTGTAGAGAAGAACACCTTGCCAACTGTTAAGCATGGAAGTAGATCCATTATACTTTGGGGTTGTGTGGCAGTGGGGGGCACAAGAAATATTGTACTGGTGGAAGGAAGCATGGATTCCAACAAATATCAAGAAATTCTAGAGGCTAATGTTCGAAGGTCAGTCCAGACATTGAAGTTGAAGAGAGGTTGGGTATTCCAGCAAGACAATGATCCAAAGCATACCTCGAAATCAACCATAAAGTACCTCCAGGAAAGACAGATGAAGGTTTTGGAATGCCAACCACAGTCCCCAGACTTGAATATTATTGAAAATCTGTGGAGAGATCCCAAACATGCAGTGCATGCAAGGAGGCCGAAGAATATTTCTGAGCTAGAGGTGTTCTGCTAGGAAGAATGGGGAAAAATTCCAAAAGCAAGAATTGAAAGACTCTTCATTGCCTACAGGGAGCTTTTGCAAGCTGTTATAGTTACAAAGTACTAACTGACAGGGTTCCTAAACTTTTGCATAGGGCCATTTTCCTTTTTTTATTATTTTGAAAATGTAAAAAATTAAAATAAAAAGTAATCTTGCTTTAAAATTTTTAAATGTTTAACTTTATACCATTTTGAGGTCAGGTTAGCTTCTGTTCACTTAGATATTAATTGTAAAAGGCCTTTTGACCAGGGGTGCCCAAATTTTTTCACCCCACTGTAAGTAGTTGAAAACCGCTGGAACAGTGGTAAACTTGCCGTCTATTGGATGCATGCATATCTTGCCCCCACGCACCATGAGGATGGATGGTTTGGGAGGCCAAGAAAAATCCAAGGGCCATAGTTGGTCTACAAAACATGGTTGCATCTTGGGGAAACAAAGTCTCCAATTCTACCATCAGACACAACATAATGATAATGCCTGGCATTTATATAGCGCCTTTCTCACACTCAAAGTGCTTTACAATGATGAGGGGAAAACTCACCTCAACCACCACCAACATCTATGCCAGTGGTTTTCTTGGAAGGATTGGTCAGATTAAACCAAAATTGAGCTTTTTGCTCACGTACACCAGCAGTGGGTTTGTCTTTGGAAGGAGAACACTTTGCAAATAAAATTGTACCTTGTGAAATGTGCTGGATTTGCATCTACTGGTCTTTGGGCTCTTCTTATGGAATCGTGAAGTTAATGCCAAAACAATTTCTATCAGCTATGAATGAGTTTGGAATTAAACAATAATGTTCTTCTGTAAATTTGATCTCGTATCTGACTACGTGATTGTTCTTTCAATCGATGATTAATTAATTCCCACAAGAAACCACAATTTGAGAAGTACATGTTGTATAATGTCAATTTGCATAGGTTCACCACTCGTTCCAATCGCTGATGTCTTCTGGTTGGCCAGCTTTTTTAAATGGCAGACTGCAGATTCCTCCAATTTTCTTCCAAGTCGTCCACATCTCCCTTGCATTGCCCCACCGGTCGCACATTCTCTACAATTCTGGCCAATGTCACACATTTGTTGAGGCTGTATAATGTATGCAATCCAAATACTAGCGAGAGTGGAACTACCAATCCTTTTTACTTAGCTTGTACACCTGTGGTGATGCTCTAGAGTTAGGTAGACTGTTACTTAGCTTGTACACCTGTGGTGATGCTCTAGAGTTAGGTAGACTGTTACTTAGCTTGTACACCTGTGGTGATGCTCTAGAGTTAGGTGGACTGTTGTCAGCTTACAACACCATTTCACTCATGAAGGCAATATGCCAAAACATGAGTCTTTTAGCCTCATCTGAACTAAAAACACTCAGTACAGATTTTTTCTGAACGTAGTTACTGAATTCCTTAGATTTACCCACCTGTTTTTTAACCAAAAGGGCTGAAATAAGAGCATGCCACAATCTGCGGCTGTTTAAAATGTGCAATACAAACAGCAAAATACACACAAACAAACATGCAAAAATGTCTCAGCAATTTATTTTAAAAAAAATTATTGTCTCAAAATAAAACTGCTAAAACTATAGCTATATAGGTAGGTAGCTATAGAGCTGTGATAATACCCTTTTAACATTCAAATATGAGATCATATCAGGTTTGTAGTATGAACGTTTATGGAAACATTTATTCAGCTTATGTTGGGAGGCTACTTTATAAAAACATATGTAATTATCTAATAATAATACGAAGGTACTGTTGCTGTTTTTGTGAGAAATGTGCTCTCAGTCCATAAGCAAGGGACACAATCTTTCCTTTAGTCTGCTTCAGTCAAATAGTCTCACAGGCATGCATTCACTCCATGATGTGATGCAATACCTGCACATGAGGTAGAATGCCCAGCCATTGTAGTGATTCTCAGTTGATGTTAAAGTAAGTTCCCTCCAGAAGTGTGCTGATCACTCCCCCCCCGCCCTCCCAGAGAAAGATCTCTACCTCATCACACATAGTTCTTTATGGCGTAGCTGCTGCTGTGGGTGGAGATTTTTCCCATGGTGTACCTAGCGGGGTAGCTGATCTTCTCAGGAGGACAGGTGGTGCAGAGGACCGCCCCTCCGAAGAGCAGGAAGCCAGAGGTGACCCAACCCATGTAAAGGGCAGCTCCCAGCTCCCTTTTCAGTGCCTCAGGCACAAGGGGGTTGTAAAAATCTTGGATGATGGAGCTGGCCGTCCAAGAGACGGGCACCAAGCTGGTGAGGCCAGAGAGCATGAAGGTGACCCCGGAGGCCAGCACCAGGCGAGCCTTGACCCTAGGGTTGTCCAGGCAGTTGGTGCACTGGGCGCCCACCAGAAAGATGAGAAAGCCCAGGCATGCCAGCACAATAGTGATGACCACCAGGCTCCTGGCCGCCTGCAGGTCGGGGGACAGGTCCAGCAGGGCGTCGTAGATCTTGCACTGCATCTGCCCCGTGCTCTCGTACACACAGTTCATCCACAGGCCCTGCCAGAAGACCTGTGCCGTCACGATATTGGTGCCTATGAAGGCCGTCACCCTCCACATCGGAAGGGCGCAGATCACAATGGTGCCCACCAGTCCTATCATCGACATGGTGATACCCAGAACCTGGAGAGCCATGGCTACTTCCGCTGGGGGGAATCTGATGGAAAGGACAGAGGAAAACAGACCAAATGAAGACATTATTGTAAGTGTTTCAAACACGCAGGTAGTGTTAGGATCACAGCCTGCGGAGCTGGGGGTATTACTATAGTACTACTACACCTATTAAAACCATTTACCTGCACACAGAAATGTCCTAAACTACAACTGTACTGTAACTGCAGTAACCTGAATGTGAAACAGTTCATAGAGTTTCACAGAGGCGTGCACATAAAATACAAAACTAAGAAGGAATACCAATGCACTTCTATCATGCTTCCAAGTTATTTATTTAATTTAATCAGTGAGCAGTGACAATGGTTCGACTATTTTGTGAACTTGACTCATTGGACTGTTACTGATTAGTGAATTAAATAATTCTACTACTAGATGGCAGTATATGCCTGCAAATAATTGATGGAGAATTTCATAGTATAGGTTCATGACACAAATCTCAACTGACATGAATTGTTGGAACTGTAGAGATGAACACTGTACTGACAGATATTAATATGTGGGACAGTGCATCATAGTATGAATTTTTTGTGTTACGTTTTGCTAAGTAAGGGATGGATTTACTAATTCGGTTTTATGTATTATATTGCCTCTGAGGATGTATGTTGTATGAGGCAAATTGCCAGTTTAAGTAAATAATGGCACAAAATGAGATGATGAAAATACACCAGGGGGAATTGATGTAACTGGTTTTGTATTCACATTATCAAGTCAATTCAAGTTTTTTGTATAGCACATAATCATACAACTGAATGCAATTCAAAGTGCTTCACAGAATGATGAAAAAATGATGATGATTTGACAATACAATTAAAATACATTAAAAAGGGGAACATTTAAAAAACAATATAAAAGGAAATAAGATAAAAACAATAAAACAGATAAAAGGCTATAGTGCATGAATAGATAGATAGCCTCGGTTTCTGTACACCAGTGTTTTTTTACACCGGTGTCTCTCTGTACACTGGTGCCCCTCTGCACACCGGTGTCTCTGTATTTATTTATTTATTTTATTTGCCCATGGGTGGGAGCAGCGTACCGCCTCCACAGTTTGAATCACTCAGTGAAGAACCCGTTGGTCCCTAATCAAACTTTAAAGTTGAGCACCATACAGGCCTTTTTCTAAGTTGAGCTCACCCCCGGTGTCTCTCAGTACACCGGAGTCTCTGTACACCAGTGTTTCTCTGTCTATTATCATAGGTAGATTTGTTTACCAGAGCCCTACAGCCAGATTGCCTCTTTATATTATAATTTTTTTTATTATCTACTATAACTATTCTTAACCAGGGCTGCTAGGTGGCTCATTTGGTTATGGCACCATGCTGTCGTGCATGGATGAGCCCCGCAGTCTCGAATCAAATTCGGATCATGCCAGTGCCGGTAGCTCCATAAGGCGACACGCAATTGGCCATTGCGTCTGCCAGAGTATGGGACTGTTCAGTCGGTGAGGGGTTCGCGTTTCATCACATAGTGACCCCCACTGGTCAACTGGGCGCCTGTGGACTGCATGTCAAAGCCACACATGAAAGGTCTTCCTCTGACTCCACTCTATGTGAGTAGTCTATTTTGGAGGAAAAACGTGGATGTTACCATTCTCCCAAATCGGTAGTGTGGTTTGCACATGAATGTGGTTGTAGATAGTTGGCCTTTTCAAATTTAGGTGGGAATTGGACAGGCTCAGCCCCACGCTGGGTGCCAAATTAAAAAATAAATTAAAAAAATATTTAAAAAAATAAACTTATCTGGAACAATTAAGGAACTCTGGCCAAATGGATAATAGCAGTTTTTCACCTGTTCACACCTCTAAATCTCAGTCCCTCAGATTCCCAGTCCAATGTTTAATCAGCACTGTAAATTTCCGCCCTTTTAAAACAAAATCATTGAAGTAGAGACTCATAACGGATTTAACCTCAAAAATATAGGTTTTATATTTCTGCCAATGAAAACCTGTGCAATTTTAGCCATCTCAATACCTCGAAACTGGACGCCGCTAATGTGGGAACATGACATTACGTTCACCACACAATATTCCTTTTGTGAAACACGACACTTTCTGCTCATTATTGAACAATAAACCAGTTAATCCGCTCATGGCTACAGGGATGTAGGATGTAGGTCTCTGTTTGGTTCTGGCTGAGTATCACCTTGGGCATCAGTAGAATACAATACACTGGAAATGCATCAAATCTATAAATGTACTGCTTTTAAAAATATATTAAATTTAACCTGAAATATTTTCAAATCATACAATGAAGTATCTGTTGAGTAATAAAAAAGGTTTTATATTTTTCCAGTTTGTGTGTCTTTTTTATTTTAGAATTGTATGGCACATCTGACCTTGCATTATTACTGAATGAATAAAACACTACATATACTACTGAAATTGTACTTAACATTTCTAGCAAACGGGCATGTTACAGTATGCAAATACAAATTACAACAGTCTGCTCTATGAATGCTAGTGCGGTCAGAGTATGGTTTGCTTCACCAATTTTACATTTAAATTATAGTGGCGAATTGTAAAAAGACGGATAAACATCAAAAGAGAATGGTGATTTACAAAATTATGTTTGGATCATTTGTTAAATGTGATGTCCCCACAGAATGCATACCATTTTTACTCAGCTAATCTTTGACAAACTGGTTTTCTTCCTCTGTCCTGCTGTTTTCTTTAAACATGAGTCATATTACTATGTGTAGAGAAACAATAATAACAGGGGTATGTATTGTGTGCTGAACCCAAACAACAGCTCAGTTGTACATTTTTTATTGTGACAAAATTGAAAACGATTTGTAAACATAAACATAGATCATTTGTACATAGTATAGAAAAATCTGTATAAAATTATAACAATTATTATTACTATTATATAAGTCTTTTGATAAGTAAAACTATAGAGAAAAACTATAGAAAAACATAGTCTGCTTAGCAATTTGGAATAATTCACAGTAGTCTATTAAACATTAGAGAACATTAGATCTACATCTCATTAAAATATAATATCATACAAGTATGCAAAACTTGCTCTCACACTTACACCACTCACACACCACTCGACCAAGCATACATTTTATGTCTTTTATACACTGCACATGTCTGTGTCCATGTTTACCTACAAAGTGCATTTTTTATATACGTCCTTCATTCTTGCAAAAAAAAAGAAATGTACAGAAAAAAGTAAACGGCACAATTAAGGGTGTTATTCAGAGATAAGTCTTTGTAGGAGTTGGAGAGCTTGGCAAAGTTGTTCTGCTTCTCTGGGAACCCGCATTGCTGGTTGCTCTTGATGACCTCACAATGAGATATTTGACAGAAGGAGTGTTCTCCTCCTTGGGGGGACAGGTGCTGCAAAGAAGGCCTCCCCCTAAGATCAGCAGGATCGAGGCCCCCCAGCCTAAGTACAGAGAGGCGCCCATCTCCCTGCGCTGGGCGTCGATTAGCAGGGGGTTGTAGAAGTTTCTGATGATGGTGCTGGCAGACCAGGAAACGGGTATGAGGCACAGGACTCCAGCAACAATGATAACGACCCCTGCAGTGATTATGACTCTGGCCTTCCTGACCTCTCCCTGTATGAAGCTGGTGCACTTGCCCCCGACGAAAGCCAGGAGGAGGCCTACCAAGCCCAGGGCGATGGAGAGTGCGGTGAGAGCGCGGGCAGCCTGCAGGTCGGAGCTGAGCGACAGCAAGGAGCTGTATGACTTGCACTGCATCTGCCCCGTGCTCTGCACCACGCAGTTCATCCAGATGCCCTCCCAGATGGTCTGCGCCGTCACAATGTTGTTTCCGATGAAGGCCGTCACCTTCCACATGGGCATCCCACAGGCGGCGATCACCCCCGCCCAGCCGACCACTGCCAGGACGCTGGCCAGCATCTGAATTCCCACCGAAGACATGGCAAAACCTGCTGGTGTTCTTTCTAGCTCCTGTCAGCTGTTTCTAGCTCAGCGCCTAGGCTGTTTACTTCCTCTGGGACTTCACACTTTTGCGTGAGTATTCACTGGGGTGGAGACAGGAGGTGTTTATATGCCTTTTTGAAGTAGGGCGGTGTGTGCTGCTGCAGCTCACCCGAGTACCAGATTAACAGGATTCTTTCTTTCTCAGGACAATGGAGACTGGGGGGGGGGTAGGAGGGTTAAAAATCTGTCCTCAACATACTTTAGCAAAGAGCTTTGTTCAGTTGTAAAGGGATCACATATGTGCTAAATGTAGAACACCCTCCCTTCCTCCCACATTTTAAACTGATCTTAACATTCGACGGCAAATTTTGAGATGGGGACTTCCTTTTTCGTTGCTTACCCAACATTTTTTAGTTCTTTATTTTTGTTTAGCATCCTCTGTAGCAAGACTGAAATATCACAATTCAATTTGCACTTGAAATCCAGTTTCAAAATATATTTTCATTCTGATATAATTTTAAAAAAAATATATAAAACATTACTGTATTGTCAGAAGGTACAGTGAAGGCCTGCAGTAGATATGCTTCCAGAGTTACAGGAATCCATTTTGTGGTGCTAATTTTAAAAAAAGCTTAATGCTCATATGCATAATTGTTGTCGTCCACAACGGAAACAGCCGGCACCTGATTGGTTAGACCCACTACGTTACTTTAGTTTCGGCTCCATGTTTTTAAACTGGAACAACATTGCGTCCTGTTCGTAAACTTTCTTATTCCACCTAAATAGTCCACTAAAATATGTGTCTGAAGATATTTGAGGTGAGAAATAGGCCATGCAGTTGCTGAATCTTGATTCATATTTGATGTGCAGCGTCTAGTTTGACAGTTTGATCGAGTTGATCAAATGAATAGGAATCAGCTGTGTAGATGCTTTTGTAATTGTGTTATTTTTGTGTGCTTTTTCAGGGGTGTTTTCAATATTTTGTCCACCCCTGTATTTCCAGGTTGTGCTGCATTGTTGCTGCATTGTTAATGAATTAGGTCAACAGACAGTCTTTGTCACTCAACCAGTTTGTGCAGATTCTTGTTAGAGTATGAAAACGCCCCTGAGCTGTTTAACCAGAACAAGACACCCAAAGAAAGTACATTTAAACAATGGAGGTAAACTACCTCTCTTAGGTTATGAGTCATAAAATATGGTGGAACTTGATGAAATAGACATTATATTTTTATATTTTCAGAGATTTGATTGACACAAGAGCTTTTATATTCCTAAGATGTATATCTGGTTTGACTTTTCATGCTCCACACATACTACAAATTGATATAAGATTTACCAGACATATCACGAATCCTAGAACTTAAATTGTTTGAGCGTGTCAGACAATTTTTTTTCAAAGAATAACTCTCAAGTCCTCAAAGCACAGTTAAATTTTTATTTATTTATTCAGACATTCAAAACGAAAGAACAGTATAACCCTATCTGTATGAACCGGAACATCAACATATGATTAAAAAAAAACTATAATATGGCACATATTAAACTTTCTTACAATCATGAAAATATGAACAAAGGTCATCTAATACAAATGTAAATATAATAAGCTTACAACTTACAGATTTTTTTTGTAATACATTTACAAAGAAAATGCCATGGCAATCCTAACATTTACTAAATGATAGCTCATATTCCATTAAGAACAACAAAGAGGACTGTTATACATAACCTATTTGGCATTTTCTGTCCTGTTTTCAGTACACATGACCATCAGCTATACAACTGCTTGCAAAGCCATTGACTCAACACAAGTACACTTCTGATTCTACTGTTCTGATTCGATTAAATTAACTATAATCAAAGATTGTACTCATTGGCACGCATACATTCTACTTTTCATCACTTTTCATACTGCACTGTGAAAAAAAGTAAAAAGAAAGTAACATTTACAGAATTCCCAGTTTTCACGTTGTCCATTTCACATTGCTCAATGAAAAACTATAGAAGAACTGTAGAAGTTTTGGGAGTGTTCTCAGAAGTGAATCCACATCAACTCATTTTCATTTTTCTCGACAGAATGTGAGAGTGAGATCCATCTTGCAGAGATAGCTATATGAAGATGAAAAAGTTGGTGGCATACACAGCTGTTAAAAAAAAAACATTTTCTTCACCGTTCATAAGCAGTCTCATACGTAAGCTTTACTGGTCGCCACGGACCTTGCCGCCTGAGAATACTTCACATCATAAGGCTTGTCTTCCTTCGGAGGGCAGGAACTGCAGAGCAGCCCCCCGCCGAGTATCAGCAGACCGGCAGTGCCCCAGCCGATGTACAGGGCGGCTCCCAGCTCCCTGCGCTGAGCTGAGGTCAGTAGAGGGTTGTAGAAGTCCCTGATGATAGTGTTCGCCGACCAGCTGACAGGGACAAGGATAAGAACCCCACCCAAGATAAAGATGACCCCAGCAGCAATGGCAATCTTAGCTTTCGAGACATCATTTTCCACAAAGTTGGTACACTTTCCTCCAACGACGGCCAGAAGTACACCAAAGAAGGCCACAATGATGGAAATCACAACCAGGGCGCGGGCTGCCTGGAGGTCCGGGGGCAGGGCAAGGAGAGAATCATAGATCTTGCACTGCATCTGCCCGGTGCTCTGTGTCACACAGTTCATCCACAAGCCTTCCCAAATTACCTGCGCTGTCACGATGTTGGCGCCAATGAAAGCCGTGACCTTCCACATGGGAAGAGCACAGACGATGATGGTCCCCAGAAATCCAATGATAGCCAGGGCCAGGCCGAGCATCTGTGTACCCATCGACACCATTTTGGATCTGTTTCAGAAAGTTTGTTTTTTTGTCTGTAGTCAGTAGTAAGCAGGTAGTTACCTAGTCTGAAGCAGCAGTGAGAGTCGGTTGATGGCAATGATACCCTCACCAACTCTGCCTGTCACAATTATAGGCTCTGTCCAAGGGAGTGGTTTAAGGTGAAACCAGTTCTACTGAAAAACTGCAGTCAAACTTCATTCTTCCCTTCTTATGTTGAGAGAGGGAAAACAAGAAACTAGTTTCGGAGAAACACAATGCAATCAATAAACACGCGGAAGCAAACAAAAACTATGACAAGGCGTTAAGTGGTACTTTCAGATGATCTCATACCCGAAACTTCTGACTGGTCTGCTAAGAGAAAAACAGATAAGCTGTCAATAATGTCACAATGATTGTAATGACCATTTCACCCTTATAGTAAAGTTATAAATTAATTTTTAAATGTTTGTGGATTTTATGAATATCTGACTAAATATCTTGAGCCTAAAAATACCTTGAGCCTCATAAGTGAATCCCTTATGATTGTAAACCAACCATGCAGAGACATAACAGAACAGCATATGAATAACACCTGTATAAAAAAAATATACAAGTGATACTTTACAATAAAATTATATTTGCTCTTCAGCAGTGGGTGGCCATGGGCTGTAGGCTAAAATTTGGCATAACTACTTGGTCACATTCTTTATTCTAGCACATATTTTGATTTGAGGAGGCTTTTTGAATCTCACTTCAGAAGAATTAATTTACCATGACATAATGGGTTATGATTGCCTTTTTAAATTAAATAAAACCAAGAAAAATCAAGCTTTAAGACTGTAGGACAAACACAACTGTGGACATTTAACCAGAAAAATAACCAGACCATATACACTTAACAGATGATTATAATTTTTCTCAAAATGGGACAGGTTCCCAGACTGTCTGTTCCCTTTTTGTGTTAATCAGCTGAACCGTCTATGCCACAATGATGAGGGGGAAACTCGCCTCAACCACCACCAATGTGATGCAACGGCAGCCATTTTGTGCCAGGTCTCACAGACACACACACGCTCCTAAATGACTTCAAAACACTAGACTGGAAACACAGGGTCGTCCCAATAGTCGAAAAATGCAACCTTTCCTCCTCCACTACCACTTTTCTATTCCGTGCCCCGGAAACAGATCTTTGTGTTATAATCTAATGTCGCTGATTACATCTTAATTACGTATTAATGGTTACGTATTAATTAATGTCTCGACGCAAACCACAATGTCAGGTACATTGTATGCTGTATGCTACATGCAAATACTTGTACTCGAAACGTTCACAGTTTTGCATACTTCCGGATAAGAGAGGAGTGGTAGTGCTGGGGGAGTGGAGGAAGGGAGATGTGGAGTGAAGAATATTGGGCGTGTTCGGGTAGAGCCGATTTATGTCATATCTGCGTCGGACTGCGTCGGCCTGCATCGGAAACTGTCCTAGATGGCTGATAAATTGGTGCTGCGTGAACTAAGGCGGAAATGACAACAGGAGGTTAAGCAGGCCCCTTAGCAGTGGTGCAGCAGCTCTCGGACGCCTTCAACAACATCGCCGTGCCTTCAACAAACAAACTAATGACAGCATTGGTTAGAGAGCGCGGAGAGAGGTGTTTCCTCACGACAAACGCGGATAACTAATAGTATGTGCCTGCAATACCGGAGTAGTGCAGTCTGAGGACCCTAGTTTTTCACGACAGCGCCACCTAGCCAATTGGATGACCGCAACAGTGCAACCATGGCCCGGAGCAGCGCAGTGTCAGGACCGGGGCAGCCTCAGGACCCTAGTTTTTCGCTACA
The DNA here is from genome assembly GCA_022702515.1 of Ilyophis sp. 1 JC-2022. Taxonomy (NCBI): domain Eukaryota; kingdom Metazoa; phylum Chordata; class Actinopteri; order Anguilliformes; family Synaphobranchidae; genus Ilyophis; species Ilyophis sp. 1 JC-2022. Next base: position 53,176,675 of record CM040401.1, on the reverse strand, counting down.
GCGCCACCTACCGAATTGGATGACCGCAACAGTGCAACCATGGCAGGACCGCTGTATAAAAAATTAGACCTCTGGCTCCAAAAAAAAACATAACTTTTGCGTTAGATCTGTTTTGTTGCTTTATTCAATACTGTTCATGATTTCAGCTGTCCTTTAGGCACTAGATAGAGCTCATCAAGAGCTTTTACTTGACACAGAACTCATTTTACCCCAAAATGCATTTATTTTATGAGGCAAATACAGTGGCTTACAGTATGAAAATGATGGGAATCATATGCTATGGCCTTTGCAGTCAGTAGATCTCAAGCCAATTTAACATTATTTTGGAAGAATGGTGTTGCTTCCGTCCAGTAGAGTTCCAGATTTATAGAATATGCCAAGGTGCAGATTTCTCACAGCCACCAAAAAGAAAACGCAAACATCTATTATTTTAAGCTAGTACAGTTCCTGTGTGTGTTCATCTCTTTAAGTAATATGGAAGTGGTTTCCAAGTGAAAATATAATGAGAAGTAATATCATGTGACAAAAACACACATTTGAGTGGTCTTTTATTGTCCCCAGCAAAAGTTGTGTCAGTGTAATGGTCACACCCTGTCTGGTGGTGGATTATCTCATTGAAGGAGAAATGCTTAGTAGCGTGAATGTAAACAAATTTGTACACAAAATTTAAAACAAATAACTTTTATTCGCGCAGGGAAGTACATGGCAATTTCAGAGGCTCCACTTTAATGTTCCCAGCGTTGTATATTTCGCCTCATCGGAGGTTCACTGTTGGGCCTGGTTTCCTGTTCTGAGAGAAAGAGAGAGAGAGATGCAATACAATAGACTACAAAATAGAAATAACATGTTATTGACACTTAGAGTTAATTTCACTGACACAAATTCAGCCTAGTACTGGACCAAAAGACATTTTGAATATTCTGTCCTGGATTGAGCTTAATCTGTGTCTGTGAAATCACTTCATATATACAGCACATGACAGAATCTAACACGTGTAAGTAGTGTAAGCCTATAGATGCAGAATACATAATAACTATTAAAAACACCCAACATTACAAAACAATGCCCAAATCAAGAGACTGGCTGATAACACCTACTGTGGGGGGGTTTAGAGTTTAGCTAATTATTATTTACAGTTTAGCTCATTATTAAGATTAAACTTAATTAAAATGGTAAAACAATTAGTATTAAACAAACATTTACACTGAAGACAGTACTGCTGATGTAATTTAGCTGACAGACACAGATCATATCGACATGCTCTCATCATCTTTTGAAGTTTAATCAATGTGCTGGCTAGAATTAATTATCATAGCCGTTGGGCTTGCCAAAATCGCGCTACGGTTTCATTAAACAAATAAACAAATGAGGCTAACGTCAACGTTAGTTTGTTTTGCAGCAAGCTATCGGTAAACTAACGTTAAAACAGATGATTGTTTGTAGTGCCTTTTAAATTAGTTTAGATTATCTTGGAATCGAAAATTAACGTTAGCAAAGACTATCATAAACTAACGTTAAATTCGAATTAGCTAAACGTTAGATACGTTAGCTAGCCAGATCTATTTATGTAATGTTAGCTAGCTAACATTACATGCTCAACCTAATTCTAACGTTAGACCCATAGCTATACACTCTGGCTAACTCTCCAAACCATTCTCGCTAACGTTCACGTTACATACATAACGTTAGTTAGCTGCTCACACTTCGACTAGCTAACTAACGTTAACTTTGCTGTCCAATTCAAGACACCATAATTGTTTTTAACGTTAAACAAATAAACCTTGATTCACATTCAGTTTTGTACTTACATTCAGATGGTCGTCCATCTTCTCTTGGGCATGCGCAGGACTTCAGGGTCCTGAGACTGCACTGCTCCGGTATTGCAGGCACACCCTTCTCGATAATTTCACAATATCGCCACCTATCTCGGCGAATTGATTCTACTCTAAAAAAAAAATCTAATGTAAGGGTTATTTATTAAATCCTACAATGTAATAGCAGTATTTTCCTCTTTCCCTTATCTGTTCTTTTTTATAATTTCACAATGAATATTTATTCAGTTTTTTCTTAGTATTGCTATTTTTTTTAATATAATACAATTCTTTATTGTTCTTTAATTAATGTGATTTTGTTTCGTAAAGTCAGCTTCTAGTATAAGCCATGTAGGGTTTCCAACCTCTCTAGCATATTTCTGTAAATTACTTTGTGTACTTGCATTTGTTCTTTATTTGTGAAAATAATAAATAAATGTGTTTTGAGAGTGTGGGATTAAGTTTGTGAGTAACATAAGGTCGCTACTCTGGTTATTATATAAGGTACGTGTGCTTTCTTGAAGTAACGTTAAGCCTATATGAATGCAAAAAGTACAATATTGGTAATGCTACACATTCAAATGTGTAACAAAAAGTTGCCAATTATCATTCTTGACTGCTTCTGTAATCCATCTGCCTTGAGATAAATTAGGAAAAAATGTACCTCTAACAGTAGGCCTATATAAAATCTGTTGACTGAACAAAAAAAGTGTATGAAGAAATAATAACCAAAAAAGGCCTGTCCAAATATAGGTAACTTAATGTTTAATTCAATACCTTATTCAACTATATTTGTAATTATAGCATATTCTATAGAAAAGTAAAGATTCAACTTTGTTATAAGGAGTGGTTTGTTTTTGCAACAGCTTAAGTGTAAAATCCTAATTGGACTGTTGTCCAAAAAAAGCATTTTTGTCCTCTCCAGAACATTTGGTGTGATTTGGATGTCTTTTGATAGGAAAAAACTGTTACCTAATCAATATTTTTCTTCACCATCCTTAGTAAGCAACACAACCTGGGTACAATGCTGTACATCCATTGTGCAAATTGTTGTAAGATTAATGATGGAAATTAAAGATCGAACACTGTTATTATGGCAATGGGTTGATTAGATGTGGGTGGTCTGGTCTCCAGAACAAAACAGATAAATTATACCAGCCATTAAGCAAAGAGAACATTTTCAGAATATATATTTCACACAATATGGTGACATTCACAAAAGGTAAATAAACTGTACGACTATTCCCCTCCACCACCATTCAAGCCACAATGATACCTGGTTCTTTCTGTCATTTTGTATGTTTATTGTCAAATCAGAAATATATGAACAATGATTGGTAACAGGTAAAAGGAAGATGACATGTTGATATTGGAATACATCTTATGCAAATACAATTCTATTTATCCATACAATACCATAACTGGCAAGGGAAATGTCATCTTTCTTGACATTGTTCCCTCAAAACACATAACGACTCCCAGTATCCTAATGTCCCTATATGTACTATATTAGCTATTAATTCATACAAACTCAATTTATCTTGTTAAAGACATTGGATGGCATTCAATTCAATACGTTCATTGTCAGGGTCCAAAGGAACCACCTGCTGTCATGTAATTTGAATAAATCATGAACGCTGACATTATGAGTAGCTGAACCATGTATGTTATGTAATGTTTTAGTGTGAAAATAAATCTCAACAGACTGGCCAAGTAAAGAATATATACAGTGAACAGCGAATATTTTTTTCCTATGTTTTGGCTCTGTACTCCAGCACTTTGGGTGTGAAATGATGCAATGACCATGAGGCAAAAGTACAGACCGTAAGCTTTAATTTGAGGGCATTTTCATCCATATTGTAACTGAAGAAGGCTGCAGTACAGGCCTGGCATAGCGTCACCAGTGAAGATACCCAGCATCTGAGGATTTCTACAGCTCGCAAACTTCAGGCAAAGGATATGCAACCACCAAGTATTTCATAGCAAAAGAACTAATGATTAAGATTAATACACTTTCCCTTTATGTCACAAAGAATATCTTCAATGCATTAACTGTACAACTCTAGTCCCATGAAAGAGACATTTCTCATTTATATTGGTACAGATATTCTGCAATAAAATATGCTTTAGAACCACCACTCAAAGGTTTATGAAAACATTTTCAGATTCACAACAGATTCTCACATTATAATGTATGGCTACGATGTATTCTGGGTTTTCATTAACTAAAATGACATGTCTACCATGTTTGCTAGTCTAAACAGATGACAGGTGTAGTTTAGGCCATCTCATGAATTGACAGACAAGAAACAGCTGAATATGAACAATAGAACATAAGCAGCCTAATGTTTACAGGTACGTTACCGTAACAGATGACAGCTTAGCTAAATAATTTAGTTATTCAACAATGAAACGACACCCAGCGCTTGAATTCCAATGGAAATGATACGTATTTATTAAAGAACTTTAATTGGAGTTTCACTGTGGCACAAGTCAGGGTGCTTAGCCAAAGTCGCGTAGCAAAATATAAAGACTGACTACCCGAACAATACAAGTCATGAAATAATGTAAGTCAGTATTAAAAGAACTTTCATTCGTTCTCAATTTCTTCAAGATTTTGAAGTAAAAAGGACATATGTGTCGCCTCCAAGTCCTCCGCAACCACAAACACGGCTACCTCCGTTGTTTTTCTTCCAGTGGTTTTCAGAAACGTCCGAAACTATCCCAGTCGGATCTGCTCAGGCGTTTTTCATTTCCGCCTGAGGCAGGTAAGCCAGCAGCTCACCGATGTCTACTCGAACATTGGGACGCAGCCAGGGGGTGGATCGTCCTGTTCCATTTGCCTAAGGCAGGGGTGGGGAACCTCATCCGCAAAGAGCCGGTGTGGGTTTTTGTTTTAGCCCAGCCCTAAGACACCGGATTCTACTTATCAAGGTCTTGATTGAAGACCATGATTAATTAAATCACCCCTGGCCTAAGGCATGTTGCCTCGGTTCCTCCATCCATATATCTGATCCTTGCATCCGTTCATGTCCTCTGTTGGGCTGAGCTAAGGAGCGAGAAAAGGACGCAAGGAGTAAAAAATAAGCGATTGGATGAACCCAGGGTGTAAATGTTCCTTAGGACAGGTTTATAGGGTTCATATCATGTGACATGACAATTCCAGCCTGACTTGCTCCACCTGGTTGCAAATGAGGGGAGCTCATACCTGCCACACAAAACGTGACAACCTGAAAAACGTGAACGTGGTGTGCTGTTGCCATTAGAAAAATGTCCCATAATCTCTGCACAACTGTTGCATTTTCCTTAGGGTCTTTCACAAAATTACAAATATTAAATTATTAATTGAAGTAAACATTTGCAGTCAACAGGATATTCTTCATATTTTCAAAATGGCACCAAGAAAGTTCAAGTTTATGAAATGGAAAAGGTTCATTACAATGCTTAAAAATAATTTAAAAAGTACTCTGTTGCAGAAGGCCTGCAATTAACCTACATGAGTCACTTATTTCACTGTCGATTCAAACCAAGCAGAGGGGCCTGAACATGGGTGGTGGAACACACGCACAAACATTTACCCAGTCAGGTCACATGCAGGCGTAGCACGAACAGTGAAGGCAGACACGGTCATTAAAATTACATAATTTATTTGTCAATTCACAACTGCAAGATAAAAACAAAAGCGCGACACGCACACAACAAAACCACAGTGCATGTTTGGCCGCATACAGACACCATGGAGTCGACTGAAGGGGACATTTTTCAAGAAAGACAGAATCACACGTAGGCCCCTCTACCTGCGTTGGACTTCGCGGCGGTATATTTGGCAGTGTACCGGCGGTCTTCACTTGGGGGGCATTGGCAGCATAGAAAGGCTCCACCGATTAGCATCAGTCCCGCAGCTCCCCAGCCAATGAACAACGATGCGCCTAGCTCCCTTCTTTGAGCGTCGACGAGCAGGGGGTTGTAGAAATCTCGAATGATAGTGTTCGCGGACCAGCTGACGGGGATGAGACAAAGGATTCCACCCAAGATTAAAAATACTCCAGAGGCGATAGAGACTCGGGACTTCGTAGATTCCTCTTCGATGCAGTTCGTGCATTTCCCCCCAGCGACTGACAGAAGAATTCCGAATAGGGCCACTAGCACAGAAATGACGATCAGTGCGCGGGCTGCCTGCAGGTCCCGGGGCAGAGCCAGCATGGAGTCGTATACTTTGCACTGCATCTGTCCCGTGCTCTGCACCACACAGTTCATCCACAGACCTTCCCAGCTAATCTGAGCAGTTACGATGTTGTTGCCGATAAATGCGGTCACTTTCCACATAGGAAGGGCACATATAACGATGTCCCCCACCCATCCGATAACGGCTAGCGCAATGCCCAAAATTTGCAGTCCAGCTGATGCCATGATTTAGGCTATGGACTTCGGTAGAACTAACGGAAGGAAAGGTAGGCCTATACGGAATACATCGGTGCCTGAGCTGGGTCTGCAGATATAACCTGCAACCCTTAATTGTGGGGTGTGGTTTTCAATAAGAACAATTAGTTATATCCGGTGTGGGGTAGCCTATAGCAGCTTGACCTACCACCGTAAATTAATGAACGTGCTCATTATGTAGCTAGGCCTACAGATTCAAGGACACATAAATGGAGACTTCAAATTCCGTTTCATATGTAAACTAAATGAATAGCCTATTGATACCATTATCAATAAATTGGGACATTGCAGGAGCGCCACTGTTAAACAATAGCCTATTGTTTAGGCTTTAACTTTATTTATTCTACGATTCCTTGTTATCTGTCCAATCCAGGGGAAATTAACCGACAAAAGTGTTGTTTTCAATCAAATTATAATTTTTCTCCCAGTTTTTGGGACTAAAAAACAAGCTGTCGCTTTGCACCTAACAAAAATAAATTATGAAAAAAAGTGGAGTCTGGAGTCTTTGTGTTTTTCCGTCCTGACAATATTGTAGAAAGAAGAAAACAGTTCACGTTTTTAAATGATTTTGTTTTTAGGCGTTACCCAAAAATTCGAATTGATATCACCACGTGGACTGGAGTCATAACCTGAAGGTCTTGGTTTTGGCTGACAGACAAGGTTGACCTTGAATTTTGAAAGGAGTCTTGCTGTAGCAATCATGATCTTAGATTTGTGAGATGTGCCAAATTGATGGATATTGGATTCATATAGTTTATAGTTTAATTTATTTATTTTTAAATCTTGTTTTATTTAGTCTCCGCGCTGCTATTCTGCTGTAAACCTATACGGTAGGCTAATCCCATTCCTGGAGAACCCATATTATACACGTTTATTGTTGCTACCAATTAGGCTACCCTGGATAAATTGGCTAATTATCCAAGACAGGCTCACTTGCAAATCACAGTAAAACGTTTAATAAGCGAACACAAAGACTTCAGCTGTCATTTTGAGGGTATGAAGGAATTTGCAAATGAATATAAAATGTCGATATATGTATGAGTTAGCTAATTCAATAAGTGCAGAGGTTGATATGAGATCCAGAAACATTCTTTGCCCACCCCTGCTGTAAATTGATTCAGATTGAGTGGGACACTTCAGCATGCACTTAAACTTGTGTCTACTTTACAGTGTCAATTTTCCAAGTCAATCACAACAATTTGTATTGTGTTAAGGCCAGTTATATTCTATTGTCGCTCTACATAGCCTACACTGTGGTCGTTGTCAAAAAACTATTAACGCATTCCAGCGACGGTTTACACTCAGTGGACAATGTAGGAATAAGCAGCTTTAATAGGCTAGCCTACATCTCATTATGTCTTCTGCTTTACCCCTTTTTCTGTCAGAGGCCGCTGAAATAAAGTTTAGAAATGTCAATTTCGAGGGCACCATATTGTTTGAAATATCATTCACTGTGTCTCATACGCTTAGGCTAGCTTTTGTGTGTTTTGAACGAGGTAGCAAATAATACGTTTGTAATTAAACCTCAACATTGATGCAACTTCTCAGCCTACATTAGGGATGTAAATAGCTAGTTACAAGACGGGACTCATGGGGGAACAGCCTAAAATTCTCTAGTTAGAGAAATGAGGTTCAAAAATGTGGAATAGCCTATTTCAGTCATTAGGCTACATCAGAATGCCACGGATCAGATAGGTCACTCGAGTCGTTACGCAAAGTTTAATCTGGAAAATCTAAGTTAATTACTGTTAAAGCAAATAACTGCAATGCATTCGCAGGCGCCTACAACGCTACAAATGTGTAGTCAAGATACAAATGTGTCTTTGTAAGCATTCACAATAGCCTACAGACTAATAGGCTATTGGTAACTTGTAGCATTGGAAGCGAGCTGCTTCTCGTTTTGGATTCTAACGTTTTCTCAGTCTAGCTCCGCATCAATCGGTGAAATTACATAATAATAATAATATTACATTGTGCTCATTTATAGGTTAATGCTATTCACGCACTTGCTAGGGTGAACTATGGGTAGGCTAAGCCTTACCCTATGGCTGCACGCAAAGTTTTCCAACAAAAAAATGTGTCCATTAACAGTTAGCTTATGTGTTAGCTAGTAAATTGACAGCTCGAGCGAAGCCTCCGCTGTCTGAGACAAACGTAACGACAAAGGCAGCGACAGGGTCAAAGTTTAATTTATTTTATGTCTCAGCGACATCTTCAGCGACTGTCGCAGTGACACGACAGTCGACCAAATGTCAATGGCACGTCACTCGTCAGTCGCAGCGACACTCTGTCACTGGACTATAAACTGGCTTTTATTTGCTCAATGTCTACGTCACATTAAATAAAGTTTTTTATTGGTATACCGTCATAGTAGTGGGCATGTTGTTCATTTTCAAACTGACTGGCACATGAAAGTTCATGGTAAGCATGCTGACAAATGAAATACTGTTTTAGAATGATAAGGCTGCCATTCTGTCAAGTATTTTGTAAAAATCTAACTTGTAGTCTTAAAATGAATTACCTTTGGCATAGTATTAAAATATAATTAAAATTCGTATAATCTTATAAATGGTAAATGGACTGCACTTATATCGCGCCTTTATCCAAAGCGCTTTACAATGGCCTCTCACTCACCCGTTCACACACACATTCACACACCAATGGCAGCAGCCACCATGCAAGGCGCTAGCCTGCTCATTGGGAGCAATTTGGGGTTCAGTGTCTTGCCCAAGGACACTTCGACATGTGGACAGGATCTTATCATATGTTATGAAAATCAAATTTACAGTTATGTCCCACTTAACCTGACAGTCTTAGATAAAGTGGGACAGTGGGTTTCAGGTAAAGTGGGACACTACTTGTAAATAAATAAATAAAACAGCTGAGTGAAAACATTTCATGAATAAAGATGCTAAAAGAAATACATGATTATTATTAATTTGTTATTAAGGTGAATAAATACCTAAACATGTAGTCCTCCATAAATATAGGCCAAATTTGAGCAGCAGCTCATATCTTAAATTTACTACAGAAAAAATTGCACCCACACAGCAAGTTAAGGGAAAGAGAGAGAGAAGAGGGAAGTGATGGGAATAATCAAATAAAGAAAGGTGAGCAGCACACAGGTAGCGAGGGAGGAAGACTTCATCTGTGGAGGGAGAAAGAAATGAGAGGAGCAATAGAAGAGTATCAAGAGCAAGGGGAGACAGGGCTGAATCCTAAACTTAGATTATAACATCCCAAATCCCACACTCTTTGATTGGGGAAAGGGTGAGAGATACACTTTCTTACATTTAGCCTATAGTGGATAAAGTAACTCCATCCCCTTTCTTATCAATCGCTTTTTGAAAATGTAGGCTAAATCAGCTGGAGTTTCATTTGTCATGGTAAAGCTGCATTTAGTGTATAGGGCTATAGGCCTATAGTGTCTGTTTAGTTTTAACTCGTGGGAACGCAATGTAGCCTATAGGTATGGCCACGATTTATTAACCCGTGCAGCAACGAGATCCGTAGCTATGTCGTGGCCACACGTGGGGCTCCGTACATTTGACCAGCTTCGGTTTAATTTTCTGTAAAATTAAAAGCTGTGGCTATTTATATTTTATGTAATGTTCTACCAACTTTATTTGAAAGCCTGAAAATGTTCGCTACACAGGCTATGTAGCACCATGTGAATATCTTCAGCATAGCCTACTCAAAAATAGTCTATTTTTCAGCTGCGTTCAATTTAAAATAAACAGGTTAACTTTCAACCTGTCCCAAAGGTGTTGTTTGGAAGATATTTCACAGTTTAGTTTTTACTCTGTATCTTAATTCTGACTGAAGTGGAGCTTTCAGGGGGGTCGTAAACTACCACCATAAAGGGGGTGGCGATTCTAGGACAAATTACTCTAAATCCCACCCTTCCAGGTTGGGGAGGGGGTGGGGGGTCAGTTTATAAAGTTACCATGCAAAAGCTTCTTCGTTCGAAGCAATTCTATCTAAAGGACGAAAGTAAGCACCGGGGATTGGACTGGGATGGCATCCACGGGGCTTCAGATATTGGGCATTGCGCTGGCGCTGATCGGATGGCTTGGGGACATTATAATATGCATTCTGCCCATGTGGAGGGTGACCGCATTTATTGGCAACAACATCGTAACGGCTCAGATTATCTGGGAAGGTCTATGGATGACCTGTGTAGTACAGAGCACGGGGCAGATGCAGTGCAAGGTGTACGACTCGATGCTGGCTCTGCCTCAGGACCTGCAGGCAGCTCGCGCACTGGTCGTCATCTCTGTACTCGTGGCTGTCTTCGGAATTCTATTGTCAATCGTCGGAGGCAAGTGCACTAACTGCATTGAAGACGAATCTGCCAAGTCTAAAGTCGCTATTGCCTCTGGGGTCTTCTTCATCATAGGTGGAGTCCTCTGCCTGATAACTGTCTGCTGGTCCGCAAACACCATAATTCGAGACTTCTACAACCCCTTGCTCACCGACGCACAGAGAAGAGAACTCGGCGCCGCGCTGTACATTGGCTGGGGAGCTGCGGGATTGCTTCTTCTCGGAGGGGGGATTCTTTGCTGCCAGTGTCCCCCGAAGGAAGACCGCCCATACAATGCCAAATATTCTTCTGCTAAGTCTGCCGGTAGCGCAAAGGACTATGTATGAATTGTTCTTCGACTCTTTAGGCGTTAATCTTTCTTTTAGTATTATTGATCACTCTGTTTCCTTGTGACACACACAGTTTTGCTGTTTATTATTACAGCGCAGTATTATTTTATAATAACACATTATATTAAAAGGAATGTATTATTTGCCAGTTGAATGTTATTTTCATGTAAATTTGCCTATACTTTCTCATTCTAATTCCACATTTAAACCCAAAACAAAGTAGCCTAAACATTGCTGTATAAAGTTTCAGGGATTGAAAACAAACATTCTTTTTTTATGGGCCAGTTCGGCTATCTCTTTTGTAACCGTTGTGCAGGTCTTGTAATTTTATTCAGCACTTTTAGTCTTTTCCAGTGTTCTAATTGAGACATTAAGGTGTACTCATAAGATAGCATACTGATAGCAAAAATGTAGTCAGTAAATGTAAATGTAGTCACTAAGCTAACCGCACTTAACGTTTTGATATGAAATGTTTTAACATGCCTCTGTAAACATTACAAAAATAAAGGGATTTGATAAACAGATTTAATTGTTAATTACTAGTAGGCTTAGCCTACAGTTCACTCAATCACTGGACATTGGTGAATCCACCTAACTTACTGTTCTATGGGTTGTTCCCAGGTAGGTTTTAGCCTGAAAGATATGCGTCGCTCTTTCGCGACTCCTACGGTTGGTCGGTAGGCTGTGGTCTGCCCATTACGTCACTAGCGCTGTGCAGTTTTGGCAAGTGAGCCTGGTAACCTGGTAACTGAAGCTGCGTTTGTGGGCTCGGAATTCATACGACTCTGGGACGACAGTATAGGAATCCCCCGTCCGTCCGTCCGTCCGTCCGTCCTCGCCTTCAGAAATTGGCTGGGATGTTGCAACGTTTGGAGAGTCAATATTTACGATTCGGAATACAAATTGTAGAGAAAAAAGAGCGAATACATTGTATGGTTTCAGTTTCTAAGAATAGAACGCAATAATATAAATACGTCCACAAAAAAGGCCTGCGACGTATTTAAAAAAATAAATTTTATACTTTTGATTTTGATTCACCAGAATGGTAGGCTACAGCACTTCTGACGTAGCAGAAAATGCCAATCAATTGTATCCTCTGATATTCGAGGCTGATATGTCCCAAAATTAACATGACAAGATCCCAGTCTAATTACTGATTTTTTTTGGTAACAAATTTATGATCATACAATCTTTCCCCTGCCGCAAAGCCTGATCCCAAAAGCGCATGCTTGGTTGATTGAACATGCACGTATAGGCTAGGCTACTCCCGAATACTTCCGGCTACTCCCGAATACAAAATACAATGGCCAATTACAATTTCAACATTTTAATATACAACATTTTTGAACATAGAAATGTTCGCTGACAACAGGTTTAAAACAGATTTTTTTCCCATTATAAAATTACACATGGGAAATGAAGAGAAGTGAGAGCAGTTTGTAGATCATTCGAAAATGAGCATAGTAAGAGAACTGTGAGTAATCAAAAAATGTAATTAATATTTTAAGAATAATATATGAATATTATTACATAGGCCTCAGTGGGTTTCAGTGCTCTGATGAGTTTTACAAAGAAAGGATTGTATTTTTCACTTTTAATTTAAAAGTCCTCAGGTACCTGGAAAAGGAAAATAAATAATTCCCTCTTGTCAAATTAAACATAGTCCATGGGTGTGGATGATGATCTCACAGGTGCAAATTTCGCTATGTAGGGGCGGTTATCTTTCGGGGGGCAGTTCCAGCAAAGCAGGCCTCCTCCCAGAAACAGCAGCCCTGCAGAACCCCAGCCGATGTACAGGGCAGCTCCCAGCTCTCTCCTCTGGGACTCCAACAGCAGGGGGTTGTAGAAGTCCCTGATGATGGTGTTGGCCGACCAGGTGACGGGGATCATGCAGAGGAGCCCAGAGATGATGAAGGTCACACCCGCAGCTATGCATGCCTTGGCTTTGGACGTCTCGTCGTCCATGCAGTTGGTGCACTTGCCCCCAGCGATGCCCATCATGGTGCCTAAGATGCCCACGATGACGGAGATGATCACCATGGCCCGAGCGGCCTGCATGTCCTGGGGCAGGGCCAATAGGGAGTCGTACACCTTGCACTGCATCTGCCCCGTGCTCTGCACTACGCAGTTCATCCACAGGCCCTCCCAGATGGTCTGTGATGTTACAATGTTGGCCCCGATGAAAGCCGACACCTTCCACATGGGCATCGCACACACAATTATTGTCCCCAGCCATCCGACCAATGCCAAGACAATGCCCATAATCTGGAGCCCCTGAGACGACATCGCTGCTGTCTTTCCCCTTTCACTGCGGTCAGCCGAAAATAGTGCTTAGTCCCTTTGCAAAGCTCGTAAGTAGTGTTCACAGGGGGAAAAAGGATTTCGGCATTTATAGTTCACCTTGGAGGGTGTGGTTTTGTCCTCACAAAGAGAAAAAAAGCTGTTACTTGATATTGCAATGCCCTCTTCCCTTCACTGTATGTTTTGTACACAGAGCACAGGCTGAATGACCTCTAGCAATGCTGATGAGCTGAAAATACCATTTACAAAGTCAACCTGTTTGTTCTGATATAAATGTCTAAATATTTCCTGTCTCCACCCAAATTTGACTTGTTTTCATGGCAAATGATAACTGTAAATAACTGCGCTTTAAAATATTTACATTATATTTGTACGCAAACTAATTTTTTAGTCCTTATTGTTTTTTTTAAAATTATTAAGGACAATGTCCTTCATTTGAAGTTGACACAATACATTCATTTTAAACAATGAATCAGTATATTTTATAGTGTGAAAAGTTCATCTCAGTTGGTTCATGTGCAGAAAATAAGAATCATCAGGTACTCATATATCAGTATCACTTTGTTAGCTAATTTCTCACAGGCACAGGCAAAATAAGATGAAATGTAAGACATGGATAAAATGTATTAATAAATAAACTGGCCCATCATCTCATGCAGTGTAAGAACTACACATCAACCACACAAACTGCTTAACTGTACAGAAAGTGCCTTGTGTGGAAGTAGGAGACAAGAAATTGACTGTCAGCCACATGTCAACAGCGTTGTAACCCATTCTTCATTTCTTACTCAGTCACCGTTACCAGCAAATAGCACAGCAGCATCCAACAAGTAAGTATTTAGGGCTGCAGCCAATGGTTCCCTGCAGAATAGTTTCACTTATTTTTAAATATTTTCCTCTTCATATAAACACTTGTTAGTATTCAAAATATTATGTATATTGAAGACTTATTGTACAAGATAGAATATTATACAAATCACGAGACAGGACTTTTGTAATGTCGACAGGACTAATGTGCTACCATAGTATTGCTGTAGAGGGCACAATTTTCCATTAGATGTTTTTCCTCTGACAAAACTAAGAGCTGAATCAAAATATTCCACTGTCATAAACTGAAGAATAATACAACTGTCAAGAATGTAACACTGAAAATACTTTTAAAAACATATATTGTTTATAGAAAATGGCACTTACTCCCAAAATTCCACTTAGCTTAAGCTATTTGTGGTTCAGATATTTGACTTATCTGCCGTTTTAAGCGTCTCTCCAGTATATATGCGTGCGGGGCAGAGATTTGCTGAAAGCAAGCGATACGGATTCAGAGTTTTCAACTTTGTTCTGAAAAAAGGTGGTTTATGTCTAGCGCCACCAATAGATAATTATGAAAAATACAGCGTAAATGGATGTTGGAATGAATATATGCTATTTGAACATAATATTGGTCTTATTTTCCTTGGTCTCCTAGCCTACTTGCAATTATCAAAGAGTTGTCATAAATAGAAAAATATGTGAAAGTATGATTTCCCGTCTATATAATACCATCCGATTTAAAGTACATAATTTAAATTTCATTATCTCTGGAGGTATATTAACCCCTTCTCACCTATTTAGAGCGTGTTCCGTTTAAAGCTTTATAACTCCAGGTGTGAGCATCACAGAAACTTGGTAAATGGTTTAAATAAAACAAGACAGTTGTACCATTTACAATACAAACTTAGATTTGTTTATTTTTATCATTTTGGTTAAAATAAAGTGCCACAAATGCAAATAATTATTTTTAGTTTGCAATGAAATACTGAGAGATACATACTATATGTGAAACAGGTAAATCTATACATTTCCTGGATCATAAACTTCATGTCCACAAGAGTGCAACATCTGAGGGTGATATGCAGAACTACTAAAAATCGATGATGCAAAATATAGACAGTGTACCTGTTGTCCATATGTGTCTCCAAATCTATCCAAATGGTGAAATTGTGCAGTGCTCTAAATAATAAAATAATGATATATTTAACTCAACTGTTTTGGGTCGTAATTTTCAAGTGGGAATTATTATTTTTTTCATCAGTATAGGGGGGTAGATATCTATGGGTCCAAAACCCTATCCAAAACATGTCATAAAATGAATCAAATTTTTTTTGCCTATTATAAAGCATATACACTTGCCCCTTTTTTAAGATGAAAACATTGATATCACACTGTTACACACACCTAAATATGTAGCCTAATCAATCACTCTTGTACCTCAATAAAACATCATTTTTGTCTGTACTCTACAGTATTCTTCATGTCCTTGGATCACATTTCTCTGTAGTTTAAAATTGTTTTTATCATTCATAATTAATTTTGAAAGGAACATCTCTATGTGTAAAACCAATGGTAGGATTGTATATTTATTTAATATTTAGTAGCAGATATTGATAGTTGAAAGACGTGGTATAATGACACAATAACTTCACATGTTTATTTTGCATTTGAGTGAGCAGGGGTTTTATGGCTATTTTGGCAATTGATCAGGCTTTATCTTGTTGCTATGATAAAATACAAATTTTTGGTGGTAAAAAAAATATTTATGAACTCACACATAGACACTATTGTCCACTGTGTCACGCGTGGGTAGGTATAGTTGCAGGGGGGACTGGGTGGGGGATTGCTTGCGAAATGGACTAGCTACGCGACAATATGACACTTAAAAACTCCGTATTTGGCAGAGTTGTCACGAATCATGTACTAATAAAGCTACAACATGGAGTTTGTTGTTTCCACTCATAGTTTGGCTGCAAGAGCAATGAATGGCTCAGTAGAGCAATATCTTGGGACCCGCGTCCTGGTCCCTAGGCATCTGTGCAAAGGGTAACCACTCCAGTTAACCACTCCAGATTTGCGGTGACCGCAGTCGAACAATGTATCCAGCAGTGAATGTGTTCTTGAGTTTAAGGGAGAGGAAGCATGTCTGGCAAACAAAGGAAAGGATATACGGAAAAATAATAGATGTTTTAGGATTAATTGATAGACAGTGTCTGGATGATTTTCACTTTGACAGAGAGACGATTTTGTACTTGTGTCAGCTCAGCTGCTCCAAAATTATTAGGGGACACAAATTAACTACCCACATAGTGTAGGCCTACCTGTGTAATCTCTCTCCCTCCTTCTTTGCCGTACGTGTGACAGATGCACTCACAAAAACACATTTTGGGACAGTGGTTGCATGTAGGCCTAATAATAAGTATATGTGACTTCAAGTGGTTATATTGAAGACATAAAATACCGTAAAAAATAATTTAAAAAAATATTTAATTTAGTAAATCAAACGTAAATTCATTATTTGTTCACTTAATAATATTGCATGCAACCACTGTCCAACAATTATTTTTTGCATGTGTGATGGGTATATCCAAGTCATCAATATCTAGGCAGGATTTCGAGGCAAATGTGATTATTAAAGACTGTCTTTAAATGTGGTTACTGTCACTGACACGTTGAAAATGCATACTCACAAACATTTTTTAAATAAAAACCTGGCAACCCAGTGGGCAGATACAAAAAACAGGTCGTTAGAACATCATGCCCTGGAGTCTACCACCCACATTTTGAGATAAGCACCCCTGGAGCAAAAGTTAGAATACGGCATAGCATCACCCCACATAAAAGCCACATGGGAGAAGAACTTAAGCGCATGACTTAAGTTGTTTATCTGTAAATTTGGCCCTAAGTGTTTTGCGAGAAATTTCTCAGACATGGACTCATCAACTTTTAATGTATCAAGCATAAGCTAAAGGTCCCAGAACAACATGACAGATTACCAGCAGCCGCAGAAAATTAGCCATTCAATAGTGTAACGTGCCAGAAAGAAGCTACTGTTTGCTGTAATGTATACCTCAGCTCCACAGCCAGAATCAGGAATGGACCCTCGGAACAAAACACAACAGAATCTGACACAAGCATCAAGCCAAAAACCCACATTGGACAGCAGCAGAATGTGAGGAACCTAGTCAGCTGTGATGAGATGATAAGGGTTTCTGTGATTCTTCTGCTGAGAGATATACACCACATGTAGTTTAGACAACAGAGCAGGTTAGTATGGTATGGTTACAGTGGCAAGTAGGCTACTGTGGTTCTGTTTACAACAGGGGTGGTCAGTTCAGTTCCTGGAGGTCCAGTTGATATACAGGTTTTTCTTTCCACCAGTTATCCCTGGCTCAGGTAACTAATGATCTGTATACAGCAACATCAGTTCATTCATGGATTTGGCCACAATAAGACTTTTTATATTGTGACACAATCAAGTTTTGAGCCATTAGTAATGAGCTTATGGAAACATTTTGCTGAAATGTAAAGTCATATAAAAGACTGTGCTAAATAAATAAAGACAGAAGTTGGTATGACATCCAGAAATTGATATGGCCCTTTTTGCCAACCATGGTTTTAAGCCAGTTCTTGGCAGCACCACTGAGCAGTAGATGGCACCAATATGACTGGGGACTGTTGCCACATCCCAAGCTGGTGATGCACATTGCAAACAAGTTCAGAGAACTTGATACATTACTGGGCCTGGCTCCATGGGTTCTGTAGTAGACCACTTGTATAATGTATCAAGTTCTCTGAAAATATAGTCTTTTTTTATTTATTTTAACCAATTTTACTGTTGTTCTGACATTACCTTCTCTAGCAGCTGCCCAGGTACTCATTCATACACACCAGAGTTCGATCAAGAAAATGTCTGAAAATACATTATTTTAGAAACTAAGCAATTTGAGATATTGTCTCTTGGTTAAACAGCAAACAGTGTGGCAAACATTATTTTCAGGAAGGGTGCTGGCATTGAACTTGGTGGCAGGACATAACAGGGCCCACTATTGACATATCTCCTGTTACAAAGGTGTTCACATTTAGACATTTAGTCTGTGATAGTTAAACTGCTACATTTTCTAATTAAGTAGAAAAAAGTCTCTAGTCTATTGCCTTCCATGAAGTAAAGAGAGTTAGCTTAATTAAAATGAATTTGAAAGACAAAAAAACAATGCATTTGCGGAACACCGCTATGCCACTTACAAGTAGCTTCTTCTTTCTGTTGGTGAGGTGACCACTTATGATGCCGCTAATGTCCTTAGGCTATTGCGTGTTGTGCGTGTTTTATGTAGGCCTATATTCTACAGACCTTCGCATTTTTGTTTAGTTACAATTATGTGATCCTGCTATAGAACGTATATTGACTGATTTCCAGATGGGGCAAAAAAAAACTACACAAAATAGTTCACTCTTTGTTTTCGTTGGCAGATGACTGTAAAGAAGGCGTGTGTCGGGAGCTAGAGTGGCAGAAACATTTATCAGTTCATCTGCAGAATTTGTATTTTTGAGCATCATGGATAATATTACTTTAGTTAATTCAAAGAATGTTTCAAATCCTTTATGTTTGTAAAAAAATAAATAAAAAAACTTCTGGCTTTATCTGTTTATGTAGGCTATGATGGATGCTACACTGCTGGCTCCAGCGCGAGGTCGCTAGAGTGACAGTCACAGCACACCTGGATTGTGTTGAATAGACAAAACTCTGCGTAGCGTTTTACAACCGTGTTGTAACATGTAACATTCAAAAGATAACTTCTCGAACGAGAAACACTGCGAAGCGAACTTCAATGCTTCACTTTCAATTCTTCAAACTGAGTTCTACTGTATATCTGTACCTTCCCTGCACATGTATACCTGTGGTTAATAAAAATAATGTAATCTGTAATTAAACAGTTTAAGAGACTTTTACAAAGTTTTATGATCTACTATGTGCCTCGCATATCTCTCTTTCTTTCTGTGTGTGTGTGTGTGTGTGTGTGTGTGTGTTAGATAGATTCAAAATATTTGAATTAGACTCCAAATATATAAGTAGGCTACTCGTTTATGACACATCTAAACCAGACATATGGAGACAAGGAACAGCCCCACCCAGTAACATTCCTCCTTTAACGTGAATTTGGTGTTCACATAGCATTGTTTTTAAGAAAGAACTAAAGGTTGGTCGTTTTAATGTAATACAATTATACTATTTGCTGACTTGTGGCATGTCTGTGCAAGGTTTGTGACCTTTAGCAGTTCTATTTTAATTCTCAAATGTTAATGTTTCTGCTTTGAAGACATCAAACAATGAATAGATACAATGTACAATCTGAAAAAAACATTTATTTACAGTTCCATTACCATTTCAAAATTATTAAAGTGGTCACAATACAACATGGAAGTAGTACTTAACAGAAATGTACAAGTTGAGCAATGAAAACATATTATTAGCATTTAAATCTCTAGACACTCAATAGGTAATTGTTCAGAAAACTGAAAACAACGCAGAACTGTTTATAATCCATTGGTAGCAAAACAGAGTTGATGATGATGACCATTCATGCTTGGAGACATGTTCCACTGTCATCAGGCCATCACATGTAACTGATATATATATTTTAATACCATTAATCATCTGAGTGCCATTTATTCTCCTGAAATCTACAGCTCATTACAAGATGACCATGGCCGGTAAACAAACGAACACACTGCATGGAAAACACTTGTGTAAACGGGATTGGCAGTGGCAGTGTCTTTAAAGTCCAAAAGGAGAGTCACTCTTCAGACTTCTGGCCAGTGTCTCTGTCCTTACACATAGTCCTTTGGTGCTGTGGCATTGGATCTTGCCGCTGAGTATTTGGCAGAGTAGGAGTCATCCTTGGGAGGGCAGTTGCTGCATAGCAGACCTCCGCCAATGATCAACAGACCTGAGGCTCCCCATCCGATGAACAGGGCAGCACCTAACTCCATCTTCTGTGAAGACGCCAACAGGGGGTTGTAGAATCGTCGGATAATGCTGTGGGCCGTCCAGCAGACGGGGATCAGGCAGAGTACTCCCGTGATGATGAAGATCACTCCCGAAGCAATGCACACTTTGGCTTTGGTGATTTCATCTTCCACACAATTGGTGCACTTGCCCCCGGCTATGGACAACAGGATTCCCATGATTCCCACAAGTATGGCGACAATGGTGAGGGCGCGGGCGGCCTGCAAGTCAGAGCTGAGATTCAGCATGGAGTCGTACACCTTGCACTGCATCTGCCCCGTGCTCTGGACCACACAGGTCATCCATATGCCCTCCCAGGTGGTCTGTGCCGTCACAATGTTCTGGCCGATGAAAGCGGTCACTCTCCACATGGGCATGGCGCACACGAGAATGACGCCAATCCAGCCTATGATTGCCAGGGCTATGCCCAGAATCTGTAGCCCAGCAGAAACCATTTTTCTTCACTTTTGTTGTTTTTATCCCGAAAAAAAGCTATATCACAAACAATTCAGCAGATCAGATGTCTTTGGGTTAAGAATGCTCCCCCAAAATGTATTTCAGACACCGTGGGGGTTGGTACTTATACACAACTGAGAAAGGTGGGGCTTATCATCTACTGTCGTCATAGCTTGCCCAACTGGTTTTTCTCCTGGTGTCGAAGACACAGGAGAGCTGTCCCCAAAGGCTTCAGTGAGTCATTGTTGCTTTTCATATTAACTATTCGTTTAACAAATATTTAAATGCCCATATATGGTCACCTCTCCTTACATGCCGAAACCGTTTCCCACAGTTTCGAGCTTTTACATCACATGTTTGTCATTTTCTGTCAACATTTTTTTTTAAATAGTAACAATATGATTGCAGCAATATACCTATAATAACTGGGCCATGAAACGATGTAATTCACAGAAAGTGCAAAAATATTTTTTATAATCATATTTATGGAGGGATAAAATCTCCCTTTAACTTGTGATTCTTTCTAACTTTTCTATATATTTTTTTTTTTTGTGGTATTCTGTTTGTTTGCGTGTTTTCTGATGGTGACAGTGGGGAATTTTGACTTGGTGAAACCAACTAAAGGAACACTTCAAATTAAAATTCAAAGCAAGCTCTGCGGCAGTTTAGATTTGCTGCCACTCAGAGGAAGATATCTAAAACAGATCCATGGTGTCCTCATCTGTGACTGTTGTAGCTGTAATTGCAATGAAATACAGGTGACATGAATGTGTTTGACCCAGGTGTAATGCATTTTTAAAATAAAGGATTGCAGGTTTTATAGAAGGAGATTACTGCCTCAGATAGATTCCCTCACGTAATCCAAGGATTAAGGCCTTTACCTTCCAGAAGCCCCCCACAGATCAGGTTACCTGTTACCATAGCAGAAAGGAATTGCCCAGGGGGCGGTGGTGGGGGGGATTGGAATGCCTTTGCCTGTTCATGCAAAACGTCACATAAAGAGTAGTCAAAAGGAAGGAGTCAATGAGCCAAACTTAAATTTTATATTTATCCTGTCAAACTAAACCTAATAGTTTCAGGGGTTTTGGAGGTCATGGAGACAGAATGGCTTTTTCCTCAGTCATAATGGAACTGTTAATAGGATACCATTCAGATCACAAAATATGTCCCAGCATGCCACACCCATGTTGAGAATTGCGACATCGGACAAGAAAGAACTGTTCTCCCTGAAGCATCAAGCAGGACTGCTGTACAAAAGTGAAATATCTGAGCGCCAACAGGCCCATCAGCTAATCCACATTACATCACATACAAATGCAAATCAGACACCATCACCATATAGTTCAAATACGTTAAACAGATTTCTCAGTTCCTTAATCAAAAATAGTGTGAATCTTGAAATCCACAATGAGGAAATAGCTAAATATATCAATGAATACCAACATCAGCTTTAATGTCAGTTTCATATCTTTAACCATAAACACTTCCGCTTCTATCATGAAAGAATAATGGTGAGGAAGTTACCCAGGTGTGACTTCATGAAAGTGACAACATGGTTGTGATAAAATGTAGCTAGAGCAGAGCAGTTAGAAAAGCTGCTCAAGCTTATTTGTTTACCAGAGAGACACATTTTGCGCAAATCCTATCAAGCGAAGATTTGTTCTTTTTTTACATTTGTCTTTTTTATGATGGATAAACAGTCGCTTGTTTTTTGCTAATACATACAGTGCTGTCCATAGGAATTTGGACAGTGGAACACTTTGTGTTGTTTTGTCTCTGTACAGCAGCACATTCGATTTGAATTTAAACAATGAATATTAAGTGAAGGTGCAGACTATCAGCTTTAATTTGAGGGTATTTAGATCCAGGCGAACTGTGTCGGAATTACAGGACTTTTAAAATATATAATCCCCCCTTTTTAGGGGACAAAAGAAAATTGGACAATTGGCTGCTCTGCTGTTTCTTGGGCAAATGTGTGTTGTTACGTCATTATTTCATGCACAAGAACGCTAACAGCAGGTCGAGATTTGATTCTAGGAGTGGCATTTGCATTTCGAGTTTGTATTTGAAATGTCAATGCCAGTAAAGCAGGCCATCATGAGGCTGAAAAACCTGAATAAATCAGAGACATAGCCAATGGGTGTAAATACCTTCAAATTAGAGCAGACGGTCACTTTAACCTGATATTTATTGTTTCATTTCAAATCCAGTATGCTGGAGTACAGAGCCAAGACAACAAAAATGATGTCACTGTCCATTGTATATAGTCCTATATGAATATACCCCATTTTCACTGTGTTGAAAAACAGTAAACCTCTACACAAACACAGAAATATGTGCTGTCTCATTTGCACTTGAGCTCAGGCCCCACACCAAAGCATTTTGTATATGCACTGAATTGTGTCCATGACTTATTAGTGAAACTGTTTTAAAAGCAGTGTATCTCCAGACCACCATACTCACATTTAACAATCATTTCTTTACCTGAGATGGTATTAAATGCTAATACCATGTGACTTCTCTCTCTCTCTTTTTCTCTATCTCTCTCTCTCTCTCTCTCTCATTTTTTCTGCTTCACAAGCACTGCACACACTGACATTACACAGCCACTCGTTGGTTCCATGAAATTACATAAACAGGAAGATTTCAAAGTTAATGTATAAAATTGAAAAGAAGCTCATTCTCATGAAAATAAATGAAAGAAATCAAATGATGTAATAATAAAAACAGCAACATTCAAATGGAGATATTTCCATACATCCAATGAAGTCAGAAGGTTATTGTATCCTTTCCTTACAGATAACACCATTCTCACATTGCACACATCTTTCAGACTTTTTCACATGGCTGTTAATATTGTTCCTGTTACAACAATGATACAGTTTTGTACATGTTCTTAGTGAAACACATATGTACATTGAAAAAATTCCCTCCAAGGCAGAACTCTAAATTTGCACTTTTTGGCAAAATATTGACCAAGATCAATCAGACAGACGGACTAACTCATACATGCACCCAAGACCGGGATATTCACACAGGCAAAGCAAAAGAGAATAAACCCCAAGAGTGCTGACCTGATCCCTGTAGTCAGAGTCCAGTACAGAATCTCTAGTCCACTGAGTATAGAACCTTTTTTCTCAGATCCGAAATGGGTTCCGCTTTGTCCCAACCGCCACCGCTCTCTGCAGTGGTCTTCCGATGAGCGTACAGCGAGAAAAAAGCATGGAAGAGGAAAGGTAAACAAACCGAAGCAATGGTCACGGCTGTATTCTTAAGAAGCAAAAGGAGATACTTCTAAAAAAGCAGATTGTTTCACAAAAAAGAAAGAGAGCACTGTTTGGGGGCCAAATCTGCAGTAAGGACAATAAAGGAGCTCTTTTACCAAGCAGCTCATTAAAAGGTCTTTGGAACTGACCCTCAGACAGAGGGCCACATACAGGTAAGCACAAAGGAATTCATACAGTTAAGGATTTGAGAAAAGATGTTTTGCAGAATATCACCTTCCCAAGGAGACGATTTAGGGCACTCTAGCCCTCTTCAGACTGGCCTCTGTTGCACGATCAGAATTCATGCATCAGATATGCGTCTTAAACATGTAATAAAACACCGTACTGACAGAGTTAGCCTCTCAGAGTATGTGAGACATTTTAATAAGATCTCTTTGGAACAGCCTTGGCCAGATTATTTTCTTCATTATTATTTTCACTTTGTATATCCAGTGAGCAGGGGCTCTGGGGCTGGTTTGATCAAATCTCTTTATGAATTTGGTGGAATATACATGGACCCCTCCATGTGTAATATTGTGAAGGTCAGTCATTCCAAAGTCTGTGTGTGTGTGTGTACCTGTCAGAAACAACAGCATCCTGGCAGGAATTCGTTTAACACATTCAGAGTGTACAGAAATATGCTGTCCAACCTGTGGAAATGTGTGACTGTCATGATCCCACTTGTTTGTGCACATTTGTTCATGTTTTTTGCGATCTCGCATTCTCTCTCTTTCTTTCTGTCTCCAGCTTCGCTTTCTTCTTGATTATTGTTAACTAATCTACTAATTCACTAACGCTAGTCAGATAATTACTAACACATTAATCTGCTAACCATGTCTCATGTGATTTACTAATGAACTAATTTTAATGTTACCGCCTGCCTGTGTATTTTTGACTACTGCCTGCCGGACCTACGAGAATCGTCTGCTGTCTACGGTACTTCTGCTCCGCGGTAGAACTTTGGTTCTGACCCACGCCTGGACGTTGACTATGAGCCTGCCTGCCGTTTGTCTGTACCTTTGCTCTCGCTGACCGCTTTCCCTGGATTTCGACCATTGCTTGTGACGCCGTTTATGAGACTGTGGCGGCTGTGGCTCAGGAGGTAGAGCGGGTCATCCGCTGATCGCAGGGTTGGCGGTTCGATCCCCGGCTCCTCCTGTCCACATGTCGAAGTGCCCTTGGGCAAGACACTGAACCCCAAATTGCTCCCAATGAGCAGGCTAGCGCTTTGCATGGCAGCTGCCGCCATTGGTGTGTGTGAATGGGTGAGTGAGAGGCCATTGTAAAGCGCTTTGGAAAAAGGCGCTATATAAGTGCAGTCCATTTACCATATAAGTGCAGTCCATTTACTCTCGATTAGGTACCTGTGCTTTGATTGTGTATTCCCTGGATATTGATTACGAACTTGAACGATCCTACTAATAAAGACCCTTGCGGGTTATTTATTATATTCCACGTTTCTGAGTCATGCATTTTGGGTCCAAACCACCTTGTTCTTTCACAGACTCTCTTATTTGACCTGTGCATTTTGTATTTGAATGACAGAAAAACACACCTTGTTATGAAAGAGCACTGCAAACACGTGATGGCAAAATGAAAATCCTGGCTTTGTCTGTTATTCTTAGGCAAATTCAAAAATGTAATTTAAGTAGGTTAAATGTAATAAATCCAAGACAAATGTTCCTCAGACTAGTTTAATTCTATGATTAAACCAAGCAATTCACAAGAGGATTGCCGATTGGAGCAGAGGATTGTTTTGCTGTTGGTTTATTATTAACAACATACAACATATTTACAAAGCCAACAAACATCACTGTGCTATTTTGATCCTGAAACTATCAAGTGAGTGAAATACATAATCAGACCAGGTTGCAAGCCTATTTGGGTGTATGCTGTTTTTGTCCCTCTGAGAAATTCTACACAGTGAGCACATGAGGAACATGTTTCAGCAGGTTTTTGGGGTGGACCCCAGCATTTTTATTGCTCTCTGTGAATTAAAACCGGTCTCCTCTGATTCTGCACACCCAAGCTGCTGTGCACAAAGTTTACCTTTCTGTAAGTCAGAAGGTGGGGGATGGAGGGCCAATTGTCCCCCATTTTCAATCCCCTCACTTCTGTTTTGAACATCAGTAAGTCTCTCAGTTTAGAGTTGGTAATTCAATGCTATAAATAAAATGTTATATTTCTGAACCAATAGTATCATCTGACCACAAGAAGTCCCAACATATTTTTTTCTGTTTAGACTCCCCAACTTAAAAGCAACTTCTAGTCCACTTCAACTTCTAGGACACATTCAGAGAATTTAATTGTTTATTGGTGCAATCAGAAATACAATAACCTGAAGAAGCATTAGAAATCAAGTAAAAGCTGAGGTTTGCAACCAGTTTATTTGTTTTAGCAAACGGTAGTTTACAATGAGTATAAAGTGAGTTCTATGTTTACAGAGCAAAACCAAAGAAAGAAGGGGGGGATGGGACGGGGGGCTTCATGTAACTCCAGGATGACTCCTTGGCTTCACTAAACACCCTGGCATGTGACTATGACGTCATGAAGCCCTGCCTCAGGGGACAGATCAGACAGAGAGTCAGAGTTTCTGTGGGTAACCTGAGCATGTGATGGAGGACTCATCCCAGAGAACAATAACAATCAGGTACTTTCTATGTCTCACATGAGTTTCCTCAGGGTCAGAACTCACATCCCCCAGGCATCCCAACAAATGGTACACTCAGCCTGGACCCCCAGAACAGAGTTCAGCTGAGATGACATGTCAAGCAATAGTTTATAGCCACCAAGTTTACAGTTCTGTACTGCTTTCACTAAAAAACACCTAATAATTATTGAAATCGATTAGTATGTTCTTATCATTAAAGCATGTACTATATGTTTGAATAAAAGTTGATCAAAAATGTTTGACAATATGAAATCACAAATATTATCTAAAATTATTGAGACTTGGTTTATGTATTTACTTTGAAAAGTATTGTGTATTTCACGTATGGTTTTAAAGTGATATGACAATGAATTTTGTTTTAAAGAAAATGTAAAAAAGAAGAAACTCCTTTTCAGCCCGAAACCAAAGAATGGCTAAGTAAGAGTGTCACCCATGAACGGGTTAAGTGACTGCTGTTGCACAATGAGCAAGGAGTGTCACCCTCTGGGGGGCGGGGAATGGAGGGCATTCCTTAGAAGGGTTTTTTTCCGTTACATTCTGACAATGGCGGTTTTTGTAACTGATTTGTGTGCACATGCTAAAACACTTAATGCTGAAAAAAGAGAATTCTTAAATGTACTGCCTTTCAAATTAATTGTCTTCTTGGGATTTTATTTATTTATTTATTTATGTATTGCTTTGTGTGAAAGGCAATCATACATGTGCTGTTAATTATTACACGTAACAGTAACCATCTCTTTTTTCAAGGAAAATACCAAACAATCCAACCCTGATTATTGAGGAATTACAAGCTGTTCTGATGATGGGCTAAGCTTGCTGAAACTAAAGTTGTTTTGTTGGGGAAATAAATAAAAAAAACTGGACTAAGCTGAGTGCTTTTAAGGCAGAGGTATAAAGAGTAGATTTGGTTTTCTGTTATCATAGACTATAACACAGACCTTACTTTTTAGAGGAAGGTTTTGTATCATGCAGAGCACAACGGCTCCTTTAGCACGGCGGCTCTCTATAAGCATGGTAATGGTTACCTAGGCGCAAGTTTCTGCATGTTAGAGTCGGTTTTGTCTGTGTACGCTGGGGGAGGTGCAGTGACTCCACTGTGCAACTGTATCCACCTAAACCAGTCTGACCGGATTATACAGCCGAATTTGGTTTTCTGCAGGTGCGTTTACTATAGAGGTTCTGAACAGGCAGATTCACATCCCTGTGCAAATAGGTCATCTTTTTTCTGACACTTTGTCAGGATGTCATGTTCCATTGTCCTAAAGTGCAATCCCTTACTCAGATATGCAAAAAACAGTATCTGGATGCAGAGATTCTGTGGAAAATGTCAAACCATAAAAAACAGTCCATGTCATTGCAAAAACATGGGTGTAAAACTGGAACGTCTTATTTTGAGGCGTGAGTCCTTCGAATGCCTGGAGCATAAATAAGCACTGATAAGCTGTATTAATCCTACTGGTGTGTTTTGAAAACACCTGAAACTACTGCCAGATAGGTTGGGCCATTGTCTTATCTCAATTGATGCTCCTTGGAAATGGAAATTAGTATGTTTACCATGCAAACTCTTAAATGCTATCTCGTCCTAAATGGGGAACCTGAGTATTTCAGTATAATCAACCTGTGCAGGTCAGTTATAGTAATGAGGCTGTTGTTAATTGCAACAAACAAACCGAAAACGTGTTTGAATCAATGAATGAGACAAAAATAAGCTTGTTTGTAGCAGGCTCTCAGTGCTGTTTGTGACCCTGACGCCCCAGCCTACGGGCAGACTTCAGCATGTGTGTACATGTAAGCCTGTTTCAAACCAAGCGCAATGCAGCCAATCAGCCCTCCTGTTCTTCTTGACTTTGTGGGCGGGGAAAAGAACCTGTCTGTTCAATGCGCACATTTGAATTCTCAAAAAATAGGTACGCTCACCTGCATGTAGAATACATGCTGCAATATTGGATTCTATCCAATCAGATGCTTTACTTTATTCAAAATGTTAATATTTCCCTATAGTCAAGGCTGCTGGGATTCTGTACCGTTTTGGGTCTAATCATTTACTACCTGTAAAAAATGCTGTACACAGTAAACGTTTCAGGGTTATATAGAGATCATATGTATGGTATCCGAGTAAAAGGTAATCTATCACGTTGACTTAACACTTTTTCAGGTATTTTCCAGTGTAATCCCTGAAGTTCCCCTATGTCCCCTCTGTACCATTTCTACCACTACCCCCCCACCCCCCCCCCCCCCCCCCACCCCCCCACCCCACAACACACAGCACACTCACAGCACACAGCACAGCCTCCTTTGTGCAGGCACAGCCCCTCCCCCCCCCCATCCCCACCACGCATGCCGCATGCGCACTTTTTTTTTTTTTTTTTTAAATTCCAATTCCTATCTCCTCAGAGACTCAGAACAATCTGCAGAGATTTTTTTTTTTTTGACTTGAAGGCTGGTGGTGCTTTTTCCCTTTGTTTTTCTGTTTAATTTTGGAAGAACATTTTTAGGTCAACAGCTCTAAAATACATGATACAAAAAAAAAAAAAATAAAAAAAAATATATAATTTGTGTGCCTTGTGCCCCTAACTCAGACGACCAGACTTGACTATAGTCAGAAAACAAACAACCACAGAACATACATAGAGACTCTCAAAAAAAAAAAAGTGTGGGGAAAAAAAAAAAAAATGATGATAATATCAAACAAAAAAATAGTAATGTCTAAATCTCTTCTTCTCTGTGTGACGAAAAGGGTTTGTAAATTATATTAAATGTGTATTATAGAAAAATTACTTTATCTTGAGTGTGAATTTATTTAGAAGTAAATGTCACGTTGAGACTAAGAAGTATTTTTGTCATGCACAAAGTTACAGTTTTTCTCAATTGATTTGGAAAATTTCTCAATTGATTTGGAAAAAGGTCTATGCTCTCAAAACAGTTAACACAGCCATCTAAACAGACTAACATTTTCCAAAACAGCCCAATCCCACTGCTAAATAAAGTATTGCTTTAATTTCAGATAACAACTTTCTAAAAAATTTATATTGACATCAAACCTATACACACGTGTCATCTATTGATTAGATAATATATTCAGCTATACAGTGGCGGGCTTAGTCATTTTGGGGCCCAAGGCAAACACAGGCATGGGGCCCTCACACATCCCTTGCTCTCCCCCCTTTTCAATCCTTATTTATCTAAGAAAGATCCGTTGTGATACATGTATCATCATCATCATCATCATTGCTGCTGGAGCAATCTAGGTTGGCACTGCCAGCAGCAGAAATGGGTAACGTTAGCTCCTCTTCGCTAGCATTAGCAATGCTAACAACACTAGTGCTAGTGCTAGCAGTCTCAGACTGACTCTGCTCTTCATTAGTGGCATCTGTACTACTACTAGCTGCCGTGAAAAATGTAGCTAGCTTTGGTAGTTTTGCACAAACTTTTTACTTTCCTCCTGCTTCCTCCTTTTCTCAGCACCGCTTGGGTAGCTTCGCTTCAATTTCACTTTTTAATAATCGCGCCGAGCTGAAACACGAATTGGCTACTGAATCATTTCCGCAGACGGTTCATCATGGAATAGTCCAATGTAGTGGGGACTGGGGGAGGGGGAGGGGGGCCGGAATAAGACACAAATGAATTAGGCATTCTGATGCCATTTCGCGCATGAATTTTTAGAAAGACATAATTAATTATTGGGGGGGGGGACGACGTTTATGAGGCATTTAACGGGGCCCTTCGTAGTATGGGGTCAGCTTGGGGCCCCAGGCAATTGCCGACCTTTGCCTAATGGGTAAGACCGCCTCTGCAGCTATATCCACACAGGAGTACAAATGCTAAAATGTGTTTATCAGAACGTTCAGCCATCCCTTTTTTCATGAACTGGTATTTTTCTTTTTACCATAATTTGTTGATGAACAATGCTTTTCTTATGCAAAACATAATTTTTACATGTGGAAAGTGTGTCAATTCTGGTAATATCTATCATGTTTGTCTATTTACGTACAGTAAAAAAGTAGAGATATTGATTTACACATGAAATCTCTTCAAAAGAAAAAACCACAAACATGATTACTGTTGTGACCAATGACTTTATTCATCATCCACCCTTTCATTTCTGCCAGGCCAGTGCATTTCATTTACATCACAGAGTATGTTTTCTCTGGCCATGCACCTAGGGAAAAAGCGCTGTGAGTGCCGGATCCATCCCTGGCAGGCATCAGCATCTATATCGCCACAGGCCCCCTCCATGGCCTGGAGGAGTGTTGCCCTTTCATATGGGTTGCAGTCGTACACCTTCCTGTAATGGGTTTATTGATGGTTCAGAGATTCAAACGCAAAGGTGGGAAGATCAGAACAAGTCAGCTCACAACCGCAAAGACCAATAATTAGGGGGAGAAAATAATATTAGGAAGAAAGAAAAGGCATGAAACTAATTCCTTAAGGCTAACAGCCAAAACGAAAATAAACCCACAAAGCGGGCGAAGTACTAAAACGAACAGAATACCAGCTAAATGTCTCGAGCTCACGTAATGACCTAAAAACGGGAAACTTAGTAAAACAAAAGAACACTCTCGGCTACCGTAGCTCAAAGCCAGTACAGTGTAAAATCAAAACAAAAGTACAAAGAAAAACTGCCTCCGAGAGAACAGCAAAGTACAAAATAGATAGCATGAAACACTAACAGGCGGAAAACAATCCTATACCCGATTAAGTAGCTATAGCAAGTCCCCCCAAGATGCCTTGAAGCTGTGATCGCTGCCAAAGGTGCAGCAACCAAGTATTAGGCTAAGGGTGTGTACAGATATTTAACCCCTAAATAACCTATTTTTGTCAGTAAAATAAAAGTGCATATTTTCTAAAAACCTGTTTTCACTTCGTCATTATTGTGTGTAGATGTTTGAGGCAAAAAATTAACTCAATCTATTGTAGTATAAGTCTGTAACATAATAAAACGTGGAGAAGGTGAAAGGGGTGTGCAGACTTTCCGGCTTGACTGTACATGCTTACACACATAATGGAATGTATTTTCCAATTCAGGCACACACAGTGAATATTGTGGGCCACACACACACACACACAAGCACACACATGCACACACACACACACACACACACACACACACACACACACACACACACACACACACACACACACAGCTTTTTGGGGTTAAGTGTCTTGCTCAAGGGCACAACGGTAGGCGTTCTAGTCGCATCTAGTTGTTGATCTGGCAACCCTCCAGTCACCAACTCACACCTTGTCAGTTTTTTTCCCCCCGCCCGTCTGGCTCGGGAACTCGAACCGGCTGCTAGACCTCGTCTCTAGCCATTGGGCTACATACTGCATTGTGTGTTGTACACAATGTGCAGCCATTTACAATACATTTTACTGTGTGACTCAAATGATTCACAATTGCAATGGCCACTTACCTGTTTTTTTCTGGAACGTGTGAATGATTGAAGCCACTGTAGATCTGTTCACATTAGGCTGAACTCTCTCTCCAGCCTCTCTCAGGGAAAGACCACGATTGCTAACAAAGTCAATCAAAGTTTCTCTCAAGTCATTTCTTTGTACAAAAACTCAATGAATTAGATTGAAATGGATTTAGATATGTTTTTAATAAACAATGATAAAGTTGAAGGAAAGCCAAACACAGTGGTATACCAGGAGTGTTTAAAAACATTACTAAAACCTTGGCCACACTGATCAGAAACCAAATGCTTGCTAGTGTGAATATTGTCAAGTGAGGCCCTTATTGTTAAGCGAGGGGGCATCTGTCAAGCTTCTATTATCAAAGCAGATTTCCGGAGTCTGTGGCCTGTTGTTTACGCTGATCGATCACTTTGATGGTGGAGGAGTGCTGTTTGTACTAGCTGATAGTGCCTGTGGGCAGGTCATCTCAGACAAATACCGATTTACTAATTTAGTTGGACACAAACTGAAGACTCACCTTGTCAGGCCCCCCAACCCTAACCTTGTTTAGGTGTTTAACTTAACACTTGTTGTAGCTTTTAACGTGCTGTTATTGTAATAATAGTGTAATAATAGATATTTTGAAAATGGCAGCCATTGGTTTGATCAGCTACTTTGTACAGTTACTGGTTATGAATGTGCCAACTGTATAAGAAAATGTGTCAGGGCGGCAGTGTAGTACAGTGGTTAAGGAACTGGGTTTGTAACCGAAAGGTCGCAGGTTCGAGTCCCACGTAGGACACTGCCGTTGTACCCCTGAGCAAGGTACTTCACCTGAATTGCTTCAGTATATATCCAGCTGTAAATGGATACTATGTATAAATGCAAAAATGCTGTGTAAGTCGCTCTGGATAAGAGCGTCTGCTAAATGCCTATAATGTAAAAAATTTAATGTAATGTCAGTCATGTAATGCAATGCTTGATAGAATCTGTGGGAGGAAGTATTATTATTATTATTATTATTATTATTATTATTATTTGTAGTAGTAGTAGTATACATTTTATTTGTACAACACTTTTCATAGTACTCAAAGCTTTTTACAGAAAGGTAAATAAATATAAATCTCATTTATACTATGGGAATTTAATAATCTGTACTTTCTGTAATAATCTGTGAAATCCACACTTTTTTTGCCACACATTGGATAAGCTCCAGGAAGATCTTCAGACAGGTCATTTAGTGACAGTTCCTGGGATACTTTTTAATTCTTAATTTCATATTTTACAGAATCAGGAAAATAATCATAAAACAATTAATGAGTGAACCATTATCAACCTTTGACTGGAACCTGAATCAAGACAAAACAAGTTGAGAGAGACAGATGGCTTACAGGGTGGTGCATATTAATCAGGGGGGAAAATTCTTTAAAAATGAGTACCTGCACGCCTATCTGCCTCTTGAACAGGCTGGATTTCAGCCATCTTTATTTGGAATATAGAAATATTCTTTTGCATATGATGTTGTCTTTGCATGCACTGGGGTGTGTCCAATAAGTATGATGTTATGCAACCTGGGAACTGTTTTTTAATGCTGAATGGGTTCTTTGCCAAGTGTTCATTCTTGCCAAGTGTATAAGTGTTCCACCTGTATTTTGTACACTTATTTTTATTGCAGTTTGGTGGAAGTGGCAGAGATATGAAGAGAGAAATGATTGGTTCTTGTGCTTTACAGAAACCAAAACTCCCGTAACCAGTGTGAGGCACCAGCTGAACTTTTTGTGATAGAGACGGACTGCCTCCACATTTTTACAGACAAAGTACTGATAAGAGTTTGACTAATTTCTGCAGAAACCTATGAACAGCAAGACAGTGAAGAAAACATGCTCACCACATAGCACGGCTTCAGCATTTCCATTCCAACAGCCCCCCCGCCCCCATTAACAGAACACAACCTGACACCAAACCTGCATGAGTGCTTCCTGTTCTCTTCACAAAGGACACCTCGTGTCCACAGACTACAGGCACTCAAATGGATTGTATCACAGCCAGATGTGAAGTCTGGTTACTTCCACGTTTGCTTAATTTAGAATTGACTGTAAAAACATACACAGACATTTCTAAAATAACCAAGCTATAATATTTATTATAAAATTATTTTATTGTTGGTTTGTTCTGCCTCTTGTTGCTAAACATTGGTCTCTGCTTTGTGTGTCTCCAGCTGAAACATGAAAAATGCTGTAACAGTAAGCTAAAATTAACTCAGTCCATAGACTGTGCAGGGTATTGAATAACAGGTCTAGGATCATAATGCAAGGGCAGCACAGCTCTTATAAAATCTTTTGTTAAATAAATGTATTTAGATTGTTGAGAGCCAGCATTTTCTATAATCTTCCAGTATGTGCAAATTTATTTAACAAGCAGACCTAGCATACAGCATCTCCCCTCTGATTGTTTAGCCATTTTGCTTGTACCGTTTTGTATAGAATGAAGACTGAATGTTCAGTGGTGCGCTCAGTGAACATGACTTGCAATGCCTGCATTTCCTGAAATTTGTCACTTACCCAGAACTGCTACAGACCTAACTAATTACCAAACACAAAACTCATGTTCTTGAATAGGCAGATCCACATTGTCTGTTTTCTCAATTTTAATGCAAACCTCCAAATGGAGAATGATGAATAACATGCAGTAAAACATATAGGAACTTCACTGTCACATTGCTTTAGCATGTCAGGGCGCAGTGTGGCAATTTAACTCTTAATGTCACTGGCTACTGAAGTACACTCTAAAGAGAAGCACTTTTGCAACAGTGTGAGCGTTTGTATACCCTGTCTGCAGACTGCAGCAACTACACACAAAACAAGCACAGTAGTCGGCAAAAAAAAGATAGGAAAATTAAGTCATTTTGTGGTGACTTCCATGATTGCACAATACTTAACTTGTTATATTTGTCCTAGTTGTGAAGCATGCATACTTTAAAATTAAATGACTGGAAAATAGTTGCATGTAGCATACTTTATCTAGGGTGTCTGAGGCCAGTTGTACTGCTTAATTTATTTTTTACCTGATAATAAAGTGATTGATTAATGAAGAGGCCACTTCCACCTGGTGTTCCAGGTGTATGTACCCTCCCTAATTACCGGGGAAGAATAAAAACCAGCAGTACTACTGCGTTTCAGTATCCCTGCCTTAGGCAACTCTCTTTTCAGTACTTTGTACCTGTGGTTTTCATTTTATACAGCCTTCCTGTCTCTTCTTTAGTAAGAATGTCAATAATATTGGAGTGCACTATATATTTGTTCTAAGTTTAAATTAGTAAGCAATAAAATAAATATACTACTACTGAAAACTATTTCAGGTACTGAATATGGATTGTGCCAGAGCAGGGTGATACAGATTTGACTAGCATCAAATTGAAAAGAAACCGTGGATAAAATAATTCAAAAACAGTGATTTTCTTTGAGTTCAGGACCAATTTAAATGGAGCTCCGGATTCATCACAGAGAATTAGTGGTGTCCTGAACAGTAGTTCTGGTGGTAGATAAACGGTGGGTCATTATCTCTGAGAAAGATCCATAGTTTTTTCAGAGAGATAGCTTGTCTCTAATGTTTTTTTGTGTTTGCAATCATGAAGAGAAACCTTTTCCATAACTCACACAACACTTTTATATTATGTAGGATTATTTCAAGATTAGAAAGGGGAATTGAACCGGGTCTTTTTGTTACATATTTTCAAGTGGTTTCCAATTCCTTGACTGAATATTTGGACTGTGGATTTGTTCCATGTCCATGAAAAACCATAAAAAACAATCAGACGGGTTTTACATTTTAAAATATGAAACAGAGGTGTCCCCACTAACATGCATATTATTTTTCCTATGTCAGTCATGACGCCTCCCGTCACCCTCACATCAAGTGTTTATAACTTGCAAATCAGACTGTACTAGCCTGAAACACAGATAAAAAATATTGCTAAATTGACTCCAAAATGACACCCAGTCACCTACTGCCACCTTGTGTATCATGCTGCGTTACATCCTGTGGTTTGCGCAAAGATACAAGATCTTTGTTGTGTTTTTCTTTCTGTGGCGCAGAGAGCTCTCTCATACCAACTGCATAAGCCTGAGTTGATCCACTTTCTTAAAGAGAAAATGTGTAATATAACCTTTTGTCTCCCATCAAGAGTGTAAGAGAGTCACAAAACTTCATGAAAGGGATCAGATGTAAAGATCCTGTCACAGGTGACACTGTGGTTCGGTGCTCAGTGCAAAAGCAATGTTAAACTGCAATTTAAAATCTAGGTGTGGCACTAGCATTGTTCCCTTGAGCTAATCACTTAACATTGCTCCTCTTAATATTCTGATCACTTCATTGATATGTGAAATATAAAGCTCTTGATGAGACCACCTGCAAAGGAAAATAAGTACACCAAGTTAGTCTCCATATTCAAGTAAACAAGCCAAAAAAAATTCTTTAGAAAGAGTCTGATCAAAAAGTTCCACAAAAGGGGTAATTCATACCCATGACACACACTGTTAGCAACAGTAACGGCGCAAGATAAAACCGTGACATGTGAATTTATGGAGGGATTCATTCACCAAGTCCAAATGGATTTCAGCAAAAAAACTCCCGAAGGACAGGTTGTTTATTGACCATAAATCTGCTCCACCATTTTGCTGGCAGAGCCCCCCACTGCTCCACACAATGGCCTGCGCTGCTCTCCTCCCATCAGCCAGCACAGGGGCACCAACCTGCCAACAAACACTTCTGTTTTTACAGAAGCTGGTTTAAGCCAGCTACCAAAAACCAAATAGGGCGCAGGCTAGAAACTCTGGACTTTGGTAAGAGCTGGAAACCAAGAAACACAGAGTTGTGTTTCTGTAAAACGTCTCTAAGCCAAGGAGTACCAAACGACTGCTCCTTAGGTAAACACACCAGTGCTTTTGTGAATCTACTTCCTTATCTATATCTAATTCATATACAGTCCTTGTGTTCACTGAAAGTGCTTTAATCTTTAAATGTTATATTAACTGAAGTACAACATTTGTATGCAGATAGATCTATTTGCATGTGTATTTTACCATAGCAAAGCTATGGGCTGAAAGGCTTGAGAAACAAAAAACAGAAGATGGGAAACAGAACATGAACTCTGCCAACTGAAACTGGTTTGTCTACTCCCTCTGAAAGAGGACAGCTAACAGAAACTCAATTTGCATGACCTTCCCCAGGGGAGGGGGATGAACATATAGGTAGATCAGATATCAGGAAGACCAACAGATGTCGAAGTTTGTTTCACTCCATTTGTACCATGAGAGTAACTCTTACTCTCTAAAAACAAATCCTATTTTAGGTGCATTTTTTATTTTTAAAGTCAGTATATATATATAAACAGATGATAAAAAAGGACTACAAAAAAATCTAGTTATGAAATGAACTCCAAAAGAAAATAAATATTAAACGTGTAAGTGAAAGATTTTTTAAAAAGTCCAGCCAGACTGGGTGTAATGGATATCCAGTAGGGGTGTAACAGTATACAAAAATATTGGTTTGTTCGTTTGTTTTGAATTAACAGTTCATATCATTTTTGGCACAGCAGAAAAAAAAATTTACGTGAAAAAAAATGAATGTGAGATATAAAAGTGCCTTTCATTTATTAAAATATAACAGTGGAAAACTGGCCATAATTTCTGAAAAAATAAGACATATTATGCTAAGTCATCAGTGAGCGAGTCAGCAAAGGTTTTGCACTTTGTATTAAAAGCAAAACTATAATTGTTTGGTTCGCAATGCGTCCCAAACCGAAGGTAAGAGGACATTTTTTTCAGCCTCGGGTGTCTTAGTATTATTCCCTGATTTGGTGTTTTGATGATGGTGGTGGAGAGCGCTCTCTAACACATCGCTCCAAAATCTCCCATAGGTGTTCAATTGGGTTGATATCTGGTGACTGCAAAGGCCATAGCATATGAATCACATCATTTTCATACTCATCAAACCATTCAGTGACCCCTTGTGCCCTGTGGATGGGGGCATCGTCATCCTGGAAGAGACCACTATCAGGATAGAAATGTTTCATCATAGAATTGATCACTCAGAATAACTTTGTATTGATTTTCAGGGACCCTTCCCTCTAAGGGGACAAGTGGACCTAAGCCACCGGACCCCCTCACTGTAGGGGTTTTATCTTTAATTAGACACCCGTCTGTATATATATGTGTGTGTGTGTGTTTGTGTGTGTGAGAGAGAGAGAGAGAGAGAGAGAGAGCGAGAAAGAGAAAGGGAGAGAAGAGAAAGAGATTGGTTGTCTTCTTATAAAGTATGGCATAGCGGTATTATATGTGCAAAGCTTTCTATTGCTACTTCACTGAGTAAACACCGTGTATTCAATAAAAATAATCAAATACGGCTTAACTGATTAGACCAATATATCTCTTCTCAAACGACAAATTAATAACAATGAATAAATGTTATCTTATCGTGGGTATCCACAATTGCTTGTTACTTTTGTGAATGACCATGCTTAACTGATATGAGAATATGTTCCCAAGATAATGTGTAATAGTAACCATAAAAAAGCCTCACATTATTTCTCTTGTATACATGAGGATGATACATTCTAGAGACTGTGCTGTATGAAATTATAATAAGAATCACTATCAACATTATAACCTAATAGCTAATAAAGCTATTCCAAAACTCACGTGGACGTTCTTCATGTAAGACTAACTACAAGTAAACAAGAAAGATTATGACACTTTATGTAAAACTCATATAAAAAAGTGGTATACCAGAAAAAGTTTATGTAATGAATACTCCAATTGGTTGATGACTTGGAATTTTTGCCTAAACTTTTATGTTCACATGTTTGTAAGTTACTCTGGATAGGGGCATCTTCTAAACGTATGGGCTGTAAAATGACATTTAAAACCAGATATTCCTATCCTGCCCTAAGGTCCGGGAGATAGGCTGTTACACAGTGATCACAGGCCTGGTCACCCAGGGAAACG
Organism: Ilyophis sp. 1 JC-2022; assembly: GCA_022702515.1. Taxonomy (NCBI): domain Eukaryota; kingdom Metazoa; phylum Chordata; class Actinopteri; order Anguilliformes; family Synaphobranchidae; genus Ilyophis; species Ilyophis sp. 1 JC-2022. The sequence continues at coordinate 53,137,859 of CM040401.1, read as the reverse complement.
GAGCCATGAGCACGGAACGCTGAGCAGGCCAGATCTGGACTCTTCTGCAGAGTTACTAACGGATCTTAAGCTTTTTACAATCCCTTAAACCAAGACCGTAACCATGTATATGGCCGAGGTGGGGGTGGAGTGTGAGGGGAGTGTTAATGAGCACATGTCTGCAGTAATACTACATGAATATTTAAGTCAGAACTTCTATTGATTTAAATATATCTTTAATTGCCAAAGAAAATTGCAATTGCCAAAAAAAATGTATTATGGCTTTCTCTAAATTATGTATCCTGAAATTAAGTAGTAAGTCAACCACATTAACCTCAGGAATCTATGTATTGTAATATGAAGAAAAGTCTAGATGTTGAGTCTATGGTTCAGTGAATAGTTTATTTGCATATGACAGAATTTAAAGAAAAATATAATTTGCATATGACAGTAGCTAAACTTTTGTCAATAACAAAGAAAAAAATATAAAAGCTCCATTCATGATATTTTACACTTTTTCCAAACAAAGGTTTGGAAGAAGATCCAGTCGTTAGCTTAATACCTTCCTTGTTTTGTTCTTGTGCCCATAACTGTCCCACTTACTTCTGAAGCGTGCGTACATAAACAAACTGTGCAGCAAAAAAGCTAGTTGCTAGTTCTCAGTTTTTCAAAATCAAATCAATCAAAAATTGCTTCAAAAGTTTCAAATGTACGGTTCTTTATGTTGTGATTTTGTATATCGGCATAATCTGTGTTGTTTGCATTCGTTTATGTGCTAATGGTGTGCTTTTGAGACCTGTTTCGCCATGCAATGGGAGTGAGTCGAGAGAGAAAAAATGCCATGAAGGTGAGCTTGAATATTACGACTCATATCGGGGCCAGGTAGCTATACAACATTATGTTCTAACAAAGTTCAGTATGCCTTTCTTTAATAGGGTTAACCAGGGTTCTGTTCTGAATACTTGTTTTCTATGTTATTGAAGATACTGAATTTTCTAATGAAAAGATTATTACACCCCCTCCAGACACTCACACACACACACACACACACACACACACACAGACACACAAAGATGGGGGGAACACACTACAGAAAACAAAGACTGCAATTGTCAGGATGCTCACTCAGGGCTTCTGTTCCTAAATCTCATTGAGAGAATGATTCAGCGCTTTTTATGCAAGGTTAATGAAACTAAATGGCTAAGCCAAGAAAGCTACAGTGCCTTCATTCCAGAACAATAAACCTTTCAGAAGACTGTTTCAGGTGGAAAGATTCACAATACTTGCCGGTCTAATATATTGAATATAGAATAGCAATCAACCTATTATGTATTATAGCCAAATAACACATTTTACTATCTGATGTCATCACCTGTGTTTACGTTTGATCATTGTGATCTTGAGATCATGTTTCAGTACCTAAAGTGAACCAATAATAATACAGGGAATGATGTCAGTTTCTGATATGATATAATATCATACGTTTTGCATGTGAATTTACAAAAAAACTATTTGAATGAGCATCCGGTTCTTTGAGAGGCTAAACAAGGACAAAGTAAATGTTCAATGGAGATAAAACGTAATTGGAACAATTGGCTAAGTTGTTAAGGTTTTGTAATGTATAGCCTCTTCTTTTGCATTTGTCATATAACTCAATTCCTCCTCTTGGAGGAAGTATATTTATTAAAGTATTATTAAAGTATAATTGTGAATGAGGTATAAGAGGGTTATTTCTTAATTTGATCTTGCTTCAGTGTATAATGCCCTCTTAAACTGACTCCACCTTCCATCTTCTAAGCAGTATAAAGAAGGTAGAATCAGTTTCTCCCTGTCTTTCTCCCCTCTCTCTCTCTCCTTGGCTCATTCTTTTTCTCCCCAGACACATATTCAGCACACCAAGCAAGGGGAGATCCAATATCTCCTTAATCTAGAAGAGAGAACCTGAGAGCACAGAGAGAGTCTGATTCTGTGAGCCCAGGCTGGGAGTGCAAGAACCTAGCATGTATTCTGCAGGCCTGGAGATACTGGGGATGACTCTGTCGGTGGCCGGGTGGCTGGGGGTTATGGTGGCCTGTTTCCTGCCCATGTGGAGGGTGGCGGCCTTTGTGGGGCAGAACATTGTAATTGCCCAGGTGATCTGGGAGGGCCTGTGGATGGACTGCGTGGTGCAGAGCACCGGCCAGATGCACTGCAAGGTGTACGACTCAATGCTGGGTCTGCCGGAGGACCTACAGGCGTCCCGCGCCCTCACTATCGTCTCCATGCTCCTGTGCGTGGTGGGCATCATCCTGTCTGTGGCGGGCGCCAAGTGCACCAACTGCACGGAGGACGTGGCCAGCAAGCCCCGCATCGTCCTCAGCGCCGGCATGGTCTTCATCACCGGCGGCCTTCTGCAGCTGGTGGCCATATCCTGGACTGCCAACGTCATTGTGGCTGACTTCTACAACCCGCTGTTGGGGGACACCCAGAAGAGGGAGTTCGGAAACTCGCTGTACTTTGGATGGGGAGCATCCTCCCTCTTGATTTTAGGGGGTACGCTCCTCTGCTGCTCCTGCCCAACCAGGGCTCAGGACTGCGCGGCGACCAGAGCGGATTACCTCGCCGCCAAGCCGGCATCCGCCGCTGGACGCAACCACAAGGACTACGTGTGAGTGCATTACAGAGGTGTCGACACCCCCTTCTTTTCTCTCCTCTGGGGGTTCTGAACAGCTCGCAACGGGTTCAGCTCGGGAGAGAACTGCCTCTGAAACAAAACACAGCCGTTACCAAAGCCGTTTCCCCAAATAGCCACTAAAGCTGATATATCACACAAACACGTGGACAGACACAGTGAGGTTATGTGAATTCAAATGACCAAATGCAAGCTTCACCATGTATGTATTTATAGCCAAAAAGTAAAATAAATGCATAAAAAATAGTACTCCAAAGAAAGGTAATTTACAGATTTAGTTGAATATTTTTGAAAGTTCCAGATATTTTAGAAGTTTTAACACATACAAGATGCACAGCAGATATTGACAGAGAAATGGAAAAAATCTAAAAAGATAAATTTATTGTACATTTGTAATATTTTTCAAAAGCAGAATATGTATCCAGGTTTGTATGCTTCTGGACATTTATTATATTCCAATATTGAACAGGGAATTCTTTCCTTCCCCTGGATTCAACATTTACCTTGAACTTTGTCTCAATTAAAGGTTTGCCAAGTTTAGCCATGTCAATTGCTAAATAACAAAGTATTGTCAATAACAAAGTAAGAATGACTGTTTATTGAATCCAATGTTTGTCTTTTTGAATCTGATATATTCTATCGATGAAACACCACATTCATTTGGTATTGTATTTTTTAGTGTGCAGCAGGTACTATGCATATTAATTAAATGATTTTCTAAGCAGGTCTAGCAGAGAGACATTAATCCTATATGTATGACAACACATAACATTTTGCAGCATGAACACATTGTGTATTGCATAGAATAGACATACTTAAATGTTATAAACAATATTTATGGATATGGTTTATTTTTTATCATCTTCAACTGTGAATCCATTTCATAAATCATTAAAAAATAAATTGCAATGAGTTATGAATTGAAATGTAAATAATTTATATTCTGTATCTAATTGACTTTTGTTGGTTGGTTTCAATAAACTGCTTTGTTGCACAGTCGACCAAATAGCTTACTGTAAAGATGTATGTAAAGATCAGTTAATGGTCTTTAAACAACTTAATTTGTATCTGTTTCAGAAATGACTTCACTTTTTTAAGTATATTGTTTTTTATATATATACTGTACATGGTATATAATACTATAAGAGCAACAACAGTACAAATAGACATTCAATAAAATAAATACAATCTTTACAATCAGTAAAAATATACTTTACTTAAATGTGCTTTTAAAGTTGGTGATATTGTGTGTTTTATTAGTGTGGAAGGGATTCTGTGAGTATAAGTCCACATACTAAATTGTTTAATTCAGAACACAATGTTAGAATATATTGAAATATTTATAAATAGTGACCTTTTTACATTTTCCCTCTCTGTTTAACCATAAAAACCTTCCACAGTGAAGACAAAATTCCCAGTTACTCATTTACTGAAAGCTCTGTTGTGCAGAAATGGCTTCAAAGGGTCATTTGAGATTTTTTATTGGCTGTAGTAAAAAATATGACCCCTCTCGGCTGAAAGAAAATAACCGGCAATAACCCTGAAATACACAAACATTACCTGAAATACACAAACATTACACATGAAATACACAAACATTACACATGAAATACACAAACATTACATGAAATACACAAACATTACATGAAATACACAAACATTACATGAAATACACAAACATTACATGAAATACACAAACATTACCTGAAATACACAAACATTACATGAAATACACAAACATTACATGAAATACACAAACATTACATGAAATACACAAACATTACATGAAATACACAAACATTACATGAAATACACAAACATTACCTGAAATACACAAACATTACATGAAATACACAAACATTACATGAAATACACAAACATTACATGAAATACACAAACATTACATGAAATACACAAACATTACATGAAATACACATGGGTCAAGGAAGAGGATCTGGACACGGAAGAATTAAAACATCAGGCAATCTAAATGATGTGAGGTCCTGCATGCCAGTTTGTTTTAATCGTTTTATGAAAAAAAGCCCATCTGAAGGCACTGCTAGGTATGTTCTGCATTGTCAGGCTCTCATGGCACAGGACCTCCCATTGACCAAGTTCTGCACAGTGGGTCACTGTGTTTTGAGAAATACCTGATACAAAGTTCAAACTGTTATCAACAGCTGAAATCTACCCAACTCCAGAATGCACCAACCCCCTCCTCAACAGAGATCAGTAGGGTTTCGTTTTCAGTTCAAATCTGAGTTTCAACAATGTTCCATTGTCTGGGGGCCTATCGCGTGTGTGTTTGTGTGTGTGTGTGTGTGTGTGTGTGTGTGTGTGTGCGCGCGTGTGCGTGTGCGTGTGTGTGTGCATCATTTAGTGTGATTGTAGTTAACAAAATTTAGACCATTTGTGGACCATTTAATCTGTTGAGCTGGTACTGCAGTACCCCCAATTACAAATTATTTTGTTATGAAGTGTATAATATGTACACAAAAGTATGCTCGCCCTTCAAAGAGGAAAATTGCATCAATTAACTTTATTTATTGATAATGTACTTCAGCCTGTGCTGGATATCCAAGATGTCCAACTGACGTACTCAGGGTGGGTTATGCCATCTGTAGTCAAATAGCACAAAAGGACTAGCCCTGCAGCAGGTTACTGCATCTAGCAGTAACAGTATACTCTGCACATCATAGATAAAAGCAGGAGGGTTAATTCTAGGAGCATTTCCATGGGATTATTTTGACCTGTTGAATTCTGATAGGGACTGTAGGCAAATGGTGGAGTTTTGTCATCTACCTTTTGTCAGCAATGTCAAAAGCACACCGGAAACCAGTGAATTCACCTGAGCATGTTTGAGAGCTCAAAGTATAAAGTTTTTGTGTGTGTCCTAGCAAGAGAATCATCACTGTATCTATTCTCGGCATGTAGTTTTTGAGGGAATGTCACATGGATAAAATACCTTTCAAAGCTCACTGGGTAGCTAGCATTTAAATAACTTATTTCAGACCTTTTAAAAACTTAACAATTTAATATACCTTTTTGTTCCCTTGTTTTGCATTTGTAGTCCGACTTTGTTATTGGCCTTGCTGAACTGGACAATGGAACCTTTCACACATTAAACTCATGTCACAACTCCAAAAATGGCCACCATGCTACAGATAAATACACTGGTGTGAAAAAGGTATTACTAATGAGATTAGACTGAAGACCTAATGTCCTTGAAGGCCATCTGTGACTAGTGATAACAGGGTCACCTACACATCACCTAATGAGGCAACATCACCCACCCTTGGCTGCCTTACACACACACACACACACACACACACACACACACACACACACACACACACACACACACACACTCACACACATTCCGTTTTTTCCAATGCTTACAAGCAAATAGAAAAAAAAGATAAGTATTCTCTTCCTTCAATCCATCTTACATGGAAAGCTTTTACACAGACAGATGCTGTGTACACAGACAAACACTATAGATTCGATCACCTTTTTTATCAGTTCATTTTCAGTAATGGAAACATTACACATTTAGGGGACAGTAAACAAAGAAGGCTTTACCACCTTGTATCACCTTGAAAAATCCCCACACCCCACCCCCAACCAAAAACCCATTTTTTGTACGCCACTGGGTTCAGCCAGCCCACCGAAATGTTTTGAGGGTAAAAAATCTTAACTATGATTAATGGCATGAAAATGCTGTCTAATGTTCAGTATTACTTGACAGCGCCAAATAACCTTGCCTGGGTGCAGCAACAGGGCAGCATACCTTGGCATTGCTACCGGCCAGAAAACCTTGCACCGTTGTTGTTACGCAGATGATATTGAGTTTATTCCTTCAAGGTCTATCTGACAAAACACAGTGAAATTAAAGGAGGTAACAATAATGGAGGCTGAAAAATACAGCATTTGTCAGCACTGTGGAAGAAGTCAATTGGATAAAAATCCGAAAAGGGCGAGGTGTACGTGATGCTTTTCCCTTAATAATTACCTGTTCAAGTCGAGATTACAGTGATGCAGGCCCAACCTCCCTGTTAACCGTTAACAATCTACAAACCGAAGCCTGGCCATTTATTCACTCTTCCAATCCAATAAAAAAGAACTACTATGGGCAAAAGGTTAACTTATAAAACTGCTGCCTTTATGAGCAATGATAGTTAAGAATACGTTGAAAGGGCTTTCGCCAATCCCCACATGATGCTGGCTGTAGGCGACTCCACCTCCTATTTGCTGAGAGCTATAAAAATTGTGGTGGGCAGTTTCTCAACAGCAGATGGTACTGAACACACGCGCACCCACACAGCCACACGCACATACTAAAAAACATTCCTTTGGGATTCTAAAAGTTGAGGAAAGCTGTTGAAGAACCACCGGAGTTGAGAATGCCTGCCGCCGGTCTAGAGATATTGGGGGTAACGTTGGCGGTGCTTGGGTGGGTAGTCAGCATCTTGGCCTGTGCCCTCCCTATGTGGAGGGTGACGGCTTTCATCGGGGTCAACATTGTGACGGCGCAGACCGTGTGGGAGGGCATCTGGATGAACTGCGTGGTGCAGAGCACGGGACAGATGCAGTGCAAGGTGTACGACTCCATGCTGGCTCTGCCCCAGGACCTGCAGGCAGCCCGCGCACTCGAGGTCATGGCCATAATTATTGGGATCCTGGCCCTGCTGGTCTCTATTGTGGGGGCCAAGTGTACCAACTGCGTGGAGGATGAGGTAACCAAGGCCAAGGTGATGATCACGTCGGGGGTCTCCTTCATCATCGCCGCGGTGATGCAGCTCATTCCGGTATGCTGGTCCGCTCACACTATCATCATGGAGTTCTACAACCCCCTGGTCCTGGAGTCACAGAAGAGGGAGATTGGCGCATCGCTGTACCTAGGCTGGGCCGCCGCGGCCCTTCTGCTCATCGGGGGAAGCATCCTGTGCTGTAGCTGCCCGCCCCGGACGGAGGTGAAGTACGCTCCTCCGAGCCGAATGGCCTACTCTGTCAACAGGTCTATGGCTCCTAGCACTTACGACAGGAAGGACTATGTCTGAAACTCATTTATTTTTTAAACTAGTCATTTTTTATTGTTAGTATTATTATTTGGTTTTGCTTTGTGCTTTTTTCTGCAATTCTTCTTATCACAATTTCCGGAAATGGAACTGAAAGAAAATGGAGGGCAACACCTCCATGGGAGAAAAAGCAGAAGTCTGAAGTAATAATCCAGAATCAAGTTTACTCTACCATACATTGTCAAAATAGTCTTTCTCTTCTGTTAGAACCTATAATGCCAAGTGAATATTTATTGGGTGCTTAGCTTAATTTTTTCTATCTTAGTAATAATATCTAGAATCAAAAGTGCAATATCACAGATGATATATGTAACATATTATTATATTATTGTTATTTTTGTACCAGGCTGTATATGTAAACTTTTTAGGGTAGTTGATAATATTTTACTTTGGCATATTGAACATTTCTGGAACAATTTCAATGGATAATGTAGACAGCTCATATTGAATGCACATTGTTATTGTTTGTTTGTTTGCTTGTTTTTTTGAGTTGTTAAGACAGTGAACTGTGACAGTAAAAGGTGTATATATTAAAACTTTTTTACTTTCTGCAATCATCCTGTTTTTTGGCACTCTTTCACCCCATAATACAATGCAATCTCATAGGTCTACATTCGTCTCCTCATCGAAAATCCAATTCAAATTTCAAATTTAAAGTCCTGTAAGATGTTATCTTTAATGATCATTAATCATTTATCTGCTGGGTGGCTAACCATGCTTCCTGCATCACCGTGTGCGGTGTTGATGAGCCCACTGGGTTGAACCATCCAGTTGTTTATATGTTCAGCCAATTTGCGTAGCATTTAGCTTTGGAAACATAAAACGGCTATAATTGTTTTAGACAGTGTCCATTAGGTTATCTCTACTTATCACAGGTACAACTAAACTTGCCGGCACATCAAAATCATAATGCTGTGGTTCTGTCAGAGGCTCCATAATGCTCCATAATGCTCCATAATGCTCCATATTACCCTCCCTGATCTCGTGGACAATGTGTGGTTGAAACGTCAAGTCAGTACAAGTATCTTCTGTGTCGGCAGTCTTTTGAGGCTCGTAATTTAAAAAGTTATAGGATACTTTCTCAAACCTAGGCTAGCCTACTATTAACGGTGTTGTGTCACTCCTGTAGTTTTAAACTCTCATAATACCCATTAAACTCACATTTTCCTAAATTCATATCATGTGTGTACTGTATTAGCTAGCAAATATAAATGAGAGTAGCCTAATGCAATATTCCTCATCATTACTCGGTTCACTTTAAAATGCTTGTTAATCACTTAATGATTACATTTAGTGATTTACGTTCTCAATTGTCATTTCATTGGTCACTAGCAATTTAGCTTGCTGAGCTTTTTTTTAGATTTGGTAACAAAACTAACTAGTTATCAAAACAGTTTTACAGCAAAATTGTTTAAAATTGGTTAAAAATAAGTCCAATGCACTAATTCTTTTGACATTTAAAAAGCTTTTATTTTGGTTGGCTATCAAAAATGCACCATCTTCATCCACAATATGCAGGTGTCTCATTTTATTTTTGACAATTTGAAAGAACCATGCTCCCTATCAGAACTTTTTTTCCGTTACCCCTAAAGTAACGTGTCATTCCAATTCTTCCCAGTCTATATAGTATTTAATTCTTCCCAGTCTATATAGTATTTGTTGTTCACTCCTACGCTAAGTGTGTTTATATATATATAACTCCAAAACATATATACATATATGTATATATATATATGCAACATCATATAATTATATGTCAGATAATCTATGCTGTAATATTTTCTAACATATAGGTTACACAGAAAAAAAAAGTGTAATTTTTAGTTGCCCATCATTTGATTAAGCAGTCAACCAATAAGCTCTTGCTTGATTTCCACATACAGGGCTGGTTCTAGGATAGGCGACAAGGGCACAGAAAGCCATGACAGAGATGACTGCTGTGCCCCTGGTTATTCTTGGTATCACAGTGATTACTTTATTATATTTTGGTAATGTTTACTCAGCTCAAGGCAATGCGTTTACATGTTTTGTGTCAGTGAATCTGATTAATAGTGAGTGATTACAACTTGAAATGGGAAGTTGTAGAAAGTATTTGTTTTAAGTTGGGCCAAAGCCGTATTAAGCAGTATGTTAAAGTCTACAGAAGCTTGTTCCCAGAGCTTGTGGTTTACATTTATTCTTTCACTTGAGTGCGTACAGAATTAAATAGTTAAGTAGTCACAACTTAAAATTAGGTTTTAGTAAAGCCAACTAATTACATTTTACAGTGCCATGGGGTCTTATTGGATTGTTTTTTTTTTAAAGAGATTTTACTCAAGAATACATGAAAAACATTTAACAATCCAAGTTAAGTTTGAACAAATCAGATCTTCATTTCTAATGTCAATCTAATGCGAGTGAGGCTTCTGAACCCAACTTTCAAGATAGGAAAAAAGTCAGTAAAGCTCTGGATATTGATAGCTTTGTCAATTAGCTGTGGAAAAGCAGGGCTGGCTATCCCCACTCCCCCTCTGGCATTTAGATTTTTGTGTGTAAAAAAGCACTTTGCATGGGTCAGTCTGCAAACACAAGCCCCAATGACCGGCAAACAATGGTGCTGTTCAGGTGGTGAAAATAGAAGGGAGTGCAGCCTGTCAACACTGGGCCATCAGGTGATAGAGCAGCTTATCATGTCTGACATAATTTACTGCCAGTCAGGAGGCTTGGCCACACTCTTTGGAATGCCAGATCCAGTGACAGTGGCTAATTAAGCAGGTCAGGCAAGACCCTTGCAAGAGGTGCTCCATTCTTGAGAAATTAGGGTGACAGAGGGTCACTTATGTACCTGTGATGATGCCAGCTCATCTGAGTTTGGCCATGTTAAAGCTAAAAGATGAATTCGTAGAAAACAGTATAAATACGTTTGCAATGAAAAGTCTGATTATTGCTTTAAATGTGACTAGTTTGCATTAGCTTTTATTAATTAGCTGTAACAAATGCTGGCGTTCCATCAACACTGCAGAGATTAATAAAGAGACACTGGAAAAGTAATTCTGCAAAGAACTGTATTCTCTGAAAATAAAAACACTAAAACGTACATTTTCACAGCAGAAATAGGAATGTTGGTTAATTAAATGTACTGGCATTACATTGTTCATGAGAGGGTGCAATCAGCATATGATATATTGGGCTTCTTATAAGAAAACTTATTACAACAGGTTTGCTGGAAATCTACACTGTCCATAATATTTTTTTTTGCATGTCCTCTGCTCGTAATATGTATAAAGATGGCAAGCCCAAGTGTTGTTTTATTAAGAATGAAACGCCGTAATACTGTAACTCTCTAAAGCCTTCAGTTTTCATACAGACTAACATTAATCTGCTATTTTCTTGCCATATTGTAAAATACTGGTATTCATATGAGACTTTTACCTGGCTAGATACTACTAGACAAAACCACATATCGATAGTGGTTCAGCTTTAGCAGGGATTTGAATAGAAATAGCCATGTAGCCTACCTGCTCACATGCCTTTCTGCACTGTATTTGTAACTTCAGGCAATGTGCTAATGATGCAAAACCAAATACAGGCCTCTAGCAATATCACAGTTGCATTTCACTGGAGGGTTTGGACACAAAAATGCATTGCAACCCCCAGTGATGTGGGGTTTTATTATCAAGCGTAATCACAGAATCGGATCAGTACATTTGTTGATAGTAAATGTTAGCATTATTGTTTAAAAACTTTTTGCCATCTGGCTGTAGAACCCTCACATGGTTTGTTTTGGAGTTATTTTATCATTCATAAGAAACCACTTTGTTGTACTTTTGGCAGAATTCCTCAACATCTGTTCTACCAGAATGTCTTAAGCCCTCAAAAGACCTTACACACCAGCCCTTAAATATGCAACACTCCCATGGTTTTAAATAGCCGCATGAGTTTGTCAAATTTACAATGTTGCCGAGATGCTTGGTTTTAGATAGGAGATTGTTTGAGAAAAATAATAGTATTCCTCATGAATGCAAAAAGAAATATGTAAAAGAAAAAGAGGACACGAACAATACGGGTCATCTCCTCCCCCTTGGTTACAGTGGCATTGTGTTTGCACCACACTAGAGCTGCAGGCCAGTTCATTCAAACAGACGCTCACCTCAAGTCTACATCACAAAGGACCTTTTTTTGCTTATTTGGTTGTTACATTCTCTTCTGAGTAGGGAGTGGAGCACTTCTCTAAAATATCGAGTACATTAATTACTTGTTTTCAGACAAAGTCACTATCAAAAAAAGAAGACAAATACGAAACAAAATAAGAATGTATTTGAACGAGGTAGTTAAATATAAATATATACAGTATATACCTAAAATATATAAAATTGTCTACGATGAATTGTTTCATAAAACATTTTTGCACTGATAAAAACTACTTCAAATGTATCTTGTAAAATACAGATGCTTCGTTACAATAAGATGTAACTAATTAGCAAGAATATAGTGTTATTAGTTTTATTTTCACAACAGCCTTTTCAAAGAGAAGACAAAAGGTGAAGCAACAATCATTGTAGGGTTTTTAGCGTTTTTACTTGTGTGTTTTTTACGTGTAAGCTTTATTTTATTATCATTTCCGGAATTAAACCATATTTCAGTTCTGTGATAGACTACAGCTCAAAGGTCAGTTAACAGATGAAACCTGCCCCCCACCCCCCGATCGTAGCCTTAGCCATTGTAGGCAGGGATCGTGTGCTCATTCCGAGAAGCTGCAGCCCTTCCTCCCACATGATGTCACCTCCCAGATGAACTCCTCCCTCCACCTGTTCCTTGTATAAAGAATACTTATTCTGCAGCATCGCCACATCACCCTGACTCAGAGGGGGCAGGACCATTTAAGGCAGACTGACAGCTGGCCTCTCGCAGGTAACACACAGAATCTCTGGTCAGACCCGGCATAGCAGGAGCTGTTGAGTAGCCAGAGCCAGAGACCATGTCTGCCGGTCTAGAGATTATGGGGATCGCCCTGTGCATAGTGGGGTGGATCATCGCCATCGTGGCCTGTGCCATGCCCATGTGGAGGACGACGGCTTTTATCGGGAGCAACATTGTGACGGCGCAGGTGATCTGGGAGGGCCTGTGGATGAACTGCGTGACCCAGAGCACGGGGCAGATGCAGTGCAAGGTGTACGACTCCATGCTGGCTCTGCCCCAGGACCTGCAGGCAGCCCGCGCGCTGACCGTCATCTCCATCCTCGTGGCCGTGCTGGCTGTCCTGATCTCCATCGTCGGGGCCAAGTGCACCAACTGCATCGAGGACGAGGTGGCGAAGTCCAAGGTCATGATCATCGCCGGCATCTTCTTCATTTTGGCCGGAATCATGCAGCTGATTCCCACATGCTGGACGGCACACTCCATCATCAGGGACTTCTACAACCCCCTGCTGACCGACGCCCAGAGGAGGGAACTGGGCGCGTCCCTCTACATCGGCTGGGCAGCAGCCGCCCTCCTAATCATCGGAGGGGCCATGCTGTGCTGTTCCTGTCCACCCCGAGAGAAGAGGTACAACCCATCCAGAATGGCTTACTCAGCCCCACGCTCGACAGGTGGGGCTGGCTATGACAAGAAGGACTATGTTTGAATGACCCAATCTGCCCTCCACCACCCCCCCCCCCCTCCCTCCCAACCTCCTTTGCCATTTTGTGTGATAGAAAGTGAAGGGGCTAAAAAAGACACCATGAAGAGACTCCGCTATGAAGGGACATGTCTGGTCTTGCTTTTGCTTGTTTTTGATCTCTTGCGGCACATTTCTTTTCAAAGCGCCATCGAGCTCGAGCTTTGACCTGTATCGCATCTGCCCTCTCTGTGTTTGGTTTAAGGTAAATGCCAGGCACGCTGAGAAGACTTCCTGCTACATTTACTTACATGGAAAACATTTGTTACATGGAAAACCGCTAATTAAAAATATATGAAAAATGAGTAAAACAAACAAACAAATATTATATGCAACTTACCTGTGGATATAATAGCTATAACTGACTATGGACGCTTATCTGTTTCACGTTGCTACGCTAAGCAATTTTATTTATTTTATTTAGCTGACAAAAACCTAAAAATGGCTACAAAAAATGTACACATGTGAAAACCCTATGTCACAATTTTTTTTTCTAATATATATTTGTAGAACAATATTCATAAACATTGCAACATATTAATTTTCATTTGTAGCAGTACATAGTTTCCTGTTACTGTCTGAAATGCCACTTTAACAAAAGTACGGAAAGAGTAGATGAGTTCAGTGTGAACATATCATCTGCAAAGGAATAATATGGAATGTTTTCTCCTCACATGCCTGTCTTGGTTTTTAGCTGTATAACTGTATATATTTCATGTTAAATAGGCTGTGCTGTTTTTGTTACATTTGTTTTGTTGTGTTTTTATTCCACAGCACATTTTGTAATTGTGGCCTTTTTATGATAGGCAACTTTGAAAATGTATAAATGTCTTATCAGGTTTTAAAGGGCGAACATCCTGTCCTGTGAATAGAGTCTCCTGAGCTTTGAGTCTCTGAGACTAGCTGGCATATTTAACACAATGAGTCCAAAGCTGTTCAGTGGAGGAGCACAGCCAGGAAGCACACTGGGAGGAGATTACTTTTCACTGCATATGAAAAGCAGACTTCCAGCGCACCTGTGTACAGCCATAATATTACTGCTATGCTTGTCCACCATTTCAAATGGGAAATTCTGATTCCGTTTTTTTCCCCCCAATAAAACATTGCTATGTTTGTATTTTCAGTGTCCTGTTTCATTTTCCTCATGATGTTGACAAAGTGAAGCACAAAGTACCCTAGTCGTGCCATTATGAGCAGGCAGGTGTGGAATGTCAAAGCTCCTTTTCAATGAGTGGCAATCACATCATGTTTTCTTCTTTGGATATCCGTTGACAACATTTTCTGTTTGTTTGACTTTTTTTGTGACCAAGTTTTTATTTATTTTATGGAGGAGAAGGGGGTTACAAATACAAAAATAAGGTCATGCCATAATAACAGGGCAATATTATAATAAATCAACTTAATGGAGATACAATAAACAAAGCGAGAAAGCACAATAACTAATTGTACCTGCTGGCTGCCAGTCCATTAACCATAGAACAAAAAACTATATATTTATATATATGTACACATATTTGCACATGTTTGTTTGACTTTTTGTTAAAAAAGAAATAAAGATTCTGAATGGGTACACCAAACGGTAGAAGAGAAAGACTAGTAGTAGGTATCAACACTACACAGTGAGTACCCCAAACTTCATACCTGAATCTTGATAGTATTGTAAAAACAGCAATAAAGATTGCATCCATGAACATGTGTAGCAATGTGAGACATGTGACTGGGTTGATAACAGGATCAGAGGGTACAACAGAACTAGC
Organism: Ilyophis sp. 1 JC-2022; assembly: GCA_022702515.1. Taxonomy (NCBI): domain Eukaryota; kingdom Metazoa; phylum Chordata; class Actinopteri; order Anguilliformes; family Synaphobranchidae; genus Ilyophis; species Ilyophis sp. 1 JC-2022. Next base: position 53,122,736 of record CM040401.1, on the reverse strand, counting down.
AAACATTTAGGCCGTAGACTTTCACATAGTATAATAAAGCAAAATCGGCCTGTGTATTCAAATGCAAGATTCTAATAAAAACAATATGAAGTATAATACACAGTAGGATACATCTAAATGTTGTAAAAGTAGCAAAAAAATACAGAAAATAAATGGGTGAAGTGTAGCGTGTAGTCAGTTCCTTGTATGAATCATACTTTTGTGTACAATACAGGTTAACGTGCATATCACCTTACTGAGCCACGCTCATCTGTAATTGTACGCCAGTCACTCCAACAAGGAGTATCCAAAGGTTCGGTCCGCGACACAGACGTTCACACCCTTAATAACCAGCTTCAGTTTCCTCGTTTATTTTTCATGAGTAGATCCCCCCCCCACCTCCTCCCACCAGGAGTCTAAGAGGAAATCAGGGGCTGCAGTCCAGAAGGGTTCTTGCGCAAGTTGATTGCCCAAATTAGGAAAGCTCTTTTTTTCCCCGTTCATTTTTTTTTTGTTGTTCCTGCTCACTGAGATAAAAATAAGCTCCAACTGCTCAATAACAGTGCCTGTAGACAACAGGAATTTTTCATTTTCGTATAACACTTCGTATTAATATAAGTCTGTGTTTTTATTGGATGTAATGTAAATGGTCATTTCTAGAATGTGAATCGTAAAAAAAGTAAATGTTAAAAGATGGTTTGTCAAGGAGGTTAGAGTAGGCTAAATGACTAAACTTTACAGAACCCATCTGTTATCATGACTGTTGCCATTTTGAAAATGACACCTTTTCAGAAAACAACAGTTTGCTGTATTCACTTCTTAATTATTAAAAAGACTGAATTACTGTTGAAGCAACAGTACAATTGAGAAGTGCATAAAAAATATGCAGTTGTGTGTCTTGGCCATTTCTTTCCTACAACTCCTTTACAAAGTCATACTTTCATTCAGCAGCATTTGCAAACAAACTTGAGCTTCCACAAACTTCAATTAAGAGATGTACCATTTCCATGAACACACTATAGCCTTGCCTTTTCTTTGCCTTGCTCAATCACATTTACAAATAAAAAAACAAAATCAAATCCACTCTGGAACGATCCTGTGTAGCATACATCACTCAACTGAATAAGGAATTGTATAAGTAAAAGAAGTTTTTTCAGTCTGTACAAACAGGGGCACAGCATTATGATTATTTTGACTGGTTACTAACCAGAGATACCCAACCCCCCACCTACCCAAGTAATATTCTTCATCTAATTAAAAGAATTAACCTATAAGGTTTCTGTTCCCTTGGAAGCAAGGCATCAGGCGCCTTCCAAAGCCTGTTTCCATGGAGCCACAGTTTCCAAGGATGACACACCTTGGGCCAAACACACGTGAATACACAGCAGGAGTAGAGAGCTGTATGCTTACTGGTTTTAATTTTCACCTTGTTTTCAGAAGACATAAATGATTAGTTATAGAAACGCCCTCTTTCATCCCTCTTTCTGTAATTACAAGCAATAACATTTGTTTACCTTTCCTTGTGTAAAATACATGTTAGTTATGGGTTGGCTTCTTCAACATATACTACCTATAACTTAATTACAGGAACTCTTTAGAGTGTATACCATAATATAAACTCTCCTGATGATAACCAATCTCAATATAATTCTTAAAATTTGTACTTGAAAAAAAAAAAGTGAACAATATCCTAAAAAATACAATACATTATTATTAGTATATAGTAAAACTGAATATTTTTTCTCTAAAATATTTGAGAAAGGGTTTTTAAACTTTGACTATATATATATGTTAGAAATAATTAACACAAACATGATTATATTGTGCATGGATGTCAGAATCAAGTTCTGGAGAGCGACAATGTTTGCTGGTTTTCAGTGTGTTTCGGCACCAGTGATTCATTTAAGTCCATGATTGGCTAAATAATCTACACAGCTTTGTTCTCAAGGCCTTAATTGGCTGCTGATTGAGAGGAAAGCACAAATATCTGCAGACACTGTAGTTTGAGACCCCTGATATAGTGAGAGTACAATGTGCAACATTCCCCAATCTCTGATAGCATCACCCTGAGATGATAGGTATTGCTGGCAAAAGGTCATCTGAAATTTAGCTGGTTGTTTGTTCATGGGATTATAGGCAAAATATCTATCTAGTATGACCCTCTAAAATCTCCCAGAGTAATGACCATTTTTGCAGAATATCAGAAATTAGATAAACATTAATCCAAGGTTTTATATGCTTTGCTTTCTAACTGCCCTGTAGTTCAGCAATAAAGATTTATGGTTATTCTCATGTAATTTGCAAATTATTGTGTTTTTCTTTGTTTTAAAAAAATAGTATTTTACTGTGTAAAGTGGGTGTACTTAAAAAATGTTTGTTCATAATATACGTTCTTTTTCAGCATTTTTTCCTTTTCTAATTACCTTCTTTTCTTATAGTTTACTCAGAGATATATATTTTAAATTAGCCCTTGGCTGTAAACCTTTAATTCAATGCATCTGATGCTTGCATTTAATACTGAGACAATGCTTTTTTGCCATGTCCCTAAGAAATAAACACACAAACAAAAGAGTTAGTAAATAAAATGAACCTCTTCATTTACATTTAGTGCTCCATACAGTTCACAATGAGCATTTTTATGATAAAACCAGCCAGTGAGATGTAGCGACATGCACACTCCTCTTTTTTCATATTACCATGAAGCAGAGGCAATATGTATCAATTCATCATTAGAATTTTCTCTTAATGACCACCATCAATGAACCATTAATTAAATAGTTAAATATTTAATGAATGCTATGAATTGCATTTTTACAAGGCATACAAAGGCATCCAGGATAAAGTATGTTTAGCCAAATTCTTCATGGAAAAAAACTAACATGTGCATTTATTTATTAATGCCCATGCTGTATACTCTCATAAATGACACAGCAAATACACAGCTACCTATCATATGTTTATAGTAGCTCTATACAGTATTATTTTTTCATAGTCCATTTGTGTAGAGCACTTATTGTGTAGTTGTTTGTGCACACTTTTTCCACACTCAGTACTACGGCATGTATGTAGCTTAGCGCAGGAAGCAGAATGTAAGTGTTATGCCCAGCTTACCTTTGTGAGGAGTCCCATTCTTTTGACAGCTGTGCTGAGGTACAGATGGACTTGATAAGGGAGCAGAGAGCTAAAGAGAATGCACAAAAACAGAAAAAATGCATTGACTCTTGGAAATGGTCACTTGATTCCCATTGCAACGTACCACTTTTTTAACAGTCCAATTAAATTCCTTATCATTGACACCTTTTTCATTGAATATCAAAAGTGAAGGTTTTGTTTGTTTACTTTGTAAAATAGTAAGTAATCTGGAAAATGTCCTTATATTGACTGCAAAGAACAGAGAAAAATCAAAGAAGGTAAGGCCTTGATGACAGATATGGTAGCATCATTTCACTGGAGATCTGAGGAACACAGTGTGCAGACCGAATCTAAGATAATGAGTGGCAAATATGATTCTGACAAAGAAAGAATTTTCTTGCCTATCAACCAAATTCCAAGTCATTTATTGGGCCCAAGAATAAGGATAACAGACTTCTCTATCCACTGCATTATCTTAACTTTCAAAGAACCAAAGGTAAAATTACTTTATGGATGGGCACATATTATCATTAAGAAGATAAATTATGTTAGTATAACACGCTGCTTTGCAGTAAAAAAAAAAACTTAAAATGGTGGCAATGGCTTTAAGAGGTTACATGGAAACATGTTTTGTAACTCCCCTACAGATGCTACAAAAACCGCATGTAATACAATTTTAAAAATACAGGAATGTATACTTTTAGTAGAGTTCAATAAAATTAAATTTTAGTAAAATATAATTTGATACAATAATATATTAAACTTAACTGACTAAAAAGCTACACAAGCAAGAATTGGTTCAAAGTAGCTGAAAAACAGTAGACATTGTGGAATTTTGAAAAAAGGTTGTTGAACTTCAGAAGAAACAAGAATCTACACATTGTATGGAGGTGGAAAACATGATAATGATAGATTATAGAATAGATCAACTTTGAATGGACCAATTAACATACATAAAATTCCTTGAGCCCTTTTCTCTGTGTGCTGAAGCGTAAGAGGCCACGCAGGTGCAAAAGGTCAGGCATTACAACTCCAAATACAGCCTATGCAGGCCCTTCCCAGCCAGCATCATTTAACTCAGTGGTCAGTCCAGGTATGGAATGCTATAATGGATACAGTCTCACAAGGAAAGCCAAAAAAGAATCATTCTCATGTGTCAAAAATGTGTCAAATTTGAAAGTGATCAATGATGAATACACGTAGCTACTGAGGTGAGTACTATAATCATTCATATATTGTACATTGTAAAGCATATTCTATTATGCATTTGGAAACATATTGGAACCCTTTTATTTAAATTTTTATGTAAATTAACGTATTTAATGTTCCAGATACACACAAAAGAAGGCTTCATTTGAGGACCTTCAACTTGTACCAACAACAAGCTTAGATTAAATTTAGTCAAGAATCTGCTTTTCAAATTGAAGTCTTTTGAAAAGGAATACAACATTATTTCTGTGGCTCTACAGTATATAAAATGGATGCTTCCATTCGGGCTACATGGAACTACATAATCAAATCTATGACTTTTTAACATTGAAAAGACAACCTGTGGAATTTGTGATAATTCAGTAATATTCTAACTAACCAACAGTGTACCACTGTAATCAAATTAAAGAGAGTAGTGTCCCTAATAACCACAGGTCATGTTTTTGTCAAAGTTAGAAGTTAGAACAAGTTATCAATTGTTATTAAATACGATTATATGTATGTGTTGTGACAATATAAAGTAATATAAGGGATCCAAATTAAAATAATAGCACACTGGTGACAATAAACAGTGAAGGCATTCACAGAAATGGGAACATGACATTTCGAAAGCATTTAAAACATTAGACGAGAACTTTAAAAGAGGAAGAACAACACTGTCTAGCACAGTGTACATTACATAGGCCATGCTATAAACAAAAGGACAAAAGGCAAATTAAGCCACCATTTTCTCAATTCTGTCAAAGTTGAATAGCAGGGAAATGTTGGTCATTCAAAGATCAAAGATGGTGCTCATAACATTACAAATGTAAATAGTAAGTGCCACTAAGAAGGGTCATTTAAAAATGCAGCATATAAATGTAGTTTAGTTCCTGGATAGACTGAAAAGTTATTAACACTAATGCCAAAAGATTCCTGTGGTGTCTCTGGGTTGAATCTATACAAACATCAAACGCTTGCCTTTACTTGGAAAGCCAAATTCCTCAGGAAATTCAAGCTGCTTTTTCGTTCGCGCTCTGGTGATTGCAGTGAAACCAGGGTCACGTGACCGATACTGGAGCAGGTGAAGGACAAGCAGTTACGAGGCAACGGCATTTATCAGGAGGAGGTTCCTTTTGCGTTTGAAGTGAGGACACAAATCTGCTCAGTCTAAAACCAACTGCAGTTAATCTCTCACCATTTCTCTACATTTCAATGCAGCATATTTTAAGAATACCTTCTCCAACCCCCACTGAAATTTAAAACAATTGCTTAGTGTTTGGATCCACTCTTAGGCTAGCTTCATAATAATAATAAAATTCACAAATAAAGTATCTACATGGCAGTTAATTAACTTCTTCGTTTGGGAGGTTGGAATAATTATTTTCATAAACAATACTATATATATATATTGGTGACACATCTTTTGTTGTTTTGGCTCTGTATTGCAGCACATTGGATTTGAAATGAAACAATATGAATATCAGATTAAAGTGCAGACTGTCAGCTTTAATGTGCCGGTCGGTATTTAATGTTTTTGGGGACCAAACGTAATTGGACAATTGGCTGCTCAGCTGTTTTGTGGCGAGCTGTATGTTGTTGTATCATTAGTGCATGCACAAAAAAAGCTAACAAAATGTCTAGAGTTGATTCCAGGTGTGGAATTTTCATTTGGAGTCTGTTGCTGTTGTCTCTCAACATGTGACCAAATAAATGTCAGTGCCAGTAAAGCAGTCCATCACTGGGTGGAAAAATCTGAAAAAGTTGATCAGTGACAAATCAACTGTTTGGTACATTGTTAAGTAACTATAACACACTGGTGAGTTCAGGAATAACAAACATCCTGGTAGACCACAGAATACCACTGTAGTGGATGACTAAAGAATACTTTAAATTGTGAAGAAAAACCTCTACTTGTGAAGTGTTCTTGATCTGAAAAACAGATCAAGAATACTCTCCAGGATGTAGGCATAGGTGTGTCAAAGTCAAATAAAGAACAAACTACACCAGTATAACCTCAGAGAGTTCACTGCAAGATGCAAATCACCAGTAAGCCTCAAGAACAGAAGATTATTGATGATGTGACTGCTGATGGCAGTAGCGCGATGGATTCTGAAGTGTATAGAAACATCTTATCTGCTCAGGTCCATCCAAATGCCTCAAAACTCATTGGACGGCTCTTCATCTTGCAGCAGGACAATGACCCCAAACACACTTCAAAAAGTGGAATGTTCTTGACTGGCCAAGTCAGTCACCCGAACTCAATCGAATTAAACATTTGTTTAATTTGCTGAAGGCAAGACTGAAGCATCTCAAAAAAAATCTCTTCAAAACAAACAGGAACTGAAGATGGCTGCAATACAGGCCGAGCAGAGCATCACCAGGGAATATACCCAGTATTTGGTGATGTCTATGGGTCACAGACTTCAGATAGTCATTGAATGCAAAATATTTGCAACCAAGTATGACAACTGTATTTTAAGATTATGTTAAATTGTCCAATTACTTTTGGTCCCCTAAAATGTGGGGATTATGCATAAAAAGGGATGTAATTCCTACATGGATCACCGGATATGGATGTAAATACCCGTATAACTGATAGTCTGCACTGTAATCTTATATTCATTGTTTCATTTGAAATCCAATGTGCTTGAGAACAGAGACAAAACAACAAAAGTTTTGTCACTATCCAAATACTTATGAAAAAAACCCAATGATGTAACATGGAACTATCATTGTTGCTTTGCCGTGTCCAACGTAGGCTGTGAGCGGTTCTACTTTACAAATAATTGAAGGATGTATTCATAAATACAGAATAGCTATACATGGGATTTAATGACTTCGTAAAAAAAAAGGCAAATGGGTGAAGACAAAAATAAACTTACTACAACATACATATTAGAGAACAAAAGACAAATTTGATGTTTTTTGTTTGTTTATGTAATCTGAAAAGTATACTTTATACTTACATTTTTATTAAATTATTCCCCAGTTTAAGTAGTTCCCTCTCCACATCAGTTGACTTATGATGAACATAAACTGAAATGGCTGCCCTGCATCACCCAGGTGGGTGCTACACATGGTTGAGTTGAGTTCCCCCCTTTACTGTAAAGTGCTTTGAGATCATAAAAAGCATTATATAAATTAAATCCATTAATCCATTAATAATCCGAAAAGTAAGATTAAGCACTTCCATGTAAGTATTTTTATACGAACATGTAATGGAATGTAAAAAAAATATTTTAAAAATAAAACCAGTAAGTGCTGTATTTGTACATTCAATTTATAAAATTGAATCTACAAATTCAATTTATAAAATATTGATACAATTTGTTTTTTGTAAAAGTGTGAGCTGATTTAAGCACTGTTTTGAGAGGTAACTTTTTTTTCTTTTTCTTTTTTTTGTTTTGCTTTAGTCTGTAATAAATCTGACATTTTAATAAACTGTTGAGCAAACACACCTGAACAGCTAAAGAACATTTCACATGGCAGATAAACTATCTGGGCGATATCAGTATCGCAAGAGGTTGAGAACAAAGTTTCCAAAGGCACAAAAAGAAACAGATCTTTGGTAAAGGCAAATAAGTACTGTATGCTTGTCAGAGCATTTGTTTCACATGAAATGTCTTATGCCTGTCTTTCTCGCAATACTCAATGATGAAAGGTAACAGGGTGCAACTGGGTACCAGAATCCAGTCGCACCACCAGTGTTACTGGTCTTGTGCCAAGGCTCGATAAACAATCAGACCAATTTACTTTGGAATTACTCCATTTAGGAGTTTAGGAGATAATATATTCTGTTCTAATCATTACTCCACAGACCATAAATAATCAATATGAACTAGGTTAGTATAAGCATGTGCCTGCAAAACAGATAAATTAAGGAGTTGTCAGAAGTACTGGCCTAAGCAGCATTTTCCAACTCCAACATCTCCACCCTTATTCCTGTGGTTAGCTGGCCAACTGCCCTGGACTGCTGACCTGTAAGCTTGACTTACTGTTGCAACCAAGTAAACATGTTGTAGCTTTCAGATCAGGTGTGGTGTCTCCAGTCCTGTCTCAACTGACAGACAGCCTCTGTAAGCCTGAGCTAATCTATGAGTCCATAAAATGTTGATGTCTGCCACCAAAGGCAACCATGAATGGACATTTGAACACACACTCTGGTGGATATCCATCAACATACACTTCATTGCTGAGGAGGGAGGTTTTTTTGGCTTCTCTTCTCAAGAACTACATGAAATGGGAATAGTGTACATCCAGGGTCGGCAACTGGTGGTTCACAGGAAAAATCGGACCCCCCTGCTGGCATTGACCTCTGGTGAACTTTGTGTGGCCTTATCAAAATGTTTTTGATAATTAGTTTTTGGCAGTGTCCAACGAGTCAGAAACATTATGTTAGGTTCAAATAGGACAAACTGTCTTAGAGGAGTTTGAAAAAAGAGAGTGCATGCTTTTCATGCTTCAGTTCTTGCGCACTCTTTTACCTCTGGCAGACATATGGTTTGGTCTACCATCAAAAACTTGAATGTTTTTTGAAGAAAATAAGATTCCCAAGTCCAATAAAGCAAGCTTGATTCAAATTGGACATAGAAATGAAGAGACAGACCTAACTTTCTGTTGATGCAATTGTTCAAATATGATCTTTGGCCTCTGGTAGCCATTTTGTTCGAACCTTTCCAGAATGCTTTTCATAATTATTTAACTTCAGTGTCCAATGAATCAAACTAAACTGTTTTAGTTCAAATTGGCCTAGGACTATAGTTCAGAAGAATAGGTTTTTCAGTTAATCCAATATGGTGGAAATCCAATGTGGCCAACATCAGACTATGAGTCAGTCTCTTTGGGATAGATAGACACATCATATGGTTACAGTTTGATGACTTTTGCACAGTTGAAAATTGCAGTGTTCATTCAATAACTGTAGCGTCCCCCGAATGCCAATCTGATTCAAACATTTTCTGGTAGGTCTTGGCCCAAAGCATTTTATAGCTACTCATCAAGTTTCATTTAGATTTACCCAACTAAACTTCGCCTTAAGGCTACTGAAAACTGACTGGACAGTTTTTTGCCTGTGGCAGCCATATTGTATGGACAATCAACTTAATTATATAAAAGCAAATAAAGTCCTTTGCCACGGGTGTTCCGAAATTGGTTTTGTTCAAATTGGACAAACAAGTGGGCTTAGCCTCAGAGTGCATGACTGAACTAACACAAGGGCCATGACCGAATACGATCCCTTAACCCCTTTGGGGGCACATATTTGAGTCAACTTTGTCAAAAATATTTTGAGTGGGTGACTTTTTCTCACAAATGGGGGTACTTAAAATCCCAGGATAAACCCCTTATTTCTGGGATTTTGTAGATAAGATTCAGAAGCACACTCATCCACAGCACTGTGCACTCATCCGACAATTTCAGGAAGTAACCTGGAAGTAAAAACTACAACTTGTCGTACAAGAAGAGGACATATTACGATCTAAAAATATATATTATGAACTACTTCCACACTAGTTTTGAAAGAGTTTTTGCTGAATTTCTTTCGCACACTGCTTGCAAAGTGAGGGGACAGGGCACATAGTAAACAGGAGTCTGAGTGGACAGGGGACGTGGAACAGGGATCATATTTGGTCACAACCAAGAAGTGTCATGATAATCGAACAAAGCCTTTAGAAAGTAAGCCTACTTCCTGTTTGTGAGGTTTTTTGCTGCCAGGTTTGAGCCTGTGTTGGCCATATTTTACTTTTTTTGATTTTTAAAAATTAATTATTAAGGTTCACTGTTCAAGGAATTCAACAAAGCAAGTTTGGTCAAAGTCTGATAAAAAAAAACCTATGATGAGTTCAAAAAAGTAGATTTTCCATTAAATTCTAAATGGCGGAAAAACCATCAAGGCTGTGCCGTAGCTTAACTACTTCAGAGTAGCTTCCCCAACACTGGCTATCCTACACTATCCTAGTAGCCTAATTGTGGCACACTGACAACCTATGTAGCCTATACCCCATCCCCACCAATCAGGATACAACTATGTGAGCAACATTTTAATTGCAATTTGTACTGTAGGCCTAATAATAGGCTTATTATGTTCTGGCCCACAAACTAGTAACTTGAAAAAAATCTTGCCCGAGGAGTACATATTACAGGCTGCAAAACCCTATGGAAAAAGTGGCTGTGACCGCGGAAGTGCAGTTTTTGTGCCGCCAGGTTTTACAAACTGGAGCCAGAGACGGCACAATAGTAAAAAGGGGAGACCTTTGTAATGTCATGAAATCTGGGCCGGGTCTGGGCACAGTGTGACTGACAGTCTGGGGGCTATTTGAAAAAAATAATAATTTCAGATTTTTCCCTTTTTTTCCCTCCCAATTTGGTAGCCAATGCTATTCAATTCCCCCATGTAGCAACCGCTTGAATTCGCCGCTGCACAACTCCGTCAGCCAGTAGTAGGAAGGAGGGTGCCACGTCCTCTTCAGGGCGCGACTCCTCTTGCTCCTGACCGCAATCAAACTCGCCCGAGGTCATTGTGTGCGCAACAAATTTCACAGAGCCCCTCCCTCCACCACAGGAGCAGCCACCAATTGCTGCTCCCTCAAGGCACCGGCTGACACACAGTGACTATGCAGTGACACAAACTGTCCCTGAATGGTTCACAAAATATTAAAATATTGTCCAAAAAAACAATAACTTAACAAATTGCCACATGGGGAGACATTAGATGAAAACACCTTACGCGACTGCATGTTTTTGTGGAAAAATATTATTGACTTCTGACCGCATTGGTACCATCGACTTACACTGAAATGGCTGCTAAAAGACCTATAGGCTACTGGAGCCAACCACAATGTCGCTAGGGAGAAACGTCTCTCAACAAGACCAGGAAGTGAGTTTCAGAAACAAAGCCCGGTCTTGGCCCATCGGTCAGAACACAGTACAGGCATAGGTCACTGACACACCAGAATAATACCATTTCCCCGATGAAGGCAGTGTGCCCACCTTTTAACATAATCTTAAATGAACAATTATTCAGTGCATATCTTTCATGAATGTCATCACTGTGTGCTTTCTGTGTACAGTTGGTTACTGTTGCTAATCTATTACATTACAGTCATTTAGCAGAGGCACTCATCCAGAGTGATTTACAAAGTAGGAGAATATAAATGCAGTCACCTGATTAATATGAACAATAGTGCCAGACCTGGCTAACAACTTTCAAGCGAGCATAAATGTAACATTACTAAAGCAGTACTGCATGTTAATTATGTTTAACCAAGAACCAAAATACTAATTCTGGAGACATACAGATTACATGCACGGCATGCCCTATGAAGAGAAACATAAACGCTTCAGAATACAATGTGGGCGTGCTAGGGGGCGGGGGTGGAAAAATGCCAAAATGCAGTCTAAAGAGGGGTCTTCAGTCTGGGTAGGAAGATGTTGTTCTTACCACCATGTTTCAGTACTTGGGGGCGCAGCAGAGACAGGAGTAATGACTGGGGGAGTGACCATGCAGGGAGGGGATAGCCAGTAACCTCCGATTGTAGACCGGGGAGATCTGGCCAGAGTGTAAGATTTGAACATGGCCTTTACCCATCCAAATTCATCCAAATACCCATCCATGCCACTTCCTGCCACAAAAGACCCGTCCTGTGGTGTGAAATTTGCTTTTGCGTTTCATGTCTGAGGATAGATATTCCCCACAACCACCTGTTAAAAACATACTAGTTATTGTTCCAGAGCTGAATAATTTGTTTGGTTAAAGTTTCTGTACTGTGTTTATAATTTTTTGGCAGTGAATTTGTATTTATCGTTTGTCATGAGATGAGCCCAAGGCAGTGGAGGGGAATTCCCCTGCTGTGCAAATTTGGAGGCGGAGCTTGTTGCAGAGAAAGAGGCTGCTTGCACTGTCTCATATTACAAGTGAATTCTCATGAGTTATACCTATAACCTGACTGAACACAAAACAATTCATGACCAACCATTGAAGCTCTTGCCCAGCATTTAGCAATTGAATCATAATAGAAATTTTTCCATTGTAGAAGTGATTATTAATAACATGGTTATCTTTATTGCTAGTCGTCATTACCTCTAGGAATAATGATTACATCATGAAACAACAGGAGAGTAGTCATTGCAGGGAACAAAACTATTTATTCCAGTGTTTCAAAATGTCCAATGGCTAAATACACTCCAACAGAGAATAGTAATCCCATAGGCTTACAATAGGTGCGCAGTGTAGCATTTTTGGCATTTTGACACACTCTAAAATAATGTAGTTATTTTTCACTGCAGAGGTTTCTCTAGTGTTGTTTTATAATATTTCATGGAGCTCCGTTGAGCATTCAACGATTCTCGATTCAACTATATTTCTGATAGCAATTACATAAAATTAATTAACATTTTCTAATGCATCGCAACATTGTCAAAAGATGAAGACATAGCATAGCATGGAGAACATCATGAAATTGAGTCATTGAGCAGGTGACCTACATTCACTATGGACGTTTATGTTGTCCTGAAGCGTGAAGAAATAAATAGGGATACAATTTCGCTTCACGCTGAAATAAACTCACCTGATTACCTTAACAGCCAATAATACAATACCTGGATAAATACACTTTGAGGCAATGGTAAAGACACAAGCTTCTGAACTACAAAGCCCTTGGCTTAGAAGCAGTATTTACAGTTAAAATGTGAGAGGAGAACCTCTGCTCAGCAATAAGTAACCTATTGACAAACCTAAGTATGTAGTGCGTTACTCTGTTATTGCTGTTTTACATTTTACATTGAGGTGCTGTTTTCAGTTACTTTGTTTATGTGGAATTAAAGGGATGTGTGTCATATTGATATCATGTATGTGACAGTTTCAACATCAAGACCTTAGAATTATGGACTCTTTTCTGTGCATAGTAGTTTTAAGTTATCAAGCTGTAAAAATTCATATTACAAAGTTCCATTTCATAGCATTGTTTGTAATTGCATTTGTGTTATTCTCAACATGTTTTAAACTGTCGTTTTTCTTTGCTTATTAATATTTTGCATTCTTGAAAACAAGTCATAGGTTAGTAACTAATTCTTTGACAAAAACTGTTGAAAAAAAACTCAATTGTAAGCTCTCAATGTGAAAAAAGTACTGAAAAGAAAAAAACTAGTTTGTAAACGAAAAATCCTTTAAATGTCATGGGATCAGATAGTGGCAGATATTAAATTGAAAGCACTAGTGCTGGAAAAGAGGGTGTGCATAGGCCACAGGCTTATGAATATACTTTTCCACCCCTTTTCCACCCTGTGGAGAAATGAGTTACGCTTTTCTCCAGAAAGGCCCCTATCACACGCTGAATCAAAACAAGCATTTTTTTAACCATTGTTTATACCAGAAAGGCACAGAATAGATGAGTTGTTATTTAAAATTCTATTGTCTCTTGGTAAAGCACTGGAGTGATATAGTGGGGTTAAGAAGTTAGAAATAACTGGTGCAAATGCGTTACTGAAAATTTAAGTCACGCTTTTGGTGGCTGTACTAGGCAAAAAAAAAAATTAATAAATAAGGCGAAATGACAGCCTTACAGATAGTTCTGCTTCATACTATGAGATAGCTCTTCAGACTTCACGGTCTGTTTGTGAGTGTACATTCAGCTCTTATGAAACGCCACAGTGGCCTGGCGTTTTGCATGATATTCACTCCTTTCACCCTGCCATTGGGTTGTGCCCTCACCTTGGTTACCGAGTGCGTTGGCTGTTAATTCCCCATGGCTGCGTTTCCCATGGCAGCTGACGAGGAGTATTCAGAGCACCACTTATTTATGCATTGGCCCTCTCTGGACGTGCAGTAATGCATGACAGTAAGACTAACACAGCACACAAAAGCTTGGTGTTAAATCAACCTTAATGACCTCACTGTCAGAGCGGGATTTGCAGTCTGTTACCAATGTTGTTCATTAGGAGGGGTACAGGTCTATTGTCAGCCATATGCCAGGAAAGATTAGAAATAGGATGCTAAATTAAAACTCAGTATAATGTTGCAGTCTGACAAAACATTATTGAAATATAATAATACAATGTTGTTTTGTTTCTGTGAAACAAAAGACAGGTTAAAAGTGAGATCAATTGCGAATAGTAAAATACAAATAGTATATATGAGTGTTCTATCATTTTATTAACATGAGACCTCCCTGCTAGTGTGACACTCTTTCTTAGGTTCACAGGTGTGTAAACTGCTAAGTCACTCACTTTTTGACAAGGCAGCCTCACGCTGATTCCAGGGGAAATGCAGACAGGATTCAGAAAAGAACACTTGCTTGAATAAAGCACTGGCGCCATCTGTTGGTCAAGTATCTTCAGCCACTCAAGTAACAAAATCACAAAAAAAACAAAATATGTATTTAGATAGCTCTGATGGTATTGTGTTCAGAATTCATGTATGTATCCATGACTACATATGTTTAAATTTTGCAAATCACATCAAAGATATTGGTACATTTTGAAGTTTTTTATGGTCTAAAATCTAATTAACATCTCAATTTAAATATTCCATTTTATATTTTAATGGTTTTATTAATATATTGGGGGAAAGTATGAAAGCATCCCATTTGTTCATTAATTTGCATTTGTTTAACGAAGAATAGAAGCTGAAGTTTAGCACTAAATTTAAGAAAATTAGAAGAGAAAAAAAAAGTGTCACAGCCGTCCACAATCTCACCCAGTTTTTTTGCTCACTTATAATTTCTATTAATTCTTTCTAAAGTTGCTTTTTGGAAGTCTTAATCACTCTTGATACAAATCATAAACAACTTAAGATAATTATCATGAAGTATATACGTAGATTGTATTACCAATGTTGTTTCATTACTCTACTTAGTTTTAGATGGCTTTTTAGTACCAGGTATCTGTCTATCACAGACAATAGATATTTGCACTAGAAGTTCAGCTTCTGTAAAGCAGACCTCTCACTCTGTGGCTGTGTGGGAAGGTTTTTTATTTACATTGTTCACATACGTAGCCTGGGTATGCTGTAGCTGTTGGCAGGCCTTCCATTTTATGTGAAAGGGTACTCTTTGCTTCTGCTCCCATTCTCTCTCTCTTTTCTTAGGATCTGCTCAGTTGCTCACTGTCGTCCATTATGGCTGTGAGCAGACTGTTTAGATAGATATTGATGGCATTCATATCTCTCCCACAGACCCCTTTACAACACAGATGAAGGTGCCCCATTGGTCTAGTCCACTATACAAATAAATTGCAGTTGTGGGTATAAAGGGAGAGTCGGGTTCAGAGGGCCAGGCGTGACAAAAAAGGAATTAAAAAGCACTCCGCAGAGTACCACAAATGCGGAACAGGGTCCGTGATAGGAAAGGGAAAACTCAGGATGGGAACAAAAACTCCCGGCTAAGAGCCAAAAAAAAAAAAAAAAAAAAAAACACAAAACAGGGTGATGCTCGAGAAAAGACAGAGCCCAGGTAAACAGAAAAATACCTCTGACTCTCAGAAAGAGAAAATAAGACAGAGGAAAAGAACCGAAAAAATAAAAACGACCCAGTAATTAATTGGGCGAACACTCATAGGCATTGAGTGAGAAAAACGAAAAAAAGAAACCTCTAGCTCTCAATAAAAAAAGCACTGAAACGAGGTAAGAAAAAATAGTAAAGAAAAGAGCCTGTCTCAGAGAAAACCAAAATGAGTAACGTAAGGTGCAAAGAAGAAGTCCCACGTTATTCCAAAGCAGAGCAGTGAAACAAAGTGGTCACCTTAAGGCTCTGTAAAGCAATACCGGCTTCGAGGCAGAGTAAATAACTCGGAAGCGCAGAGACCGGAAGACGCAGGGCTTAAATAACCGGCGGAAACACCTGAACAGGTGTAGACCAGAACGTTAGGAAGCGGGGGAAAAACCCGGCGTGGAAGTAAAACCGGAGCAGCAAAACCACCTCCGAAGAAAGGAAGCGGCAACCTGCAATAGGCATACAGTATAATGCCAATCACTCATCATTCATACATAACCAAACTACATGATCCTGCATAGCATGCCTTAGTATGTATATCAGCAATGGCACAGAATAGAAGAGGTATGTTATCATAATTTGTCTTGTGCTATTTCTGTTTGCTTAGCTTGTTGAGCAATCAAGCAGCACTTTAGCTGAATAATTAATATGAGTTTGTCAGGGTAGCGTATAGAACGAAAGACCAAACGCGACAGTGGGGTTCTCAAAGTGCTCACGAATGAACACCACAAAAGCGGGAGGGAAACCTGCAAACAGGGAATTAAACAACGAGCAAAATAATAAATTCTCCTTAAAAGTGAGGGTAATCACTATCAAACTGAAAGCGACCCGTATAAGGCGAAAGACTCTAAAACGAGCTTAGTACAATACAAACAACAGAAAAAACTCGTTCACGTGAATGAGAGCCGGAAAAACAAACACAAAGGTAAACAGAAACGGCGAAGACAGAACTGTCTAGGACAGGGAGACAGTTAAGTCCCGAGAGGAAAATAACAAAGGGTGTGAGAGTGTAAACTAAGCTAAGATTCCTAGCTAACTCTAAAGACACCCGAAACAAGTCCCGTGTTACTTCAACAAGTTGAGATAATATTGTGGCGAGCCATGGAGTCGGAGTCAGGTATTCTTGTTGGAAATAGTTTATTGAGTAAGAGCACAATCTCTTAGTTCCTTCTTCTCCAGTTAACAGTTAGAATAGACATCGCTTGCTGGATCGTAGCCAGCTTTATAGCCCCTCTATGCAAATAAACCTGCTTAACAAAGGCGGCCCTTGATAGGTGCCCTGCAGCTCACCCCAACCAATCACACGTAATTCACTCTGTCATACGTCAATCAACAAACGGTCTCTAGCGCGGACCTGGTTGAACACCTGCTGGTCATTCAGAGGTCAACTGCCACTTGCTACTGCACACGTCATTACATTTGAACACAACAGTTGACATGCACAACGATCCCCGTTACTCGCAATCGCCCCGGATCGCCACACTGCCCCCACCTAAGGGGTCAGCAGTCCCTTGCGACCCCTTTAACTGTCCGCACTCACGTACAAAGTCCCGGAACCGGGCAGGAGTCCTCCGTTGGCGAAAAGGGCGATTCGGGCCCTCAGCTGCCGCTGGGTTTTCTGGTGGAGGAGGGGTGGGCGCACGTAAAGCGGGCTGATCCTCGCCGACGCCCATCCCCTCCTCAACGCCGTCCCGGAAACGGGCAGGAGTTCTCCGTGGGCGAGAAGGGCCCTCAGCTGGCACTGGGTTTTCTGGTGGAGGAGGGGTGGGCGCACGTAAAGCGGGCTGATCCTCGCCGACGCCCATCCCCTCCTCAACACCATCCAACATCGATAGACCACCTCGCTCAGCCGGCCCACCACTTCACCAGGGCCCCGCCAATGCGACTGCAGTTTCGGGGACAGACCCTTCTTACGGATCGGACAATAGATCCATACCTTGTCTCCGTGGGTGAAAGGCTGTCCCCGACAGCGCACATCATACGCTCGCTTTTGCTTGAAGCTCGCGGTGGATTGGGCCTGGCGGGTAAAGCTGTGGGCGGTCTCCAGGCGCTCGATCAAAGCCCGTGCGTACCCGGCCTCTGACTGGTGGTGCTCCGTGGATCCGGGCGGGGCTCCAAACACCAAATCAACGGGCGTCCTTAGCTCTCGCCCGAACATGAGTGCAGCGGGGGAGCACTGGCTGCTCTCCTGCACGGCGGAGCGGTAGGCCCACAGGACCAAGGGCAAATGGCAGTCCCAGTCTCGCTGGTGCTGGCTAGCTAGAATGGCTAACTGGGTGGCCAGGGTTTTATTAAAGCGTTCAACCAGTCCATCGCTCTGGGGATGCAACGCCGTAGTGCGGGTCTTGGCCACTCCCAGCCGCGTACACACAGCTGCCAGCACCCGCGACTCGAAATTTCGCCCCTGGTCGCTGTGCAGCTCCTCGGGGGCCCCGAACCGGGCGAACATCTCTGTCAGCCGATAGAGTAGCCCACCCTGCGACGTCAGGCTCCCCATCTTTAAAATTTAAAAGCCAGGTTAGGGACGCGTGATCTGTCCTAATAAGGAAATGGCAGCCTTGCAGGTACGGGCGAAAATGGCGAACCGCTTTGACCACCGCTAACAGCTCGCGCCGAGTCACGCAGTAGTTTCGCTCTGCCTGGTCCCACCTGGGAGAGCACGGCCCCGACTCCGACATTGCTAGCGTCCGTGTCGACGATCGTCTCTCAACTGGTCAAAAGCATTCTGGCAGTCCCCTGTCCACTCGAACTGTTGACCTTTCTACACCCTGCTCGCTAACGACGTGCCCCAGGAAAGCTGTCTCCCTCCGGAGCAGCTGACACTTTTCGCCCAGCAGGCTTGTCCGTCCAAACTGCAAGGCAAGTACAGCCCGGTCTTCGTCCCCAGTATCATTGTGGCGAGCCATGGAGTCGGAGTCAGGTATTCTTGTTGGAAATAGTTTATTGAGTAAGAGCACAATCTCTTAGTTCCTTCTTCTCCAGTTAACAGTTAGAATAGACATCGCTTGCTGGATCGTAGCCAGCTTTATAGCCCCTCTATGCAAATAAACCTGCTTAACAAAGGCGGCCCTTGATAGGTGCCCTGCAGCTCACCCCAACCAATCACACGTAATTCACTCTGTCATACGTCAATCAACAAACGGTCTCTAGCGCGGACCTGGTTGAACACCTGCTGGTCATTCAGAGGTCAACTGCCACTTGCTACTGCACACGTCATTACATTTGAACACAACAGTTGACATGCACAACGATCCCCGTTACTCGCAATCGCCCCGGATCGCCACAATATGGTCGATTCGAACTGTCAGTTCTATACCGTAGGTTACCGGCATTCCTTGTCAAACAATTGGCAATATGGAAGCGTAGAACAAAGAAGACGCGAGGTTTAAATAATGAGCGGAAATGTGGGACAGGTGAAAACACTGAGTAGCAAGACAAACCCAAACACAGGACGGATAAAGAAAACCAAAAGAAAGAGGACGCTACACGAGCGCTCCACAGAGAAGTGGCCAAAAAGGCGAAGAGCAGGCTGAGAAACCATGACAGAGTTTGCAGCTAATTGCCATCATCTCATAACCTGTGCTCTGTACACTATGAAATTGTGCACAATTTTCAAAAATTGACTAGCCTTTTATCCCTAAATATTAAAAATCTGTGATGAAACATCAAATTTTATAGCCTGAGGTAAGTGAAATTTAGTGAAGTTTAAAACTGTAAAGATCAGCTACCCCATAAATGACCCCACACAACACCTTTGTATACAAAGTTTTGTATACTTTTGAAAACATACCATTATGTTTATTGCATGTTTACTATTTAACCCCAACAAATTAGAAAAAGTAATGTAGTGTCAAGATGAAACAAGTGCACAGTAAACCTGTCGTCCCCCACCCACGTGCATGCCGTTATCATATAGCGTACAGTTGTTGACATCTGTTGTATGTTGTGAATTATAACGATTATAACTACTCCCATTCAGTTGGGAGAGCATCCACTGTATTCGGCAATCGTGAGCTAAAACATGATGATGGGGATATCGTTGGATTTGTCTTGGCCCACAGAATTTGGAAGCCCGGCCGTTTCAAAAACCAATAGGCCCCTCTGACTCTGATCAGCCAGTTGCTGTGTAACATTAACTAGCTAGCTGGCACTCAAATAACGGCAATCAAACAAGCTTAACGTTTATTTGGGAACACGAGCTGGCTAGCATAACCAGTATGTTTGTATTTTTTGTTTTTTTACAACTAACTTAGTCATTACCATTTCTCTTGAACGTTTGTATCATAATATTTCTCATATAAATATGTTTAAGAAACCAAGTACTTACCAGTATATTCAGCTACTGCTGTTTTCTGATTAACCCTGAAGATTTTATCTTGTTACATTTCACCATTACAAGTCCTGTACAGTCCACATTTCCACAGCGACCACCTATCACACTCAGGGCTGAAATATCTTGCTGTTGTTGTGCAAAAACACACACACTTTTGTACGTTTAAAAAAAAATACATTACGCTACTTATGTTATGGTTATTATGTATATACTGTAATGTATGTGACTATCTGAAATAAATGTATTCTGTTGCAAATTTCTGAATAATACAGCTTCTTCTTCAATTTGAGATATTGACATTTAGATAAAACTGCCTCTGGGGGGCCAAGGTTGGATCTGAGCAGATAAGATGTTTCTGTGCACTTCAGAATTCATCCTGCTGCTGCCATCAGCAGTCAAAGCATCAATAAAGACAAGTGAGCCAGTTCCAGTGGCAGCCATACATGCCCAAGCCATAATGCTACTTCCACTATGTTTCAAAAAGTGGGGGAGGTGCTTTGGATTATGAGCAATTTCTCCACACATTCCTCTTTCCCTCGCTTTGGTACAGGTTAATACTCGTCTCATCTGTCCATAAGAATTTATTCCAGAATGCTAGTTTTTCTTTGTACTAACCTGGCCATTCTGTTCATGAGGCTTACCAGTGGTTTACATCTTGCAGTGAACCATCTGAGGTTATGCTAGTGTAGTCTTCCCTTTATTTTAGTCTTTATCACATCTATACGTACATTCTGGAAAGTGTTTTTGATCTGTTTGACAATTGAAAATTGGTTTTTCTTCACGATTGAAAGTCATCCACTACTGTGGTTTCCCAAGTTCTTTGCTATTGCTGAGCTCACCAGTGTGTTCTTGCTTCTTAATAATGTGCCATTGATTTTGACACACCCAGTGTTTTGGCTATATTTCTGATTTTTCCACCCCATGATGGCCTGCTTTACTGGCATTGACACTTTTGTAGTCCTCATGTTGCGAGACAATAACAAGTAACAGACTCCAAATGCAAATTCCACACAAATTGCATATCCTTTGCATGACACAATCTTTTTTTTGTTTTGGCTCTGTACTCCAGCACATTGGATTTGAAATAAAACCATGAATATGAGGTTGAAGTGCAGACTGTCATCTTTAATATGAGGGTATTAAAGTCTATATCGGGTGATCCGTGTAGGAATTACAGCCCAATCCCCACATTTTAGGAGAACAAAAGTAATTGGACAAAAAAACCTAATCTTACATAAAGTTGTCTTAAATAAAATTTAATACTTGGTTGCATATATAAGCTAATTTAGTTTATTTAAACAGCTGAACATTTAACAAGTTCAACAGGTTGCAAGCTCATGCTTCCAATCTTTGGTAACAGGTTTGTAATCTGTAGATTACTGCATCTCCCTTCTCACAAGCCTACCAGCCTGCGCCATTCTGCCTCTACAACCGATCCAGAATGTGGCTGCCCGATTTGTCTTCAACCTTCTGAGATGACTCCACTGGCTGCCACCGCCGGGGTCAGGTTCAAAATTCTGACTCTGGCCTACGCTGCAGCCAACAGGACAAGCCATTCCTACCTACAGGATATAATACAGCACCTCACTCCAGCTCGACCACTCTGCTGCAGCAGGGCGACTGGCACTTCATGCTCTCCGTGTCAACGGCTCTCGCTCATCCTGTCTGTGGAGCTTCTCCACCCTAGCTCCCCAGTGGTGGATCAAACTCCCCATTCCTCTACGAACTGCTCAATCACTACCTATTTTCCGCTGTGGCCTGTAGACACACGTCTTCAGACTTTACCTGACCCACTAATCTAGTACAACTTTCATATAACTCTTGTTTCTTGTTTCAATTGCTTCTTGTATCCCGTACCTTAATTCTTTAACACACATGTAACACTAGTGTCTTGTTTGCGATGATGTAGTTTATCATGTCTTACTGACTTAGCCTTAAGACTTAGCCATAGATTACTGTGTGAACTAGATTCAATGTCCATGTCTATGGATAGCTGCTGCGTTATGATAGAACTGTACTTTACCTAAACAGTTTGTAGTTGTTTCAATGACCTTCTGTCTGCACATATTGTATGTCGTTTTGGATAAAAGCGTCTGCCAAATGAATGTAACGTAATGTAATGGAAGCAAAGGCCAAACTCCTGTGATAGTAAGATGTTAATGGTTTGAAATATTGCATTATGTCGTGCACAACAGATATATGTGTGTCACTGTCTTGCCAGTTCATGACAACATTTGTTTTGTGGCACAGACTTGAGTTTTTGTTTGAAAAGCAAACTACATACTCAGTAAGCACTCTCAATAAAATTCATGTGAAATAAGTAATTAAATAACTAAACTGGTACCTCGGCTAAACTCCGTTACAAATGCGAAAAAAAGTTAAGCAAACGTGTGACGTCATGACGCAAGCTCTTCTTCTTTTACGATCTGTAACGTTGGTATTTGCTCGGTCAGTGTGAGGATATTTGTGATTGGAACCAGATGCATAGTGCCAGTTTACAGCAGATCCCAATAATCCAATATGAGTCTCCTGTGTCGGATTTTCCACAGAGGACTGTTGTATAGACGGACACAATGTCACTCTGTGACTGGACCTCGGGGTTTCTGTTGTGGCGTTCCTCGAATGGACCGTACATGGCTGGACAGCCCTGGTTCGGCCAGGTGAGGTGTAACGCTAATGTTACCCTTTAGGCTGTCCTTGCTAATAACGGATCCCCAGTGATCGTGGTGCTGCTATCATAGACTCGGTGCCGCAACGTAGCTAGCTGAAGTAAAATGGCATTATTTTGCGCAAACAAACAACTTGACGAGCCAGCTAAACGAGTCAGCAAGCCATCAGCATTGATGATGACTAGCCAGCTAACGTTAGCTAGGTAGCTACGAATTGATTTCTTCCTAGCTAGCTTGCAAGATAACGTTAGCTAGTGAGCTCTTACAAAAATGTGCGTGATTATAATTTAGATTATGTATGGGGGTGCTAAGTTAGCTATGGATGTGTAACGTAAATCATAAGGGGTTTATTTCAATATCAAGGTAACTGTTAATTAACATTAGCTAGTCAGAAGGACTTTTCAGGGGCGTACCAGTTACGCTAAGTCTGACGTTTGCCAACGTTGGATCATTTACAGTGAGCTAATATGTGCGTTCTTTTTTTCAGCACAGTAAATCTGACGTATGATGTCTTTGACGGGAAAGGGACAGACACTCCCCTGGTATTTTTACATGGTTTGTTCGGCAGTAAATCCAACTTCCACTCGATAGCCAAGTCTCTGGTGCAAAGAACTGGGAGAAAGGTACAGTAATGTTAATCATCAGCGCGGCCGGGGCGGCTTCAACGGGTACGATGAGGTCAAACCTTAAGAATGTTTTCATAAATTACCGTTCATGTAATTTAACGTTACGTCAAGTGAACGCCAAATTAAAGATAAGTTATTCTAAAGATAAGTAGTTTACTAAGTATATGGACTTTCTCTTTTGAACTAGGAGATTTGGCCCCTACTGTCTAGATATTTAACTAGCTAGCAGCAGCTTTCTACACTGGTGCAGGGAATGATCTCGGTTTTATATTATGAAATATTTAGTGTGTGTAAAATAAAAATGTTCTATTCTAAATGTACTGCAGCGTAATATGACTTTCTATCCCACACCTATGCTAGTGTCCTAATTCTCCTTTGTCCAGTTAGGTGCTGACTGTAGATGCTCGTAACCATGGACACAGTACGCATAGCCCTGTTTTGACCTATGAAGCAATGACCAATGATCTTCTGCAGCTCCTTGGCCAGCTGCACATAGGGAAATGTATTCTGATTGGCCATAGCATGGGAGGCAAGGTGGCCATGTGCACAGCTCTGATGCAGGTACACAATGAAGGGTGCAATGGGATATCTGCAATGTCAGATCAAAAACGGGTTACTTTTACTGCAAAAGCAATGAAAGCTCTTGGCTTTTTGGCTTCAAACCCATTCATAGAGAGCTTACGGATGAGAACAACCATACTGAGTTCAGTTTCTCACTCATTCCCTCACTCAGCCAAGTCTGGTGGAGCGACTTGTTGTGGTGGACATCAGTCCAGCGCAGTCTACAACACGAACCAACTTCCACGCCTACATCCAGGCCATGAAGGAAGTTGTGATAGCCAGCGATATCCCCCGCTCTACAGCACGCAGGTTGGCCGAAGACCAGCTCCGTAATCTCGTCAAGGTCAGTGTTGGTGCAGCTCAGCACATCTTCACATAGTCTGATATGGCTGGTCTTCACTAAACCAATTCAGTTCTCATCAAAGCTGCACCTACAGAAGCACATTTACCAAACCATACATCTGGTAATTGACCTGAATACTCACCAGAACATGTTTCTGAAAACCTCACTGAGCAAAAATTGCTTTAGCTGTAGCCATTGTTGTTACTTTATTGTCCACTTTAATAGAGCACGAAACAGTTTTTTTCTTTGTCATGACTAATAAAATATATGTTACATCTGATAATGGTTACTCCTTCCTCTTTTGTATGGTTCATGCCAAGCTTGGAACATAAGTCTGCATTAATCTTATTACATTACTTTTTTCGGATAGGATTGTGGTGAAATTTGGCAGA
Source organism: Ilyophis sp. 1 JC-2022 (assembly GCA_022702515.1). Taxonomy (NCBI): domain Eukaryota; kingdom Metazoa; phylum Chordata; class Actinopteri; order Anguilliformes; family Synaphobranchidae; genus Ilyophis; species Ilyophis sp. 1 JC-2022. The sequence goes on along the minus strand of CM040401.1, from coordinate 53,098,027 downwards.
CCAGGGTTTGTGACTGTATGCGTCTGGGTTTGAACAGGAACGTTCGGTCAGACAGTTTCTCCTGACCAACTTTGTGGAACAAAACGGTCACTACGCTTGGAGAGTGAACTTGGAGGCCATTTCTAAGCATCTAGAAGACCTCATGAGTTTCCCTCATTTTGATACAACATACGAAGGACCAACACTTTTTCTGGGAGGAAGTAGCTCTGCTTACATCAGGTAAATTGTAAAGAAAAAAAATAAAGCCGCAGCACCAACCAGAATAATTTTTTTGTATATTTGTTATTTGCACATTTCACCAAAACATAAATATTGTATTTTATTTCTCTCAAATTCTCTCCCTTGTGCAGCTCTGAGGATTACCCTGAGATCCAGCGTCTGTTTCCCGCTGCAGACATCCAGTACATCCATGATGCCAGCCATTGGATCCACGCAGACAAGCCTTTAGACTTCATCAGCTCCATCATTTCCTTCTTGCAGTCTTAGCCGCGTGTGTCAGGCACCACCTGGGACATCTGGAAAGGGAGCTGGACCAAACAAACCTTACAAACACAGCACAATGTAATCCTCTAGGCCTCTCAGCTCATAGGAGGAGGTCATATACAGGTGCAGCTCAAAAAATTAGAATATCGTGAAAAAGTTCTATATTTTTTGTCACTCATTTCAGAAAGTGAAACTCATATATTATATAGATTCATTACACATAGAGTGAAATATTTCAAGCCTTTATTTCTTGTAATTTTGATGATTATGGCCTACAGCTAATGAAACCCAAAATTCAGTGTCTCAGAAAATTAGAATATTTTTGCTTTAACATATTTTTAAAGTATCATATTTAATATTTGGTCGCATATCCTTTGCATGCTGTTACTTCCTGAAGTCTGTGACTAATCAACATCAAAAGACTCAATATCTTATTTTCAGGTACTGTTACAAGCGATACTATAACCTCTCTGCATTTGAACTGATCTCAATGAGAATTGGGGGGTAAGACTAGATTAAGCTGTAAATTACGCTGGTACAGTATGGAACACATGACTGGCGAAATGGCTGTACGTCATCAAAGGTCTAAGGTATCAAACGAGCCCCAAACCATCACTCTGCGGCCAGATATGGAGTAGATGTGGATGGATCCCTTTAAGGGTTGTTTCTCCTGCCTTTTTTCCCCATAGAGTTCTATAGGAAAATGAGTCAGGAGAAATAACCCTTGCAGTGATCCATCCACATCTACTCCATATCTGGCAACAGAGTGATGGTTTGGGGCTCGTTCGATAGCTCAGACCCTTGATGACTTACAGCCATTTAGCCAGCCATGTGTTCCATACTGTACCAGTGTAATTTACAGCTGAATCTAGTCTCACCCCCCAATTCCCATATAGATCAGTTCAAATGCAGAGAGGTTATAGTATCGCTTGTAACAGTACCTGAAAATAAGATATCGAGAGTCTTTTGATGTTGATTGGGCACAGACTTCAGGAAGTAACAGCATGCAAAGGATACGCGACCAAATATTAAATATGATACTTTAAAAATATGTTAAAGCAAAATATTCAAATTTTCTGAGACACTGAATTTTGGGTTTCATTAGCTGTAAGCCATAATCATCAAAATTACAAGAAATAAAGGCTTGAAATATTTCACTATGTGTAATGAATCTATATAATATATGAGTTTCACTTTCTGAAATGAGTGACAAAAAATATTGAACTTTTTCACGATATTCAAATTTTTTGAGCTGCACCTGTATATGTGCATATGTTTACTGTATTTAACCCGTTTTGTGTTTCTGAAGGTTAGGTTCTAATCCAAAGATTATTTCACGCAAATATATATTTGTGTAATGTTAATGGTGATGGTTTTGGAATAAAGTGGCAAAAATCTGCTGCAGTCTAGATAGGGGGCATTGGCTGTGCCAACTTGTTATGGGTCATATATGTACGGTATTACAGGATACTGCCCACCTCGCCTCTGGATTCCATTTCCTGGAGGTAGTTCTTAAAAGGATAATACAACCTATGCAACAGAGGTTGAACTTGTTGTGTTTAGTGGTGTTTTAATAGTCTAAATAGGCTCTATATACATATTTTTACTATAAGAGTAGTGTGAATTTGATTGTCTCAAGTATGTGATAGCTGCACTTTGGTTGACACTGAACCCGTGTTCAGTTAGATCTTTTTACAAAATTTTTCAACGGGTTAAAGCGGTAGTATCACTGGAGATAGCTTAGATGCAGTACGGGTTGTACATATACCATGTTATTATTCAAATGTATAGCTACTTATACAAACATGAAATAACTTGTCAGGTACTGTATTGGGGGGGGCTCTATTGAAACAATCTGTTCTGTGAGTGACTATCAGTTGTTTAAATGTTGTTTGTTTATCTTATTTAGGTGATGATGCAAAGAGTTATTAAGTTATAACCTTACACTGAGTACAATTTCAATTATACACTTCAAAATGTTTGCTGCCATACTGTTAATTATTACTGTCATTACTGCCGATTTATCAGACTGGTCTTTTGTCTGGTCTGTCCCTCTGTGTAGTTTCAGTATGGGAAACCAAGTTACATGCTAGTTCTTGTGTTGCTTTTTGTTAGTTTATGGTGTTGGTTAAGGATGGAGCCGCATTTGTGCCTATGTAATATCTGAAAGATTGCATGCAATTGGTATATCTGGATCTCGTCAAGCATCTCAGAGTAGGGGTGTTGATTTGGGGTCAGGTTTCCCGTCTGTTGCAACATCATCCATTATGAGCTGAAAGGCAAAAGTGATCCTAGACCAGAACCCCTACTCGAGATGCTTTTTGAATACAGCCCCTGGTCAGCAGTAATGTAAGTGCTGTGTGCGGCTTGCTGTTGCCTCTCTGAAGGACCGCTAATGGAGCCCAAAAGCATCATGTGTTATGGGCTGCACTGGCATTAGTTTTTCTGACCCAAGATCGGGGCTCATCAGCACTAGCTGTGTGCAACAGCCCTTCTTATGGATTTTGCCTCACCTTGTGTTGCACAAGGCAGAGTTCAGTCCTGTAGAAGCTGGCAGCTGTTGGACAGAATGTAAACAAAGAACTCATTGTGATGTGTGTATGTGTATAAATATGACTATTCAAGTGTAAACAATGTCAATTTATTTTTCTTCAAACAGATCCTACACAGCTGTTATGGTTTCTAAAAGCATACCTTGTCATTCTTGTAGGGTTGATGAGCACATTGTCACTCATTAAATATATCATGCGTTTCAGCTTATCCAGTCATTCTGAAGCATAGTTAACTTGTGTTCAAAGATGCATAGGATCCCTAAAATGTGTAAGAAAATATAACAAGCAACGTAAAATGCAAACATATTGTAGGCATACATTCTTTTACATTTTGTCATATTGTGCAACAGTTTGAGAACCAGAATGTTTATATTGCCTTAAATACTGTACATGTGAAACAAGCATAACCCTTTAGCTGGTTTCCTATTTACAAATATTTTCCTTCTTTCCACATGCTTCTGGATAGTTCAATACTTAGCCAGGTTGGCAGCAGTGAATTTAATTAGACACTTTATAGTGTTTTAAGTGCCAGAAGAAGGAAGTTAAGTGTACAATAATTTTATAATGGAATACCAATGGACGCATTTGGCACAACCTGCCCAGTAGCATGATACTGTAGAAAAGCCTTTTTTCTTTCACTGAAAACGGTAGCCGTCAATTGAATACAAATGGTGCGGAAACGGCTTTTCACTTGGCTAATTTTCACCATGGAGCATTAAGTACTTATGTAGTCACCCCTGACTGGCTCTCAGATGTCCATAGGCCTAACATGAAATACAAGCTAAGGACTTTTAAAAAACCTTTTTAACCTCAAACCTGTTCTCGGTTTGTGCCTTTACATTTAAGGTAGGTATGTTACCTCAAACTGCATAAATTTGAAAGGATAGCCCTTGTGCGTCTAACATTCTACATGTTTCTCCTTGGGTTTTCTATGCATTCCTACCCCTGGAATCACCTCGTATGATATTCATAACAAACCAGTAATGAAGCCTGTTATAAACTCATTACAGCTGCTGAATAACTTCTGCAGATCAAACCCTAAACCAAATCTGTTTCTGTTCAATGGCTCATGCATAACTACTTTTGTGATACATTATTGACAATTATACATTTCTAAACCTTTGTGTAACTTCAAATATGCAGAATCAAGTGGGACTCGGCAAGTAAAATGAGAATTAAGATGAACTACTGGCACCAATTGTATCGAGACAATCCCCAAATCCTGTGACATCCAATCAAATTTGCATAAATACATTAACATGTTCTACACTACTTCATTGTTCCTTAATAAACACTTTGATGAACACATTATCAGTAAATACTGTCAGGATCTATACAAGCATTATTAGTCACATGTACAGGTTGTAGCTTCTGTGTTCTTTTTCACACAATTGATTTTACAGAAACCCCTTCTTTGTATTCACCATTGTTTGTCTTTATCATAGATTCTGCAGCTGTCCTTTGGTGCTAGTGGTCCGATTTATTAAACGTGAACTTTCAACTTTCAGCATACAATGTCCAAAAATAAAAACATGGCCCCACGTACAGTAAAAAAAGACAAGTTCATGCCAAAATTATTTTCCCATGTAGTTTTTTCCTTTTTGCTTCAGCAACTGTGAGCGTAGACTCGGCATTTCAGAGTTCAGCAGCCTGCCCACATTAACCGTGAGCCGTTTCTGGGCTCCGCGGTAGCTGGCAGCTCGTTGGCTGATGGTGCCCACGATACCAGGGCTCAGTTTCCATGCTGGCCGATCTTCCCCCGTTTTAGCCAGTCTTTCCAGGGTGCCTGCAACCTCTCTAAGGTAGGGGATGAGGAGGAAGAGGAGGTGGGGGAGGTGGGGGAGGAGGGGTATCTGCGCTCAAGTTTGGGGGTGCGTGACCGAAGTAGAAAGGCTAGCCGGTTGGTGTTGTTCTTCTTCAGGCCTCTCTCTGACTGCTGTTGGCTTTGCAGCTGCTGGTTAAGGATCACCTGGATGTCATCCTGTGATATTGTGCAGAATACGTTAATCAAAATCACACGAAAAAATAACACTTCAATTCATTTGAAATAACACAAGTTGAGTGTAACCACTGGAGTTCTTTTAAAAACACAAGAGGGCGCAGAGTCCCCAACCAGACGGCCCTGATTCCCCCTCGCTTGGCGAGGGATCTGACACGGATCGAGCCAGCTGCCACTCATTTAAACACTCGCTCTTTAAACTGCCTGTGTGGAAAAGGCTGTGACGGGCCAGGCCCTGACCGTGCAAAAAGGCCATATTTGCTTTGAAATTGACACTGGTGGGAGGTGACCAGTGAGAGGTCACGAGAGGGTCTTCCTGCCCAGTGCCCCTAGCTGCTCACCTGCCAGGCCTCCAGCTCCTGGGACAGCTCCAGCTTGCGATGAATGGCCTCCAGTAGTTGATTGTTCAGGGACATCATGTCATTCTTGCAGCGCAACAGCTCTGCCTCCATGGCGTTCTTCCTGCTCGCAGCAAAGAAAAAACAGGCATCGTATCGCTCTGTCGTTCATGGTTACGTCTTAAGTATTTAGGTTTCTAATACTGTACTGAGTGAAAGAGACGTGAAAGCCTGGGCCTGAGCCCAGTCCACTCACTTTGCGATGGCTTCATCTCTGTCCCTTATGGCCTGCTGTGTCAGCTCTCTTTCCTGGCTGCTCTCCACTCGGATTTTCAGCTCAGAGTTCTCCGCCATGAGCTTGGAGTTCTGTGACAGAGGGGGGGAAGTAGACAAGGTTATGTTTAATCCAACTGATTGGTTGGTAGGAGTCCAACCAACCCATTCAAGGGTGCGTGGGCCTTTATTATTGTTCATAATTGTGTCACACAGATGAACTGAAAGAGAGTCCCTAGTATAGTCACCAAAATACTATATGTTTTTTTGTGCTGTTACAAATAAAACACAGCAGAACATTTCTGGAGAAAGTGTGTGGGAGCGTACTTGCAACAATGTTTTTTTGAGGACTGTGACCGGTCTCTGCCCTAAAATATATTTATGTTTGTTGACACCTATTTTTATTTTTTATTATGACTTATTTATTTGACCAGCACTGGTATCCAAGGTATCAACCTGAATGTATAATAACAGCGCAGAATCCTCCTTGTGTATCCTGTCCCCTCATATTATTGCCATCTTTGGTTAAAAAAAGACTATAAAAATTGTCATAGTTTTTTATCAGCTTGATTTTGCACCCAAAAGAGAATTCAAACTTTTAATTGAGGTCGAATTGTTCAAAGAAAAGACATTTCTTTATCTAAAAATAAATAATACACAATAAATATGTGTCAATTATTGCTCCCCTAAAATGTTTTATGAAAAAGCATATAAAAAGTATATTGATATGTATATTTTTACATTGTAAGTTCACTAGAGTCTTTAGGAACTCTTTAGTGGGCATCCATGACTTCCTGTTTCACTGGGTATAAATATGAGGTAACACACATTCCAAACTCTATGGGTGTGTCTCAATACTCAAAAAATGCACCCTCCTTTCCTCCACTACCACCTCCTCTCCTCTGTGCCCCGGAAACAGATCTTTGCGTCATAATCTAATGTTGCTGATTTGGCTACATATTAATTACAAATAGTTACAAATTGATTAATGTCTCGACGCAAAACGCAATGTCAAGTACATTGTATACTGTACATGCAACTACTTGTACTCAAAACGTTCAAGCAGTTTTGCATACTTCCGAGTAGGAGAGGAGTGAGTGGTAGTGGGGGACTGGAGGAAAGGAGGTGGGGAGTAAATGCAAAGTGCTAAAGAATGTTTTTTTCTCTGTACAATAGTATAATTTCTGCATATTGCATAGAAAACATTTGATAATAAAGTTAATTTTATCTAGAATTTGTGTTCATATTAACTGAGGGTGCCAATAATTATGGAGGGCACTGTATATCTGTAATTAGCAGAATGACAATTATTCTTATCATTACACTACTTCAAATATACTGCCACATGTCGTCTTAATTTTATTACCAAATAATAAATCCAAATATGACCACATGGTGGCGCATAGAGCATGTCCAGAGCTGCTTACTAGATGAATCAGTATTAAAACATAGCCCATGTGTTTGATCATGTGCATACACATTCAAAATAAAATCTTCATTACTAAAGCTACATTAACGCATTCATTGTCAAACATTTTTGCTCAAATTTCTGAGTAGCCACAGTAGCGCCCTGACACATTAAATCCCTGCTGGAAGACAGGGTGATAAATCAGATCGGCACCCAGATTGATGGATGCTGCTCTATTTCCGCCATCCGGGACAACGGCTTAAACAACACAACCTCTTGTTACCTGATCCCGGAGCTCCCGTATCAGGTCCGAGTTCTCACGCACACTGCCATCAATGGGGGCATTCAGCTCCTGAGAGACACAATGTTACACGCAGATCAGGTGTCAGCAGCACTCATCCCTGAGGTCTACGGTCCCTATGTGGCCCTTTTGTCCCGGGTGGGTGAGGGAAGGCTCTCGGCGCACCGCGAGGCTTATGTTTCTGATCAGAATATCACTGTCTTAAACTCCTTTCACAGACCACTTCTGTGCGAGACATCTGTGCTTTCACAAGCAGCGAACTGGTTCATCGCTGTTCAACAGGCAAACAGGAGATGCAATGTCACACAGAGAATAGTCAAATATAAGCCTCTTGTCAGTTTTATGTAACATTACTTAAGCATAGAAAACACAACACTGTCCATTCATAAGCGCCAATGCAAACAACCACATTAATGCAGCAGTAAGGGCGTTGGCTTCAAGCAAATGAGTCAGACTTCTGGCTAACACCTTCCTGACATCAGATCATATCATTTTCTGAGAGAACAGAAATGATTTAAAACACTGGCTGCAGTCACATAAATACATTTGTTGAATACGAGTTGTTTACGGTAAAGCAACTAACAAAACATTCTCTGATGAGTCCACAGGCCCCAGTCCGTTATCTCTGGCCGTCTCACTAGGACCCACATCAGGATTCCCCATCAAAATAAAAAACAAAGAAGAAAGCACTAGTGGAGCAGTGACAACACATCGCCTTTTGTAACTTCCCTTAAACAGGGTGAGGTGAGCTGAGCTGTGGTTCGAGTTTGGCCCGGCTGGGAGGTCTCACCTGAGGGGCACGGCTGCAGGCGAGTCTGTGAGCCACATTTTGGAGCAGGAGCAGCGTGCCGTCCAGACTCTCCTGGCACAGGGAATCCCCCAGGGTCTTCGCCTGGTCCGTCAGGGGAAGCAGGATCTTCAGGATAGACAGCACTTCCTCTTTCACCTAGGGAGGGAGGCCACATCCATGTCAATGCAGCCTTTGTTTTTTTTAGATTGGAAAAATCTGTTTTTTAATGCAAGCAATACGGTAATAAGGAAACATGTTAATAAAAATTTAAGTATGAAAGCAAAACTATATATATATATATATATATATATATATATATATATATATATACAGGGGGTGGACAAAATATCGGAAACACCAAAAACGGGGGGGGGGGGGGGTTTAAAAATAAAACAGCTGCTATGTTTGCTCCCATTTCTCATACCTTTATATTCTACACTATTTAATGACTGGCATGCCATGTATACATTTTAGTTTCTGCCTTGTTTTTTTTTCATAGCTTGAAAATTTATCATAATTAGCCATTAATCATATTATTATCAAATAATAATAATTCGTCAATTAAATGCTGCTTTTGTGTCAGTAATAAGTGAGAACACTTTAGAGCTAATGTAGGACAAAAACTGAAAGCATTTTGGTCCATGATACCCGGAGATGTGCACCTCTGCTCAAAGTGAAGTGAACAGCTGAATAAAATAGAAGATCATTGAAACTGGTCTAGAAACCAACACTTGCATATAACCATTTATGGCCCAATTGTTAATTATTCCTTTTCAGCTAAATTTTTCACTAATCACATTCCACTGTACAAAATAGAGGAGACTTCTGTTTTGGTTTTCTTCTTATACAGTTGTTGAAGTGTACTCACTTATTACTGATATAACAGCGACATGTCATTTATCATGCATTAGCATTTCATAAAAAAATTATGAACAGTCATTTATGGTTGATTGGCATAATTATAAAGCAAAACAAGTCATCATATAAAATGTACACGTGGCACAAGATTCACGAGACAGCATAGATAATCAGGTTAGGAACAGAGGTTGAGGTTTTGCATAGAAAACGTGGCAGGTGTTTTTCAGATAATTTGTCCACCCCCTGGCTGTATATATACGTATACAACAAATTTTAGCAGGACAACATGCATTTATACAAAGCTACTGCCTCAGTAACAGAGATGAGAGACATTATGAAGTTGTTGACGATGGAAAGCGCAGCAATGACGAAAACAGGAAATCCAACCACATCACATTTCTTCCCAGGTGAGCTTACACATCCTGTATAACACCTACTTCACCAGTGATGTCTGGCCTCTAATAGGCAAATGTCGGCCGTTTCATAGAAAGCCTTAAAATAAACAGGAAATATGTGACAAAGGAAGAACAGCTAAAGGAAAAAGCACAACGATTCCAACGAACAGCCAAAAATAACAGCGTTGTTGTTGTTTAAATGGACTGCAACCTTCAGAATGTTGTTCATCTATAGTTTTAGATTTAGAGTACATCTAAATAATACAGCGGCACTTTTGTTATAATACTGTGTCAAGTACTATGTAGTGAATGATGTAGATGATCTCAGAAGTATGTTTTACTAAAAAGACACTGTAATGAACAACACATCCCCTAATTAGTTTTGTTCCAGCAATGGAAAATGTATGCAGTAGGCTCTTGACATATCATACACCCATGGCTGATCAAAAGGGATTTCCTTAAGGTGATCTGTCTAAATCCAACTACACACATCAAGTTCAAAGAACACAGCAACTTTAGTGCTACATTCCAACTTCATCTGTCTGTTTGTCTTTCTGCCTGTCTCCTAATCTGTCCTTCAATCCACCAGAGTGCAGTATCTTTCCTTGGGTATCACACGTCCTGAGAGAGGGCAAGCAACAGGCTATTGAAGTAACCCTGAAATTGACGTAATTTCCTTCCATCATTTCCTCCTGTTCAGCGCTGGGACATCTCACCCTCGGCCCAAACAGCCAAGCGAACGCATGGGGCTCAGCAGATGCGTAGGTTTGGGTGGAGACAGGGAGACATGACACCACCCAACATTTCAATTTTAATTAGTTGCCAGACAAGCTAGCTATGCTTGTGAGAATTGACATTTGACTACGTCGAACTTAGTGGTCCAGAAGTGTGTCCCGCAAAGAACTACGCCTATGTGGCTCAGCAGGTTTTTAGAAAACAGATATGGAGGTACAGTAATGTTATATAAATGGTCCAATGACAGGATGTCCTTTACACTGGACAGGCCTGCTGAGTGGGGTCTACCTGCTCCTTATCCTGACTCCAGCCCATGTTACTGAAGCTCTGCTCCAGTTCAGACAGCAGAGATGCTTCGCCCCGCCCAGGCTCCTGCATTGAGATCTCCTCCTGGAGCTGATCCACCTGCTCCTGTAGCTGCTGGTTCCTCCCACGGGACACCTCCACCTCTCTCTCAGCGTCTACCAGCTTCACACATGCAGACAAGAGGATGCACTCAGTATTAGTATCACAAAGGAAACACACACACACACACACGCACACATGCGCATATTGAGCTCATGTTAACGCCCACCCTCACACAGAGGCGTACACACCCACTCACCAACACACAATCACACTCAAATACCCGTAGGAATAAACACGCATGCTTAAAACACAGACATACACACACAAACACACACTCTAAAATACAAAGATACAAACACACATCCATGTAACATAATCCGTATTCCCTACACAGAATACCGTAAATCCTGTCAGTCCGGTTTCTATTCACAGACAGAGCTTGACGGTGCAGGGAAAGTATGGAATCCTGAAATGCCAGTTACAACAACATAGCAAACCTGAAACATTGGCAAAGCACGTGATGATACCAGGGGAGTGGACTATCCCCATTCCGCGGAGTCTTAAGTGATGAGATAAATGAGTGAGCGAACCGGCTGAAATACCTGCTGAGTCTGCTGCAGGCCCTGTTTCTCCTGCAGAACCAGGCGTTTGTGCAGGTCAGCGAGGCTCTCCTGCAGACCAGCGTTCTCCTGACACAACACCTCCAGGCGCTGCTCCAGAGACAGGTTCTTCTGCAACAAACATGCCACCTGAAAACAGGCGCGCACAGATACACGCTTATCATGCTTGCAGGCCTACAAGGCGCACAACTTCATTTATTTGGTTGCATTTTGGCTTACATGTGCTTTCTTGTGAATGAGCATATATGTTGTAACTGCCAATCACAAAAATGTTTGTCACATGGATCACTTTTAATTAGAGTCTACCTACACAGTAGCAGTATGGGCTGAAACTTAATTGTCTTTAGCTAGGAAACTGAAGGTTGTGGCAACAGCAGCTTGAGGCCCTCTCAGGTCCTGTACCTCACCTGCTCCTTCATGGCGCTGATCAGCTCCTCGTCCCGGGACCCAGAACGACCCTGTTCGTAGAAGCCCTGCTTAAAAGCCTGCAGCCCTGCCGTTAGCACCCGCTCCACCTCCAACGCCTGCACGTAGAGGAAAGATTGCCCCGTCAGCGATTACTGCCTCCTCTTCACCACCATTACTGACCCTAAAGCCAGATCCACTATCCCCACACCCTCTCAGCCCTTACCAAACCTTGTTTCACTACCACTACAGATGTATGGACAACCGCGAATAATGTTCCTTTCCATGAGAGAAGTGCAGTCCAACATGCCAGCCAAACCACACATCATAGCAAAAGCAGTTTACTGAACATTTCCTATAAACTAAAAGATTCAACTCAGTTAAACTGAGTTCAATGAAAACCTCACAATGGATTTGGGGGTAAACCGGTGGTTTAAAATAACAGTGGAATATTAATAAAAGCATTTTGAGAAAAAACAATATAGTGACTTAGCATGTGGAGACAAGCCTGTTAAAAAGAAAAACACTGCAGGCACTGGAGCCTACAGGCACAGACAGAGGCTAGTGTCCACAGCCCTAAATAAGCTGTTTCCCAGAGTGGCGTCAAGTCCTATTACACATAGACAAAAGTGGACAAGGGACCCGCAGTGGGCAGAGAGGGGCATCTTGTTCTTGCAAATTACATCATCATGCCCCATTGGACAGAGCCAGAGATGAAGGCAGGGGGAAGAGAATGAACATGGTTAGAGGCATCAAGCAGAAGAGAAACTAAATTAAATGAATGCCGTAAAAATGTACTTATGTAAATTGGGATCCCAGAGTGCAGTGCACGAATACAAGATTTCAAAACCCTTGTGATTCATTTACATGGCCCATCACAGGTTACTTCAAAGTCTGAACAAATCTAGCCATGTGGACTCTGGGTTCAGAATGAAGCCCTTTGTGTACATGAAATGTAAACTTATGTAACACAGTTGTTACACATGATTAAATTCACTTTGCTGCACTCATTTTGAGGACTAGCACTGTCTGTTCGCCTGCATCTCTGATCTCATTAACCTACTCAACTAATACGTAAAAATGTGAAAAAAACCAAGCCTCTTCATGTAGACACTGATGAGGTTTGACATGGAAAAACATCCTGAATACCTTCTCTTCATTGAAATACTGAACCAATCAGGAAGTAAACAACAATACCAACTGAAGAATGCTTCATGCTACTGCACAGAGAGCCCACTCCCCAAAGCTTTCAAATATATCAACCCTTTGATGGCACTAAACAGACAAGTATTGAAGTTGCACATGTACTTTTGCAACTAACAAATCAATGCTTCAGCAAAACAAAGTTGTAAACTGTGTAATAAGGTACATTAAAATTGCAGCAACACAACTAGCTAAGTATATAGTATTCTAGATGAACTATGCACAATGATAGCGTAGCTAGTAAGCTAGCTCCATAATAACAGCAGGAAATGTTTCAGGAACTATATGAAAGATTGAAGATGGCTTGCTAACAATAGAGGTGATCACAATAAAGCTTCAAACTGTCATCACTTCCACTCCTTGGCATTTCCAGTTATTTCCAAACTCTCCCCCATTTGACACAACCAAATATAATTTTTCCCTCTTGGCAATGTGGTGTAGTGTGAAAGCAAGTTACCCCCTTTCCATGCAGTACTTTTGGGTAAAGTCACTGCATAAACAGAATGAGTAATCAAAACCCTGTAAATCATTAAATTAATTAAATTGCTTGATAGAAACTGTAATGTTGGGACATATGGTGACTGAACAACCTTAAATGCTTAAATGCTATGCATCTAAGATTTACTTTATGAATCCACACTTGATGCCTTCGCAATAACTTTTAAAAGGTTTTGAAGCTGCCATTATTGATTCCCCTACCCTCATTTTTTACACAGAGAACTACATAATCAATAATATGATTTATTTTTATATTTAACAACATTTTAATAGCAATGACCCCCCTGCTATGTTATTGCCAGGCTTGAAAAATGACCCTATCCAGAGACTGGGTTTCAACGTGTTTATCATTCATAATCTTATTGCTCCTTGACAAAATATTTATTGGGCCTGGGAAATAGTTCTCCTGCTTTATGCCCACAGTGGTTGCTTGTCACACAGAAAGCAACAGATAACACCTCTTCTGAACATTTATGTTTAATTTCCATGGAAAATGCATATATTACTGTAGATTTGAATACTTACCTAGACCATTAAAACATAAACTTAAATCATGTTTTCTCATAATATCTCTACTGACGGAACTGCATATTCTTTTACAGATTGGTTTATGATTCAGTCAATATTTTTATGGTTTAACAGCCTAGTGTGTCTTAGTTTCTGCCTGAGAGACGTTTAATATAAATGTTAAATATTAATGTTTGAAAGGTGATATTTTGACAAGGAAAACATGAGACGCTCCCGGAGGTGAAAATGAATAACTGTTTTATATCTATTCTGAGGATGAGCACACTCCTTTTCCTCCTTTGAAGCCTTATCAGTGAGACACACACCCATCCCATTTATGTATTTATATGTTCAGGTTGACATAATAACCCCTAGGAGTAACACATTAACAAATGACAAGAAAAATCCAGCACAGGCAGTGTACAAGTTATCTTTTCCGTTAAAGAACCTTTAATTTCTCTGAGTGTTGATCTATGATGATGGTTGCCCTGCCCTGTCTATTTTTTATCCTTAATGAGCTGAAAGGTAGAATTGTAAAATTACAATTTAGACTGTCACAAATGAAATAAGTCACCTTTACACACTAAAATATTTACAAAAAAAATATTAGATCTCAGCACTACTACAGTGTCCGACCTGAGTCAACCTTCATTGGAATCCAAATCATGCGACTGAAAAGGCTTATTATTCATATCATGCTTCCACAGACCTGGGAATCATAAAGGGCCTGTAGAGATACGTATTTCTGCGTTTCCCCTACAACTCGGTCACGATTATAATAACATTCAAGAGCACAGAAGCCCTGGGAACTAGCCTGGCCAATCAGTTCAGTGTTGACATTCACGCGCAGGGAATATCCTTACACTGACAACAAGCCAGGCAGCCAGAAACAGTTCTCACACTCATTTGACCTGGAGCTCTAATTTCTGTTTACTAAAACAGAGCAGACAAAGTTTTCCTGACAATGTAAACATATTTCAAAAGGACAGATTGCATATTTCCCCTCAAATTTATACAGAGGCAGTGAAGCACTAAATACAGACGTATACACATATACAAATATTACAATATACACATATACAAATATTAAATATACAAATAGTCTCACATTCAAACACATAGACATTATTCATGTCCACATAAAACAAATAAAGTACAACACACAAGAAAAACATGCTCCGATACACTGACACTCACTGACTCAAACACACAAACGACTGAGTCTTCCAGGCACTACTGAAGAAGGAAAACAACCGGCAGATACCGACACCAAAGCAGAAAATGCCCACTCCAACTCACCTTCCCAGGCACCACACACCTGGAGAGAGACGCACTGCTGTTCACCAAGTCTGGTAAAGCGCTATCCATAAAGGGGCCGAGGGAACTGCGCACGTCACTTTTCAACAGGCCAGAGCCTTCCACAGCCCCCTTCAGCTCTGGCTCCTTAACACTGGCTGAAAGCACAGAGTCCCCCATGGCCTCCCAGCCAGATGACAATCAAGAATGAGGACAGCAGACGGAATGAGAATGCTCGCAAACACGTTTTTCCTGCCTTTGAGTCGTGCAGTAGGCTGACACTGACTTCTGGCTTCCAGATTGGAATGGTTAATGTCTCACGGGAGAGAGGGCTACTCCCTCTCCACCGAGACTATTACACTACACACAAATGAGCTATCTTTACCGCCCAGGCCGTGACGTTACCAGGAAACAGAGGCACAAATGTGTGGTGTGCAGTCCTGCCAATTGCAAACCTGCTTTTCTCAGTACATCTTGGAAAAAATAATGCACTTTAACCTCAGTCAAGCAAACCTGGTAATCTAATTAAACTTCTCACACAGCCTGTTTCCTGAACAATTTATTGCACAAAGTGATAAGAAATAGGCTGTTTGCGGTTGTCATCACAAACTGTCGTACGTCAGCCTTAGCCTTAACGCATTACAGCCCGCACAACAAATTCAGGAGAACAGAGCTAGGAGAGAAAACTGGATTTAAACAAAGGGCTAAACTGGATTTAACCAAACATGGCTATCTAAAAACACAACTATGGCCTAAAGAGACTCAGCTCATATAATTTATGTAGACAAAATGTGCTCAAAATTACTACAACTTGCTTCCTATTGTTTAACATATCCTCAGCTCCCATAACCTGGGGATTTTTTTACCTTCATTTTAAACATACAAACTTCATTCAGTATGGTTTCGGTATGGCCTTTTATGCTTTGTCCAGAAAAGGCCTGTATTCCTGGAAATCCTATTTACATTTTGAAGTATTGTTTCAATGTTCCCTGACTATGGTGTTCAACCAAAAAGCTCTTTTTATTTCTTGACTGAATAATCCAAACAAAACTATTGCATACTTCAAATATATTTAATGAGTTGTACTTCTATTTACAAACTAGACAGAACTTTTAGTTAAGTATCTTAGCTTCACAATTTGACAGTTTACTTCTGTTTTAATCTGTATTATTGTTTGTGTTTCACATAACTGAGTTTCACTATAGGGATTGAGCAATGCTCTCCAAGTTTTAGCTAAGATATATTGCAGGAGGGAAGCCAGTCTGTTTGCATTTCAGTGTTTGTTCAGCCCGATGATAAAAGTATGATTTCACTTACTTTACCTTACATTACAATACAATCATTCTTATCTAGGAGTACTTACGATGTAGGAGAAACATAAGCACATTAACATGACTCATATGGGCAATGATGTCAGACCAGGTAAAAACATTCCAAGAACCAAGAACCAAAATACTAATTCCAAAATAATGTCTTCCTGTTCCTCAGGAAAAATACTTGTTCAGGCATAACAGATGACCTCATTGGCATCTTATTAACATCCAGTGTTGACTCAAACACAATCACAGTGCAATATCAAAAATCCCTTGGCCCTGTTATCACTGCTCATGGTCTTTCTTACCACTGCTATGCTGACGATACTCAACTCTTTCTCTCCTTCTCACCCTCTGACACTCAGGTGTCAGCCTGCATCTCCGCTTGCCTGAGAGACATCCAGAGCTGGATGGACAACCACCATCTCAAGCTCAATCCAGGCAAGACTGAGCTCATCTACATTCCTGCTTTAACCTCTCCCCCTCTCAATCTCTCTATTTCCCTAGGAGACACCCCACTGACCCTAACGCCCTGTGCCAGGAACCTCGGAGTCGTGATGGACAACAGGCTGTCCCTCTCCGAGAACATCGCAGTGGTAACCCGGGCATGCAGGTTCTTACTGTACAACATCAGGAGAATCCGCCCCTTCCTCACCACCCTCTCAACCCAGCTCCTGGTCCAAGCGATGGTGCTGTCCCGCCTGGACTATTGCAATTCTCTCCTGGCTGGCTTGCCAGCATCGGCCATTAGACCCCTTCAGCTTATCCAGAACGCAGCAGCGCGCCTGGTCTTCAACCTCCCCCAACACTCCCATGTCACCCCCCTGCTCATTGACCTCCACTGGCTACCGGTGATGGCTCGCATCAAATTCAAAACATTGGTGCTCGCCTTCCAGGCAGTCCGAGGATCTGCCCCTCCATACCTCCAAAAGCTCATCAGACCCTACACACCTGCCAGATCCCTGCGTTCCGCCTCCTCAGGACGACTGGTACCCCCCCTCTTCATACTAGCACCCGGTCTCGACGTCTGTCTGTCCTGGCCCCACGGTGGTGGAATGAGCTCCCCGTGGAGGTCAGAACAGCAGAAAGTCTGACCGCCTTCAAGCGCAGATTGAAAACTCACCTCTTCAAGCTGCACCTCTCTCCACCCCTCCCTACCTCCTTGTGACTATTATCAATATTGTGTAGTCCCCCCCCCAAAAACAAAAAATCCCCAATCATACTGACTGCGCCTAGTACTTCGTATTTACGTATTTACCTTTTTAGGATTGTTTTAACACACTTGTTCCTTGTTCGGAAATGCACTATGTACGTCGCTCTGGATAAGAGCGTCTGCTAAATGTCTATAATGTAATGTAATGTAATGTAAAGCTCAATTTGAGATACCAAATGGAATTATGGGATTTTTCACTTGCGTATCACCACTGACCTTTACACCACAGCAGTACTTCCAAGTGACAAAAACCATAATAAAGCAATGAAAATGATTAACACACTATAACATTAACTTCCTGGTTGAAATTCTGGGCCTTCAAGGACACACATTTAATAAAACATGAAAATAACACAAGCTCTTTGTTGCTGCTTGGACTGTTTTTTTTGTCATACCTGTAATGGATTTTAGTGGCGGATAATCAAACGCGAAGGTAGGGGGGTCAGAAACAAGTCACTCACGCAGTGAGGACCAATAAATATATATTTTTTGAATAACAAAATAATAAATGCAAAGAAAGAAGAGACAGGAAACTACTTCCTTGTGGCTAAACAGCCAAACGAAAATCAACCCACTAAAATAGGGCGAACTTGAATAACAAGTGAAACACAAACTAAATCTCCCAAGCTCAATACTGGAGCCAAAACGGGAATCTTAGCAAAAAAAAGAACACCTTCGGCACATGACTTCGGGCGGCCAAAAAGATGTAAAACCAAAACGAAACAAACAAAGAAAAACTGTCTCAGAGAGAACAGCAAAGAATAAAATAAATAGCACAGAACGCTAACAGGAGGAATAATACCTATATCTGAAATAAAAGCTAATAGCAAGTCCCTACATAAACAGCATTTAATATCACAAGGTCGCTAGTACCTGGCTATACCTGGCTCAATGCAATGTCGAATGACAAAGAAGCACCGGGGAAACAGAAGTGAGGAACTTAAATACCCCACAGGTAGAGGCACGGGTGAAAATAATGATGAGGGAAAGCAAAACTCGGAACGAAACGTGGAAAAAAACAGATAGATTCTTAATCGGGAAACCAGGACGAGAAAAGCAACAGAAAAGAAAATAAAAACCCATGAACCATGACAATACCTGGATACCTGTAGCTTTGCATGCCAGACCATGTGATATATACCATAGCTTACTAGCGATGGTTAAGCGGATGGTGATAACCAGGCTACAATACCAGTTTTAACGGCTTTACATTACATTACATTATAGGCATTTAGCAGACGCTCTTATCCAGAGCGACTTACACAGCATTTTTGCATTTATACATAGTATCCATTTACAGCTGGATATATACTGAAGCAATTCAGGTGAAGTACCTTGCTCAGGGGTACAACGGCAGTGTCCTACGTGGGACTCGAACCTGCGACCTTTCGGTTACAAACCCAGTTCCTTAACCACTGTACTACACTGCCGCCCACGCTTTAAAAGTGCTGACCTTGTTGAGCTGCTCTTTCAGTCGGTTGTTCTCATCGGCGTGCTCTCGCTGGGTTTGTGTCTTGTTGTGCTCTGTTTCGCTCAGGGCCTGGTTCAGCCTCTCCGTCTGGATGGTCAGCTCTTGCACATCCCTCTCCAATTCCGCCACCTGATTCTCCCATGCCGTCTCGCAGCTGTCCAGCTTCAACCGTAACTCGTGCCTGTTCTGCTCCAACTCCTGCACGGGCAAAACATGACAGTGACCGCATATCACAGCGCCCTACTAAAAGTCGACACATAAATTACAATGGAATATTGTAGAAGCTAGTCCACATACAAGCCACACGCCTATAACAAGTAGTCAATGCACAAGCAACATTGGTCCAAATATAACAGCTAGTCCCCACAGTCTCAATGATCTACTTCAGCCAAGTCCATGTGCAACCTACAATACACAATTTTTGCAGCTAGTCCACGTACAAGCTGCACTGGCCTACAATAACAGCAAGTCAACACACCAGCCACAGTGGCCTACTAGAATACACAGCCCACACACCAGCCACACTTTGTACCACCAGAACCGTTAGTCAGTACCCCAGCCAAACTGCCAACCAAAAAGAGCTAATCCACACACCAGCTAAACTACAGATGTCCTGTCCTCTTTGCCACTGGTCTTACTGTATCTTCACTGCTATGAGCCCCACGCTGATCTGAGTGGACCAAAGTCCACTTCCTTTGCCTCAGGAAAATTAACTTAGTCAGATGTAGCAGATGAGCTGAAGTGAATCTTATTAGAATGGAGTGTTGACTCAATCACAACCACAGTGCAATGGCATAATTTCCCAGCTAACGGTGTCAATGCTGCACATGTGTGTGTGGGTCACTTTTTCAGTACAACAGAACAAGGCAGCCTGTCTGCCATTCCAGAGTAGACTACATCTCATGAGAAGACACCAATGAAATATGTAGGCCATTCTCTCTGGGATAGTTCATCCGTTCTCCCTTTTTTCTTTCAGAGTTATTAGTCTTAAATATTTGTTGCTTGTTGGTACACTGGCCTCTCACGTTCAAGGTATCTAAATCTACCATGCGAATGGAGAGATCTCATAAAGCTTTGGATCCCGGGCTCCCTCTGAAATCAGTGCGCAAATAAAACCGGGGACTCCTGCATGAAACCATTACTTTTAGATTAAACCATAAATTTGAGCCATCGCAGCCTCTGGTGACTCATAACTCTACTGCGGTGTTTCAGCATACAGTCAAGCTGGAAAGTCTGCCCACCCCATTCACCTTCTCCACATTTTATTACATTACAGACATATTCTACAATAGATTGAGTTCATTTTTTGTCTCAAAATTCTACACAAAATAGCTCATAATGACAAAGTGAAAACATGTTTTTAGAAATTTTTGTAAATGTATTTAAAATCGAAAACTGAAATTTCTCATTTACATAAGTATTCATACCCTTTGCTTTAACATATTTTTAAAGTATCATATTTAATATTTGGTCGCATATCCTTTGCATGCTGTTACTTCCTGAAGTCTCTGACCAATCAACATCAAAAGACTCTCGATATCTTATTTTCAGGTACTGTTACAAGCGATACTATAACCTCTCTGCATTTGAACTGATCTCTATGAGAATTGGGGGGTGAGATTAGATTCAGCTGTACATTACGTTGGTACAGTATGGAACGCATGACTGGTGAAATGGCTGTACGTCATCAAGGGTCTAAGGTATCAAACGAGCCCCAAACCATCACTCTGCAGCCAGATATGGAGTAGATGTGGATGGATCCCTTTAAGGGTTGTTTCTCCTGACTTTTTTCCCCATAGAGTTCTATAGGAAAATTAGTCAGGAGAAATAACCCTTGCAGTGATCCATCCACATCTACTCCATATCTGGCAACAGAGTGATGGTTTGGGGCTTGTTTGATACCTAATAAGAAAAGTAAAATGCATTTATTTTTTGCGTCACTGCTTTTATGCAAGTACTGCAACTTATACCAAAACATACCATTGCTTTTTCTATATGCTACAACATATTCCTAACATTACATATGTAAACGTTGCCATTATAGACATACCCACAATATAGTACAGAATACAATTAAATATTCTATATATTTAGATTTATTATCTCAGCATGTACTGTATGAACCTACAGAGCAAAATGGCCAGGCCAGTGTTGATATAACTCTGACAGAGTTAATGGTAGCATTGAAACCTCTCACCAAGTTAAAATAATACAGCTACTAATATACTGTGTATATTACTTTTGTTTCCTCCGGGCCGCCAGCTCCAAACAAAACCATTAGCCTGCCTACAAAGGCAGACCACCTACATGGGCAACAAGGGTAGGCCCTGCTGTGAGTTCCAGACCATGGTCCTACCACACAACAAAAAGTATGATTAAGCAAAAGGCCAATAATTCCCAGTTCAAGGAACTAATTATGTACTTAGCCTATTACTTCTCAAGGGCTGATGATACATTTTTAGATTGACATGCTGACTCACGTCTCTGTTACACCTGTTCATGTTGTGTTTAAAGGTAGAAGGTATTATAAAAAAACTTGGCATAATGATGGTGTTTACTGATCAAACAGTGTTAAGCTATAGCAGGAAAACAACAAGGGCTTGACTCCACACTGCTGCCACATGTGCAGGACAACTGACTCTAGGCTCACCTGAACACACACAGCTGAGGATCCTACCATGGTTACTATAACAACCAATAACTTTACTGGGGCTATCCTCTGGCTGCCATTCTCTGTTGAGGCAAAACCCCATCTCAGGTAGTGCAAAAGGAACTGAACTATAGAAACACCACCCCAAAACATGGCCTCCTTAGGCGTAGTCATGTGATGGCAACAAAGAAAAAATCTATTCAATCATTCTCATGGCAGCATTGCACAGATGCAGAAAAATGTACCTTTAGACAGAAAGTAAAATTCCTTTTCATGAACCCTCTTATCTTTGGAGTCAATTTGACCTGATTCAGTGCTTGACGCCTCTTAAAAACCAGTTAACCTTATTTTTTCACCTTGACACTAAATGACTTTTCCTAATTTGTTGGGATTAAATAGTAAACATGCAATAAACATATTTTTTCAAATGTTCTGTACCAACCTTGTATACAAATGTGTTGTGTGGGGTCATATGTGAGTTAGCTGTACAAAATGTAATGCTATTAGTGCAGTTGAATGTTGCATGCATGTTTACAATGAAAACTAACACATAGGTTTGTGCAATGCTCACCTGCATAGTACCCTTTTTAATGCAAAATATGATAACAAAATAGAAATGTACTGCACTGGAAATGATAATTCAGTAAAGTGTCTTTTAGATAATGTAAACTATGTGAGGCAGGTAAATAATAATAATATTATTTATTATTAAGAAGAAGAAGAAGACTAATAAGAATAAGAAGAGGAAGAAGAATAATAATAATAATAATAAGAAGAAGAAGAAGAAGAAGAAGAAGAAGAAGAAGAAGAAGAAGAAGAAGAAGAAGAAGAAGAAGAAGAAGAACTTCATGGTGATTATTATGTGTTTGATGTTGCTTTTCTCATGCAAACAAATGCTGTTTTGTAAATCCCTATTGTCTTTTGTTCTAGGCTTCCAAACAAAAATGTACCTTCATTGCCTAAAGCAAGTGTAGGCCATACACGCCCTCTTAATTGAATTGTTCATTTGCTACTTACATAAAGGCTGCCTGCGTCTATCATTTTTAATTGTAGTGAAATACTAAGTAGCCTCCATTGTCTTTGTGCTGTACGGTATGTACAGTCAATTCATGAAGTCAACATATACGTGGTTTTTACTGTAATTATACTGTAATGTATAAATGTATAGGAGGACCCATATGCAAAAGCTCTGTAAAAAATCATATGTGATCATACTTGCAAAGTCTTATGAAAATCATATACGTTGATTAGTATTATATGTTTGTATACAATTCTTATACTATCTCTCAATGTTGTTTTATAGGGAGTACCGTGTATGTTAGGGAACGAACCATTTCATTTTAGTCTGAAATGTATAGTCTATGCTAGTTCTCTACCAATTATTTATATTTCTACATGGCATAATGTGATTTTTATAGGATTTTTACAGACCTTTTGCATATGGGGATGTTTGAAAATTCCATAAAACTTATTCACCTTTCTGGCCCCAATGTTATTTGTGTAATGCATCAATTTAGTGTATATGGGGGAACACTATGACAAACACACACGAGAGACACTAGACAACCGCAACTTCTGTTAAATGGTTCATTTTGACTCACCTCTAACTTGTCACCGTATTGTTCATGGAGTTTGTCATTTTCTTCTTTAAGATGACGGTTTTCCAAGAGAAGAGCATTTCCCAACTCGGCAGCTAATATAACTTCCTCTTCTTTTTGTTTCAAAGCTGACAGAAGTTCATTGGGGTCTTGGTAACCAGATAAATCGTCTGCGTAATCAAAAGAATAAAATTCTTCGTCCAGTTCCATTCCATGTGACTTAAACCCCCGTTCCTTAACTCGACTCATGTCTTTCCCGTAAAAAGGTAGATTAAGCTAGTCGAACTATTATTTATTACAAATTAACTTACACTACAAAAGTAATATTTTACTCATTCATGACGTTGTACGTATTGCAGTTCGGCTAGACAAAAAGTTAGTTTAAAAGAATCCATTGGTAAAGCTAACCTGCCTGTCGGTGCTCAACCGCGAGCTAGCTACTGTTTTCAACGTCAGTTGGATTCTGTGTGAGAAGAAGTGGGCTGGTCCCGTCACTTTCAGGTGGCTATGATGCTAGAAGCTGCCATAAACCTGAGACGTAGCCTATTGTCGCGTCTCCAAGCAACAGATGGTGATACTATTTCTTTTTTCTTTATGTTCCCTTAGGGACTCCGTACAAAAGTAATCAGTTGCCCGAATAAATGAACACCACGCTCATCAAAATGTATAAAGCATAGTGGTTTGCTTAAGATAAATTCGTTTTGTGTTTCAGTGAGCAAGCAGCAGGTGTTACATATTTAGTACAATGGAGTGCGCGCAACACCGATTTAAAAAAATGAAATATTTTGACTGAGTTTGGCTATTAATGCAAATTCAGAAATATAGCTTCTATAAGAAACTCATTTAAAACGTATAATCCGATATTACTAGAAATTTGTCTACCAGGTTTCACGCCGCATTATTTTCACCCCCTGCAATAATTATTTCGTATTTATCACTATACACTATGGGCTAGTGTGTAAGAAAAAAATTACATCAAGACTATAGTATTTGTATAGTATATGCTGTCGTCAAACTATAGTTTTACTGTAGTTCATTTTCGTTAGGGTAAATTAAAACATAGGCTAGATCATCAAGCAACTTTTGTCATGTGTAGATGGTTGGCAAAACAAGATATGTTTAACGAGGCCAATGTCATTTCTGTGGCTTGGAAAAGTATTTAGACCAATCTGTACTCCAACACATTAGATTTGAAATTAAACTATTAATAACCCCTAACTATCAGAACAGAATGATTCAAAGTAGGCTACTGGGGGAAGTATTTTAGACTGCACTCTTATTCACAAGGGGGCGCTCAAGAGTTTTCAGAATAAGCATGGCCTACACAGCAAGGCTTCAGCACCCTTCCATGCTATTAGGTTGGCTTGTTGAGTAGACAGGACGAAAATGTTGTTAAGTAGGCAAATTTTTCTCTAAATATAGTATACTTTAAACCCCTGTATGATACACTTTTTTATGATACACCCTGTATGGGAACACACTTATAAAAAAGTACACAAACATTTTGCTCGCATAAATACGACGTGAAGCATCATTTTAAAAAATGAGGCGCAGCTTCGCTGACGTTTTCCGTCAAATACAACAACAAAAAAAAAATGTGACAGCATGGCCACAAGCGTGTGACGTCTTACGACATTTCCACAGTAGCCTACGGTTGGAAAATAGTATACTTTTCATGTACTGCACGTCGCATGCTAAACTGTGCACAATAAACAGCACACTTCTGCCAGTGCACTACAGTGCCATCCACAATTATTGGCACCCCTTTTAACTTTTGGTGAATTAGCTTAATCTCATACTGAAGAAATGAAGAAAAATCCAACCTTTTATTGAAGTAAATTTATTCTGATCAAGAAATATTATTTTTTAACAAAACCACGTGTGCCACAATTATTGGCACCTCTAGAAATGATTATTAACAAAATGTAACTGAAGCATTTTTTCCATTTATATTTTACTTTTTAAAGATGATCAGAGTGTTTAGGAACTTTCAAGGAGTAATCCACGACTTCCTGTTTCACTGGGGTATAAATATGAAATGACACAGAGGCCATATTCCCTTATTCATACATCAACATGGGAAAGATAAGAGAACACACAAATCAAATAAGGAAAAAGTGTGTTGAGCTTCATAGGTCAGGGAATGGCTATAAAAAAATAGCGACTCATCTGAAAATGCCAATATCTACCATTAGGGCAATACTTTAAAAGTTCAAAGCAACTGGAACTGTTACAAACTTGCCTGGAAGAGGATCCAAGTTTATTTTGCCCCCACGCACAGTGAGGAAGATGGTAAGAGAGGCAAAAAATCCCCAAGGATCACTGTTGGAGAATTTCAGAGGAAAGTAGCAGCTTGGGGTCATCAAGTCTCCACAACTACCATTAGATATCACCTCCATGCCAACAAATTATTTGTAATTTCACCACAAACGTATGCACCTGGAGTTTGTTAAACGCTACTGGAACTTTGACTGGAACTGTGTTCTATGGTCAGATGAAAAGATAATTTAGCTTTTCGGCAACCAACACTCAAGGTGGGTTTGGCGTAAAAAGAAGAACGGCTATACCGAAAATAACCTGATACTCACTGTTAAGTATGGTGGAGGTTCTGTGATGTTGGGGGCTGTTTTTCCTCCAACAACAAATGCCAAATAAGTTTAAAATTTAGACATACAGTATGTTATGTGAAAACACTAGCTAGTTAGTAGCCTACTTGCTATTGATAAGACTAATAGTTGAGTATAAAATGTGTAAATACAGCAAGACAGACAGCAGAGCAAACATTACAAGTTAGAACAAAAAACGCCTCAGAAAATCAAATGGCTCGCTGAGAGCTAACTGTTAGACTAACGTTACTGTTTTTAGTATTTGTTATTATTTAGCTATCTAGTCTACACTAAATACGGAAAATGCTCACATCTATTAGTTCACTTAACTTTATGTTAATAGCATGACAGATATTTTTACAAGCAAGCTAAGTTAGAGCTTGGATGGTGGGGCGATGGGCAGAGGGTGGCGCTCTGGCGTCCTGGTCATAGGTGGCAGCCTATAGTTGCCTAGTGGACGGTCCGGCCCTGCTTACCTGTGATCTTCTCAATCGATGGAGACCATTTTCAGCTGATTCCATGCTGTCGTTCATATGGACGTCCAGCTGTTGCTAATGCTAGTGCTAATGCAACCTAATGGCATCAGTTAGCATCCACTACCAAACGCCTTTGAACACACTCCACAGTGCACCCAAAGCAAATAAAATACCACAACAGACTATTGGCGTTGATTTGAGTGTTTATACCATCATTTTGAAGTCAAACTATTGTTTAATCATTTACTTTCTATGTTCTCTGTGGAAGGAGGTGTCAACTTGGACCCATTTTCAACTCCACCCTTTTTTTCAGCATACAGGAATTATAGATACAGATAGACTGAAATTGAACGTGATCGCAATGGAATTGATACCTCATGCTTTATTGGTGCTCAATACATATAATAGCCATAAATAGCATGGTCATAAGCTTATTACGAATTTTCCTTGGGTTAATTCCTTGGGCAAGGATCAGATACGAGGATGGAGGAATCGAGGCAACATGCATTAAGCAAATGGAACGTCCTTGCTCAATCAAGCGTCAGCATCATATTGTGCTTACATGTTTAACTATAATGCTTTTTAGCCTCTTTTTTATTAATAAACATGGCTTCTGTTCATTATAAAAAATGAGGGTCATTATGGATTAGCACTTTATAATAAATGGAAAGGAACAGTAAAATTGCATTTGTGTAGGGGTGTGCCTGCGATATGGAAGATGGATATGGAGAATAATGGATAACTTATACACGTCACGTGTTTCAAGAAAAGGCTTCCGCAAAGGCTAGACTTGTGTTTCCTCACTGAAGCATCCTCCGGGAGCCTCCTCAATCCCCGCTCCTCTTTCTTCCGAGGAGCATTTAGCAGTTTGGAATGATCTTAAAGATGGCGAACCTCGATCGATTTCTGGGTCAGGCAAGGACCGAGGAGAAGAGGACGGATAAAATAAGCGATTGGAATCCACCCCTGGAGTGCTGGTGACGTTTCCCGTTTTTTGTTCCACCTGAGTTTGATGAATTATTAAAAGCCTGAGCCTGAATATTCTGAATGGTGAAATGTTGAGTGCCTCCAGCACTCCAGCACTCCTGTGGCGCAAGAAAATTAGTTGAATCCCTAATACGAGGTTGGGAAAAAATTTAGAAAGCTGAATTTTTCTGGAAACATTCTTGGATGATCACTGATTGCATAGTTGATGAGTCCCCAAGGGTCCTCAATTAGGGTTTTTCATAATTTTCTTAATTTGCATGCTAATGAGGCTAACTCTTCTTCACTAACTGGATGAACTACCGAATAGACCTAATTAGTGTAATTGGGAGATAAAATATTAAAATCAATGAAATGCACAATTATCTTTTTGGTACTCAATTTTGTTGCTTCCACCCATGCTTCATTTTTTTAAAGCTTTTTATAGTGTAGGGTAATAGATGATATATGCCATGTATTAGCAGGGTGATAGTGTGGCCTCAGATGTGTCAGAGCCCTCAACATATGTGCCTTGTTATAATCTCAGGCTGAATTGGATCCTGTGAAGACCTATTATTTCATATTTATAAAAAATCAAATAGTAAACTTGTAATTGCCATATCCAATATCATGAAACTGCATTAAATTTAAAATTTTCATGTTATTGATAGAAAATGTTTCAACTCTCTCTGTTGTTTTTTCCAATTAGACTATATATATGCAAAGTACACTAGTTATTATGCATGTCATTCAATCAACACATTGCCTCATGGGTATGACCTGACTTTGGTAATGAGTATTGGCTGAAAACAAGGGGTAGGCAATGAAGCCAGAATCTCCTGGTTCACTCTTGACATGCTTTTCATATCATTTAAACTCCCATTCATGTTCACTTTCCTTCCTGACTCTCCTCATTTTAGATCAACTAATTGTTTTTTTAATATAAATGTCTTAATTAAAAACTCAGTTGTATGATTAGTCACTTTATAGTGCCACTGGAGTGCCTATGGGACCCCTGGAGGATAACTATTGAAATACCAACTTAAGTTCTTGCAGATCAGGTGGTGGAGACAAAATACAGCCCACCGATACAGCCATATACAGCACCTACGGGTTGGCATTTTTCAGGGTTTCCAACGGGCATTATATAGATTGCAGATCGCAATATTCTAACATTAGCTAAGTTCATTTAATTACATTGGTTTGATATCTAGTTAGCTTGCTAACAAGTAAAATGTAACACTTTACAGTTATGTGAAATGACCAAAACATTCTTATAGTTTCAGCATGGTGTAATCAGAGGTACAGCTTAACAGTATAATATAAAATAACCTTTTTGTTAATGGGTTTCTGTTTTGCTGTGATGCAATGTTTCCATCCACCATCATTGCAGATTTCGGAACGTGATTTACTTTACTAAAGTTTTTTTAAGGACAGTCTGTGTGCTACGCTTGCTGTTTGGCTCATGCAGTTCTGGCCTCCATCTCTCCACAGACAGGCATCTCCACCACCCATGGCAAGAGCTGCACCTCCTCCATCAATGCCTGCACATGCACCTCCATCTGCCATGGCTTCCCCCGGCCGCCAGGGCTCCAAAAAAAACGGGAATGTTTGCCCGCATGGCAACCACAGCAGCAGGGGTAGCAGTGGGGTCTGCAGTGGGGCACGTGATTGGACACACCATGATGGGAGGCGGCGGTGGTGGTGGTGGAGAAGGAGCGCAAACTGAGCAAGCCAGGCCTGACGTCACCTATCAGGTAATCCTTGACGAAGCCAGTTGGCATTCCTGATGTGGTAGTTGGCATTCACATTGCGATGTGGCAGTTGGCATTCATGGTGATGCAATTGGTTTAGCGGTGACTAGGACACTAACTTATTTTCCTGGAAGAGGCTGCTTAAGATGTTGATGTTTCAGCACTGAACTCTGGATAGTCAGGTGGTGGAGACAAAATACAGCCCACCGATACAGCCGTATACAGCACCTACGGGTTGGAATTTTTCAGGGTTTCCAACGGGCATTATATAGTCTATGTTTTAGGATTCATTTAGGAAAAGGTTATGTGATCGCTCTGATTTATTTTTTATTTATTTGTATTTTTTTGTTTGTTTTGACAATCTAGGTAATACTGTCTTCATAGTATCAATACAAAAATGTGAATAAATCTAATTCAACGTGACCATTTTACAAAACATTACTTTGTGGAGTAGTGCTGATGGGAATTTGCCTACAGTTCTTTGGAGAAGGTTTTGAACAAGTTCTATATCTATGGTTTTGAAGCAAGTTAAGATTTTTTTGGACTACAACTTCCATGAAGCTAATCGCAATGCATTGCGTCTCTTTTTGAATAGGCCGGAAGACGGAAGAAAAAGAATGACGTAGTTCACGGTCGCAAATCCTGTGTCACTTTAAGGCTGTTTAAAACTGAGCTGACGCAACTGGAATTTATTTTGCGTTTTAAAATTTCAATTGCAGTAGTTATATGTTATTGATATAAAAGATGCCTAGAGGTAGCAGAAGTCGAACAACAAGGATGGCGCCCCCAGCCAGGTGAGTTAGCTAGCAACAGCTAACCAGCCTACATAAGTTAGCTAGCGACCTAACGTAGCTAGCTACATTCATGTTACGTTGTTTCTGAATCAAACAAGCTAACGTTAATGTAATTTGGCAAGCCAGCATGTTACTTAACCGAGGCCGTCTGGCACCTAACGTATTATTCGTGACCTTATTTGTACCCCGTTATACATTCACATCACATTACAACCGATTGATACATTATGTGACAATAATTGAAAAAAAGTTTCATATCAAAGGTCACCTTTGGTCTTAACGTTAAACCCTGAGATCACACGCAAGATGGCTGGTAGCTGGTTAGGGTAAGATTTTAACACCATAGTTTATCTTTATATGTACATCAATGTATGTAGCTATGTATTCAATAACGTTCGCCTATAAGTCTAGCTAACAAGCGTAACATATATGTAGTTGGTATGTTACTCTTCAGGTGTTTTAGTTAGCGCTAACTAAAACACTTCACAAGGTATCAGATCGCAATATTCTAACGTTAGCTAAGTTAATTCAATTACATTGGTTTGATATCTAGTTAGCTTGCTAACGAGTAAAATGTAACACTTTGCAGTTATGTGAAATTACCAAAACATTCTTATAGTTTCAGCATGGTGTAATCAGAGGTACAGCTTAACAGGATAATATAAAATAACCTTTTTGTTGTAATGGGTTTCTGTTTTGCTGTAATGCAATGTTTCCATCCACCATCATTGCAGATTAGTTTTTTCGGAACGTGATTGGATTTCCTCTAAAGGTTTTTTTAAGGACAATCTGTGTGCTACGCTTGCTGTTTGGCTCATGCAGTTCTGGCCTCCATCTCTCCACAGACGGGCATCTCCACCACCCATGGCAAGAGCTCCCCCTCCTCCCCCCCCAATGGCAAGAGCTGCACCTCCTCCATCAATGCCTGCACATGCACCTCCATCTGCCATGGCTTCCCCGGCCGCCAGCGCTCCAAAGGAACCGGGAATGTTTGCCCGCATGGCAACCACAGCAGCAGGGGTAGCAGTGGGGTCTGCAGTGGGGCACGTGATTGGACACACCATGATGGGAGGCGGCGGCGGTGGTGGTGGAGAAGCAGCGCAAACTGAGCAAGCCAGGCCTGATGTCACCTATCAGGTAATCCTTGACGAAGCCAGTTGGCATTCCTGATGTGGTAGTTAGCATTCACATGGCGATGTGGCAGTTGGCATTCATGGTGATGCAATTGGTTTAGCGGTGACCAGGACACTAACTTCTTTTCCTGGAAGAGGCTGCTTAAGATGTTGATGTTTCAGCACTGAACTCTGGATAGTCTCATGGTTACAAAGTCCAGGTGTGAAGGTCTTTTCCTCAATTGTTGCTTAAAGGATAGGTTCTGTATTTTTGAACCCATGCCCTATTTAGGGATAGTCTTGGGTGATCGTGAATTAGGGCTGAGCAATATACTCATTCCAATATTTTTTGAGCGTAATAACGATCTTCGCCACCATGTGGTGTATTGCCTTTCTTTTTTTTTTCTTAAATTATACCTGATTCAAAGTGAAATGCTTCCGAAAACAAATTACCACTGATATCTTTTGAACATTAAGACGGCAGCAAGCTCATACAGGTTCCATGTGATCATGTGATGTGTTTTTGTCAATCACATGGAACCTGCAAGGCCTTGCTGCTGATTGGCTGTTTTATCAACATGCAATAGATATCAGTAGTGATTTTTTTTTCTGAAGCATTTCATGTTGTCTCTGAATTTCTGACATTTACTACAGCATCAGGTATAAGTAAAGACGGAAATAAAGGCAGTACACCACATGCCATGACGGCGATGACGATTATTGAGCTCAAAAAAAGATTGGATAATTACTAAAGAAATACAGCCCAATCGTGAATAGTATAGAGCAAAATTTCGCTGATCAATTAAAAATTTAGTTGGATTCCCCTTTGTTGCATCTTCAAAAGAGGTCCAATAGGAATAAGGGAAAAGTGGAATTGGGGAAAGTTTGCAGCTTTCAAAAACCATGATAAACGGGGAGCTCACAGTATATTCACAAGTGTCTTACCATGGTCTCCTGAAAAAATAAATGCAAACAGAGCATTGTATCAAAAGTTATGGGCTTGGGAATTTGGATTCTTCTGGCCCTTATTCTGGCTACATCTGGCTATATATCTATAGACGTGCCAATCATTTTAGAGGTGGCAAAGTGGTCAAGTACAGTGCCTTGCATAAGGCTATTACCGCAGTGCTACATTTCAGAATTTAACCTGTAACCTTCCCCCTATTCTATATGCTTTAGTGCTAATTTATTTTCAGGTGCTAGTATGGCATATATATTACTCTCTGATCTGAGCGATGTCAGCCCATGGCAGTCTTTCTCTGGCAGAAAGGATGGGAGCTGCAGTTCTTACCTGCCTTACCTTGCAGGAACCTTATGCCCAACCTCAGCCTACGTACCAGCAGCCGCCATCCATGTACCAGCCTCAGTCGATGTACCAGCAGCCCGAGCCGATTTTCCAGCAGACGGAAAGCCCCTGCGCCCTCGAGCTGAAGCAGTTCATTGAGTGCGCGCAGACACAGAGCGACCTCAAGCTATGCGAGGGCTTCAGCGAGGTTCTCAAGCAGTGCAAGTTCTCCAACGGTGAGTGAGGCTAAGTGCTATCCAAATAACTCAGGGCCTGATCCAGACTTTAAATCCGCATGCTTAACTCGAATATCCATGGTTTTTTCTCTACGTCCATCCTGGCTTGGGTGAGTGGGGATATGTAGTTGCGCAATTGGAGTGGAATCTCATTGAACAGACTCATTAACCCCTTGCGCAAATGGCACATTTGGTCAATTCTCACATATTTAGGGGCTACTCTGTTTAAGGCTTTATAACTCCTGGTGTGAGCATCACATAAACTTGATAAATGGCTTAAATGAAATGAGACGAGTGTACCATTTACAATACAAACTTAGATGTGTTTATTTTCATAATTTAAGTCAAAATAAAGTGCTACAAATGCAAAGAAACTTTGGAAAAATGCAAAAAAAGAAATAGTTTTTCTTTAGTTTGCAACAAAATACTGAAAGCTACATTAGTGAAACAGCTAAGTATATACATTTCCTGTATCATAAACTCCATGTTCACAAATTTACAAAATGGGAATGATATGCTGAACTACTAAAGATCTATGATGCAAAATATAGGCAGTGTACCCTGTTGTCCATTAGTATTTCCAAATCTGTCAATATGGCAAAATTTTGCACTGCTCAAAATAATTATTTTTTATATATTTAACTCAAAATCAACAGTTTTGCCTCATGAAACTCACTTTTGCATCATTTTCAAGTGGGAATTACTATCTTTTCATCAGTATAGGGGGGTCAACATCTATTGGTTGAAAATCCTATCCAAAACATAAAATTAGTTTTGTCCATTATAAAACACACACATTTTTAATTAAACCAGATTGAACTGTAATGAATGAGACAGGCTGGCTTGCAGGGAGGAGAAAGTTAAGTAGGGGAAATGTTTTCTAAATTTAGTACTTTAAATCCCTGAATGATACACTTATTTCCAGGTTTTTGCTGATAATAGTATTGAGGATATTTTTTTGCATAATACTTGTCACTAAACTGCATGTTAGGATGCAGTAGATGGCGCTCTGATTCAGACACAGCCATAGAAATGAGATGAAATGAGACAACAGGTTGTTGAACTTCATGAAGCAGATGGCTATAGAAAAATAACTATGTTTGAAACTACCTTTAGGGTAAACTTTCCACCATTAGGGCAATAATTAAGAAGTTTAAAGCAACTGGAACTGTGATGAATTTGCCTGGAACAGGATGCAAGTGTAGTTTTCCCTCACGCACAGTGAGGAGGATGATTCCAGAGGCAAAAATTTCTCCACTGATTGCTGTTTGAGAATTGCAGGTTGCGGTCTGGGGTCACTAAGTCTCCAAAAACAATTAGCCACAATCTCTATGCCAACAAGCTATTTAGAAGGCTTGCCAGAAGAAAGCCCCTGCTGTCGTCATACCACAAACGTAAGCGCCTGGAGTTTGCTAAATGTTTCCGGTATTTAGATTGTCGTAACCGAATTCTATGGTCAGACGAGATGAAAATTGGGCTTTTTGGCAATAAATACCAAAAGTGGGTTTGGTGTAATAAGAGGCATAGTAAGAGTGTGTCGTGATTGGATCTTCCAGCAGGACAATGATTCAAAGCATACTTCAAAATATACATAAAAATGGTTCCCTGAGCACAGAATCAAGGTGTTGCCATGGCCATCCCAGTCCCCTGACCTGAACCCCATTGAATACCTGTGGGGTGAGCTGAAGAGGAGAGTCCACAAGCCCTGAACCCCATTGAATACCTGTGGGGTGAACTGAAGAGGAGAGTCCACAAGCCCTGAACCCCATTGAAAACCTGTGGGGTGAACTGAAGAGGAGTCCACAAGCCCTGAACCCCATTGAAAACCTGTGGGGTGAACTGAAGAGGAGTCCACAAGTCCTGAACCCCATTGAAAACCTGTGGGGTGAACTGAAGAGGAGTCCACAAGCCCTGAACCCCATTGAAAACCTGTGGGGTGAACTGAAGAGGAGTCCACAAGCCCTGAACCCCATTGAAAACCTGTGGGGTGAACTGAAGAGGAGTCCACAAGCCCTGAACCCCATTGAAAACCTGTGGGGTGAACTGAAGAGGAGTCCACAAGCCCTGAACCCCATTGAAAACCTGTGGGGTGAACTGAAGAGGAGTCCACAAGCCCTGAACCCCATTGAAAACCTGTGGGGTGAACTGAAGAGGAGAGTCCACAAGCCCTGAACCCCATTGAAAACCTGTGGGGTGAACTGAAGAGGAGTCCACAAGCCCTGAACCCCATTGAAAACCTGTGGGGTGAACTGAAGAGGAGTCCACAAGCCCTGAACCCCATTGAATACCTGTGGGGTGAACTGAAGAGGAGAGTCCACAAGTCCTGAACCCCATTGAATACCTGTGGGGTGAACTGAAGAGGAGAGTCCACAAGTCCTGAACCCCATTGAATACCTGTGGGGTGAACTGAAGAGGAGAGTCCACAAGCCCTGAACCCCATTGAAAACCTGTGGGGTGAACTGAAGAGGAGTCCACAAGCCCTGAACCCCATTGAAAACCTGTGGGGTGAACTGAAGAGGAGTCCACAAGCCCTGAACCCCATTGAAAACCTGTGGGGTGAACTGAAGAGGAGTCCACAAGCCCTGAACCCCATTGAAAACCTGTGGGGTGAACTGAAGAGGAGTCCACAAGCCCTGAACCCCATTGAAAACCTGTGGGGTGAACTGAAGAGGAGTCCACAAGCCCTGAACCCCATTGAAAACAAGGTCTCCTGAAGGATCTGGAGAGATTCTGTATGGATGAGTGGTCTTAAATGCCTTGCTATGTGTTCTGCATAGCTGGGAGTGTGTAAAAAGCTTTTAGTCTAAGTTATTCAGTCAGGATCCTCCTCAATTCAGAGCTCAGGCTGTTCAGGCTGAGAAAACTGTTCAGGTGTCATGTGATGGAAACCAGAATTGCAAATATTGGTTCTTTTTCCCATCAATGGCCCCCAAAGATCAAACCAACAATCTTCCACTACTCAAAAAGTGCCAGTGATCATTTTTATGGTTATGGTTATTAGTAGATGGACCACTAATAAAACAAGGGCTTTGGTACAGTAGTTCAGGTGTTTGGTCTATGAACTTAAATGTATCTGAAATTAAAAAAAATTTAGAAGATATAAATGTCAACAAAGGCTGCTACAGTAAGGAAAAATTAAAGTATTTTAACTTTGTTTTTTTCCCCCTTAGGATTGGCATGAAGATGATGCAGAAATGGCCATCAATCCACGCACACTTAAAAAAAGAATAAAAAGCAGTAGTCTTGTTTTCTGTAATATAGTTGCAGTGTAGATGGGCTTTACTGGGGCGTGAAATAAAGGTGATGATGTACTAAACAATACAAATTTGCACTTTTTTTTCACAGCAATCGCTGCACACCACAAAGGCAGTAACATGTTTTTTTGTTTGTTTAAATTTATTGGCCATTCTAATTTTGTCATTAATTAAATATTTATATACATTTCCTTTAATGCCTTTTCATTGTGCTTTGAAATAAAGGTTTGGCATTGTCTCCTGAAATAATTGGTCCTCACTGGTTTTAGTTTTTTTATGAATACTGTTGACTTGGCATGCTGTGATTTTGTTTTAAAACGAGAACATATGAACTTCCATTTATCTTCAGCGATGGCAGTTAGAAAGTGTAATTTGATAAACATTTGAAAAGAAGTCTGCATACTGGTTTAATGCTCTCAGGAGTTTTTTATCATTGAAATTCATGACGGTGCCAAGAACAAGAATTTCCTGAGCCATTTTTTCATTAATTTAAATATGCTGTAGAATCGTTTGGGGGCACTGCACATCAACATATATAAGAACTGGAGACAGCTTCCGCTTACCGGTTCCATGGATTCCTATGAGAGCTGCTCATTCGTGCATGAAGCCAATTCGTGGAGACGCTATGTTAGACTATGGGGCTTTTAGGAACCAGAACATGCACGCTGGATTCTTAACGTGGCTTTTGGAACCAGGGGAGGATGCACTCTGGGTACCTAAGCATGTGGGGCTCAGAAAAGAAAAAAATTGGTCCCTGGGGAGTAATTAGTTCAGTGTGAAGAAATTTTATAATTTAAAAGAACTGTCCAGAATATATAATTTGGCCTGGGTAATTTTGTAGTTTTTAATGGGCTTCAATGGGGAAATTAGCTTTTTGGCACCAGAGGCTGCAATACCTCCGGTGACCACTGGAATTTGCGAGCTTCAAGGAGTATTTCAATACCTGGTCCGTTATCCCAGAATAATTGACTTCTGTGGACTTAATTCTTTGAGCACAACATATGGACATCTTTTTAATAACACCTTTGTCTATGGTGAGCAACTGCAACCACAACCGTAAGTGAACTTTCTCAGTTTTGAAAGCTGTGGGCGGAAGCTTGTTGAGTTTAATAAAACTGGAAGGACTACCACACTGGGCTAAAGAGAGTTTGCCCAAGTCAAAGGCTGCAAGAGAGCTGGTCACAACAAGGAGAATAAGCATTCTTTACCCTTTAGCGTCTGTGATTTCGCACTTAACCACAATTGAAATGCCTGGATTTGTAAATAAAACCAACAAAGATCAAATTCCACATGTTCATGCTGTTTATTTGGTTTTTGGCTGCCCGAGTAAGATGGATCAGTGAGCAAGTCTTTGTAACATTCACATCATGTGATTTCTCTTCACGTGACTGATAACACTCTTTGCTTAGTCTTTTATCAGAGCCCTTGCCCTCTCTTCAGTCCAGCTGAAGACGGCTAAGAGTCCAAATTCTTCTGCCAGGTGTTTGGCTTGGAAGTGTAACTGCTTTGCTCTTTGGCCGTAACAAGTAGAGATCATTTCCCCCTGTCAAACATTAACACAGGAACTACTTAAATGTGTCCCTTCTTTGGAAATGGCTGTCCCTAATTAATCCATTCATCATCAGCAATGCGAATTTGTCATTCGATGCACTGAAATGTAATTAATTCAGTCATTAGGTGAGCAGAATAAAGCAGCTACAGTCTTTGACACACCCTTCCTACTTACAGTACATTGTATTATGTAACTTGTTTCAGATTTTCTTGTTCAGCAGGATTTTTGCCAGGCAGGATTGGCATTTGTACGCACGCACAAACACACACATCCATATCTTGGATTCTGTTGTTGTTTTTTTTCTGGAGAGAGGCGGGGTAGAGAGGGATATTAAATGGTAATAAAGAGTATTTAATTTTCTAAAATAGGCAGATTAGTTGCTTTCCAAGTGGCTAATCCCCATGCACCCTGAAAAGCATAAACAGAATGTAGGTATTACACACTGATACTGACACTTCATGATTATGTTGACAAAGGTAATACACATATGCAGTACTGTGCATGTATAGCTACAATCCAGGATCAGATTCTGTACAAAAACACATTTAAATTATCATTTGAAGGGCTCTTTTCAGTCTTTATTTGTTAAATTAGATTTAATTTTGTGTCTTGGATTTGTTTGCCACCAGTTTGTGGTCAGAAGCATGGCTTCGCACATGATATCAACCTCAATGTTCAGTATGTGTTTGTTTATTATCAATATAACCAGCGACCTACACTTTACTGTAACTCATTGACTACTGTAGAGCAGAGCTCTCCTTGGTGGAGTAATCTGCTGTTACCATTATTATTTACAGACACTGTACGAATCACTCGACTACTGTGTTAGTGGTAGTACTTTGGCCCTTTGTCCATTCCCCGCAGTGTCACTTTTGTCTGGCTCTTTCGATGTAAAGCAACCTTGAGGTTGAGGTGCCTGTCAATTGTAGGCCTAGAATAGTGTCTTTTGGTATGTCAACACAGATTACCAGTTCAGATGCAGGCCATGTGGTGAAGAATTTTGTGAGAAAGACATGTTTGTATATATATAAGAAACATGACATTTGGTCTGAAAACACACAGATGATGCTTGTTTTTGTGTCATAGAGGCTACAGAGATAACACCCTAATGCCTGCTTTAGTCTTGACATGTTCTGCAACAATAATGTATTGGAACCAATTAGGCAGGGGCCAATGTCTCCCAACCCCTGAAAAAGGTCAAATAGGTCACAGAAATACAAGAGGTCCAATTTATTCACTTTAGGAGCAGGATGGAGAAGTCTCTGTCCAGACAGTGCAATCCTATATGGTAAGCATGACTGTCTGCCCATTACACCCTCCCCAAACTGGACGCGAGCGAGCGTCTGCTTCAGTCTGGGTTGCGTCAAAAAAATTGTATACCTACACGTGACACGTTCAGTTATTGCGCAATGGATAAAAAAGAACCAATCGTTAACATCGGGGGCAGGTCTTTTTTTCTCCAGTCAATTGGCGAAGGTGGGACTTGCACAAGGAGGTCGAGAGCATCGCGTCTCAAATAGGAACAGGGCGAGTAGCAACGCAGGGTGAAGCGTAACGTGACGCGACGCACATGGCTGGTGTCGGTTTCACAATTGATGATAATAGATGCGTTAATTATTTTGACATGCCGCAGACCGACGCAGACGCTCGCACGTGTCCGGTTTGGTGTTCTCTATGGCAAGTTCAACATGCCATGCACCTCCAGTGCACCCTGGGTCCTCTGGTAAACCTCCCCAATGGCCCTGACCACCCTGTTCAGCACGGACGCTGCCTCTTCCTGATTATGCGCACACACCAACCTGATGAAGAACCTTCGGTCAGGCATGGCGAAGAAGGCTAACTCTGCTGCCTGGCGGACCAGCCAGGCATGGTGGTGTGCCAGGGTCTGCTGGTAGGCCTCGCGGCAAAGCTCGGAGGGGCTCCGCAGCCTCACCCCGGCCACAGGTTTCTCTGCCAGCTTCTTCAGGAAGAGTTGGAGCCACAGCAGGGCACGGTGCAGCCTTAAAAGAGTGCGGCAGCCGGAGTCAGTCTGCTCATCAAAGTTCACTGTACCCTGGCTCAGTTCCAACTGTATCATAGAGCGAACAGAGAGGTAGGATTCGCCGAAGTTGGGAAAGCCCCACTCCTCTCCGGCAACATCTTTGCCCTCTGTCATCGGATCTGCAATGCCAGTCTGTGGTCCCGGCCTCTCCTCGACCTTCCTGTCCCTCCCGTCCGTATTTGCGTGGATGTGTTCCTCTCCCTCTCTGACTTCCTCTTCATGCGCTCTCTCCTTCGATCTCTCAGCATCCTCTCTGGCCAGCTGGCGGATGATGGAGGTTTTTACATCAATCTCCTGGGAGATTAGGCCCACCATTGGGCCCAGAGCCTTCATGAACCTGGAGGTACGGGAGTGTTGGGGAAGAGTCACACACCTGGCTAGAGACCCTAACCTGATACTTGTCTCCACAGCCCAATTTAGCATGAAGCATTATGGTTATTTTACAACTCCCAACACATCCAGACCCTATAGGGGAACCTCCTTTTACATTATCGTATCTCTCCATATATGACAGAAACACATCTTCATATGTTTAATCATGATATTTTCTAAAAGGAAAGAAGAGTAATTTTGTCAAATGTTTTTCCATGTAACATGTGACCATGTTTATTCATTCCCGTGTGTTGTTCTCATGTACATACTAGGATGCAGTCTGAACTGGGCAAAACCCAATCATTGTTTTTTCATCCTGAACTGAGATGTGCTTGCATGTTTGTGATGGGTTTGTTTCCTGTATTTCGGAGGGTTTTCTGGCCTCACCTGATGAGTTCGTCCCAGCTGGAGAGGTAGGGCAGCAGAAGGACGTCAGAGGTGGACACCGGGGCGGCTAGTAGATGGGACAGCAGCCGCGACACTTGGAAATCTTGACCAGGACACTCACCCAGTGGGAGGATGTCAGTGGCTCTCTCACTGTCTGTGTCTGTGTCATTGAGTATAGTGATAATGACAGGCTGGGGGAAGAGAGAGCGAGAGATATTGTGCATATGACTTACTCGATTTATAACTTTATCTCCCGAGTCCAAAGTGACTTACAACATGTATGAGCGTATGAGTGACAGCCTATTTTCTCATAGGACAACTGAAAGTCCTGTACATTTTGTGTAATCCCACAATAAATTAGGTATTCCTATTAAATGTTGCTGTTCTTTCTTACCTTTTGTTCCTTAGGAAAGCCTGTCAAACAGGAACGCCAGTGATTCTCCAAGCCTCCCTCTGTGGGAAGAGAAAATTTTACTATCGCTGTTACTATGTGCATGCATCCTCAGATTGTGTGCCTGGAATTGCAATGTCATCACTTTCAATGGCAATAAATTACCAATATACTATATCTATATTTGTGCTTTATTGTTGCTTTAACGCATTTGCCTACTGTAAGAGTGGCCTTATTAAGTCCACATTTGATTGCCTTGGCTTCTCTGGCGCGGCAAAGCTAGTATTCTGCCAGCACATTACTGCCCCACACAGTGGGCACCATACAGCACGTCAACTACTCATTGACAGGCACAGGAAATTAAAAGCTATTTAGAGGTGATTTTACTACAGCTGGAACAGCTATCAGTAATGTAGTGATTATAGACCTTCTGACAATCCCACTGAAATAATGAAACTCATACAATGAGAGGAAACCCGAGACAGCTGGTGACTTGAATGTTCAAATTATTTTTGCTGCACATGAATCCCAATCTATAGACACTCAGAGGCAGCGACACTCTCTCACATGAACTCTAATACAAACACATAGTGGCACATATGTTGACAAAGGCAGACCAATGCTCATACACATAGTCACATATAGAAATGTCTCTCATTAACTTTTTTTATTTTCTTTTAAATACAATTTGCGTTGTGTTTTCTGTATATACCTTTCGTGAATATGTGTTTGTTACTGGTCAGTAACAGAGAGCATAAAAAAGTAATGTGCTGGAAAAGAGTTTACTCACGGAGCCACATTGAGCCAAGGAACACCAGTAGAATGACGATAGCCACAGCCGCCTTGATTTTTATTCCCATGGTGAACATTGGTGTCCGCTCCCTTCTCTTCTTCTTGCTTAATGTTCTCTTTTTCCTCCCTCTATCTATTCATTCTGCTGTTCTTTCTTGCTCTCTTCTTACTTTCACTCTGTCTGCCTCTTCTTATGTTTCTCTACTTCTATCTTTCTCTCTCCTTCTATAGCATATTGCTTCTGCCCTATAGAAGAAGCTGAAGAATAGAAGAATGCACACTTTAGTTCCTGGTCACACTGCAATTGCAGCAACACTTTAAACACTTCATACTAACTTATTCTTTCTTTACTTGTTTCTTCACTTTCTGTTTCTCTGCAAGGTACCTCTCTCTTTGTGACTCCCCGTACCCCTTCTTTATTTCTCTTTCCTTCTCACACTTCTCCCTGGTCTCTCTTTCCTTCACCACTCTGGCTTCTACCGCTCTTATTTTGCCCACCTGTCACTAGTTTCTGTCTTTCTTGCTCAACTGAAGAGTCCATAGATTAGCTGAGGTCAGTCATTGTGTCTCTGATAAGGCTAGAACAATCTGCCCTGTAGTAACCCCCTGGTTAAATGCATCATTGTGTTTATCCTTACAGCACAAATGCAACTAACATATAAGGGATATAGTATTTCCCAAAATATGAGGGCTCAATCTTGAATTCTCAGCCCTGCCCGATAACGGCTGAAAACGATGTTTCTCCTGGGAGAGGAGAAGGATTCTGTTATTCTGCAGTTACTCAAACTGCAGGCTTAGCAATTGTCAGAGAGACACTGTGACCTGTGAGGCATCATCTAAACAAACAGACACTGGGGGGAAAAGTACATTTTGTTTTTTTTAGTTTTACACAATCACACTTTGTGTGATTTTTTTCATATGAAAAGCACTCTGAAAAATGTTGTGGCCAAGTGTTATGATGTCAGCAAAGCCAATTTTAATTAGAATTCCATCCACTATTTGCAACCATGGTCAACACACTGCCAGTGTGCCACGTCTCACATACATCAACCATCATCATTGATCCAGGTTCTTGGTTTACTGGTCCAAATCTATGTTGTTTTGAGGTCTGTGGTATAACTCAGCAAGTTGTGTGTAGTTTGTTGCCCTCTGATTCTCGTATGGCAGACCAGAAAACC
Organism: Ilyophis sp. 1 JC-2022; assembly: GCA_022702515.1. Classification (NCBI taxonomy): domain Eukaryota; kingdom Metazoa; phylum Chordata; class Actinopteri; order Anguilliformes; family Synaphobranchidae; genus Ilyophis; species Ilyophis sp. 1 JC-2022. The sequence continues at coordinate 53,055,580 of CM040401.1, read as the reverse complement.
AACAGAAAGTAAATAAAATCACAGGAAATCTCTCTCTTATCCATTCCCAAACAGAACTTACACAGATCTTATCTCTCCGTTTTTGAGAATGATTTGCCTGCATTATCTGACCTATAGGCACATGTGGTCGCCTAAGACACCATCCATTTATTGCAGCACCAACCATCCGGGGGGGGGGGGGGGGGGGGGGCAAAGGAGGAAAAAAGAAAAAAAGTGTTACATTCATTAAAGACAGACTGGCTTACTGTATAATCAACAGCTTTCATGTATCAACTGGGGATGTCACTATAGCCTTATATATTTGTATATTCCTTCAGTAAAATACACTTTTCATAATAAATTACTTCAATGATATTTCTTTGTCTTTCTATTATTGAATTAATAATGTTGATGGTGTTGTTTCTCGTCAATTTGAATAGAAAAATCTGATATTTAAGATAATTTATTTGGCTAGAATGTGGTTTTAGGGTTTAAATTTAGGCTAGGGTTACACAGGTTTAGAAAAACAGGTAAGTGTTACGGTTGAGGCAAGATAAATATTGTGTTTAGGAGCTTGGAAAATGGTTAGAACAAGGGTTAGTCTTTGGTTTTGGATAATTAAAAAGTTATTTAAAATAGTGGGATGTAACACTATAGCCTTATATATGTTTTACAGTTTTTCAGTGAAATACATTTTTTAGGGTTTGGCTAGTGTTAGGGTTAGAAAAACGGCAAGGGTAAGGCTTGAGGCAAGATTAGGGTTGTGCTTAGTAACTTTGGAAAAGATTAGTATTTGATTTTGGATAATCCAAATTTTTTCACGACTGGGATGTAACATTAAAAATAGTGTCCCAGTGGTGTCGTAAATTAAGCAATATGTTTTTTGTGGGACAGGTCTAGATATGCAGGTAAAATAATAACGTTTCATAACAATTAAGAGCATACTTGTACACATCTTTGCAAATGGCATTTCAAGATGCAATTATATGGAGGATTATTCAGCCCAAAAAAAAAAAAATACATGAAAAAATAATTTCATGAAAATGAAAATGAAAAGTTTTAAATTAGAAATTTTAATTTTAATTTTAATTTTGGGCTGAATAGTTCTCCATTTTCATTTTTCATTTTGGGCTGATTCTGAATAATCCTCCATACAATTACTGATGCACATGTCAGCAAAATTGTATTAAGTAAATTAAATCATGATTAGGTGACATTTAACATCACCAATTAAATCTCTTTCCTGAAAGAACAGTAGTTTACCATCTTGGGTACAGATTGATAGCTGGCAGGGCATTTTGGCTGGAAAGTCTGTTAAATTAATGGTTAATAAAGTACACTATCATTATTATTGAGTTATTTGTGGAAGTATGTGTCTTCCATTCATATATAATTAACTTCCCTGGAAATTATTTGACAGAGGAGATAGTCAGTGTCTCTCATCTGTAATTTAGTATGTTGCACAGTATGTGGTATCTTATCTGAATAATTGTGCTGTTTTCTATGCCATTCATGGTGCTTTTTCAGGGGTGCAAAGATTTAAAAAATTATAATGATAAAAGTGAGACAGTCAGTTTCATCTCACACTCTTATCATTGAGTGACACACATACAGACACATACCCCCACAGGATCACACACATATTCACATATCCTGCATATGGTAACAGTCCATAAAATGTTCTAATAGGAGTGTGAGATTTCAATACAGAATAATGACACTGTGTTGTAGTTTATTTTCTTTACTTCTTGTTTGGTCACAACAAACTGAAACCTAATACATAGCAGTGACAATCTTCTCTCATCAAATCTATTACAGAATGAGTGACAGGAAGTATTCAGAATACTCTTACTGTCACTGTGCCTTTCAGCATCCTGACACAAACTTTCATCCTTGCCTGCTTCCGATGAGGCCTTCACGACATTTTCTTAATGTCGTTACAATGATATCATGTTGCTATAGTGTCATAGCTATTTCAGTAGAATGTTACCTATTACCTTGGTTGTTGGCTGGCTGGCTAATACTCTTACTGCAACGCTGAGAAAGTAATCGAAAAAAAGAGGCTAACAGACACCACAAGAGATTGCTTTATTACGAGCAATGTTGTACTTAGTGTATTTTTATGATTTACAACCAACAATAAAATACAGACAAACAAAACAAAATACAGAACTGGCCCTGTGCAAACTCACCTTCCATTCATCGAAACTGAAATGATCAGGGAAATAGGGTAGTCAGTTATTTTAAAGCAATACTTCCACCCATCCCTTCACGGCTGACTTCATGGACGTCAAGTCTGCTAATACAGTTTTATTTCTGTGGCACTCATCTGTGCAATGCTAACTCTTTCCTGTAATACTATCAGAGCTTACCATATCACAAAGGTGGTGATGGCTTAACTGTTTCCTAACCATCAATATGATGATTAGTCTAAGATAGTGGGTTGAAAAGAATGTTTGGTGGTGGGGGTATAACTGGAATATCTTGTTCTCATTCAAACTCAAGTACTATCAATGTTGTCCACAGTTGTACATACTTATTTCAAGGTTATTTCGGAATGTCTGAGTTCTTTTTCTAGACATTGGAGAGAGATCAAAGTTTTTGAATGACATCCCATGTCCTGTGTCTGGCTCAGTTCACTGTGCACCGTACACCATAGGGCACAGCCAGGATAGGCTGTTTCCTATTACCCCCAAGGAACACATCTCAATTTCGCTAAGTATTAATAGAGCATTGAAGACCCTGGAATTCACAAGGCACACATATAAGCTTGGCCCTTTCGCTGTGAAATCAAATGACACAAACAAAGCAGTGGTGGCAGTGGTTATATTAGGAACTGCAAAATAACAGTATCTGTCTGAGTATGCAGATGAGTAAGTGCATTTTCCAAAGAAAATGTAGACATGTGATAAGTAAAGATCAGTGTATAAGTTGTTTTTTTTGTTTGTTTGTTAGCTCCTAATGTAGTCTTTGCGATTGTTGCTGTAATAGAGACTATGTACACTGCCTGGCCAAAAAAAAAGTTGCACACTCTATATTTTGTTGGACCACCTTTAGCTTTGATTACGGTGTGCATTCATCATGGCATTGTTTCGACAACCTTATGCAACGTCACAACATTTATTTCCGTCCAGAGTTGCATTCATTTTTGGCCGAGATCTTGTGTTGACGACGGGAGAGTCGAACCACTTCGTAAAGTCTTCTCCAGCACAACCCAAAGACTATCAATGGGGTTAAGGTCAGGACTCAGCTAATTCATGTGTGAAAATTATTCCCCGTGCTCCGTGAATCACTCTTTCACAATTTGAGCTCGATGAATCTTGGCATTGTCGTCCTGGAATATGCCCGTTTATGGGATAACCTGGTCATTCTCAGCTGACTTCATTTTATTGCTGCATAACTTCTAAATGATCTATGTACTGCCCAGCCACATCTTCACATAGGTAGGCAGTAGATAGGGCCTGGTGTAATGGGGTTCAGTGTCTACTTGTTAAGGTTGTGCATTTGATGGAAGGCTGATGGCAGTGGTTGATAGGGTACAAAGCGGGAGAGAAGAGGAAATAGAGAGAGCGAGAGAGAGAGAGAGAGAGAGAGAGTGAGAGAGAGAAAGAGAGATTCGATCCTACACAGAACATAAGACGTACGCTATAGCCATAACTGAATATAAAATTTAAGGTGGGCTTTACATCAAAAAATTGTATCTCGTTTTTAACACGAAAGTTTGTAATTGTAATTGCACATTTTTAATTCCAAGGGCATTTAATAGCGCAACTGTCTGGCAGTGACAGGAATATGATTGTCCAGGTGCCTGTCGGCCTAGCACAAAAGAATACTACAGAAGAGTCAAGCCTTTTCTATTAGGTAAGTAAGGGTAAACATTCCCACAACGTAGACTACATTTGTTCAGTTTACTTGATGTCCCTTGAAATTTTTCACACATAACACTGGAAAACTGACCTTAAAGACCAAGCACTGAGACAACTTATTTTAGTTGCTAAGTTATGTATTGGGCCACACCAAAATGCTAGTGATTGACTGTAGTCCCAGTCTCGAATGTTCAATACAAAGGTTGACATTTGTCATTTTGCAATGAAAATTACCGGAATCCTTCCCTCTATGGGTTGAACGATATAAGAAAAATATGTGACGTGTTAATGGGAGCCACGCCTCTCTGGTACTTTGTTTCGTCATCATTTGGTAAAGCCCTTTTATCAGGACATATAAAAATAGAGAGGTTCAAGACGTCGTGACTCGTGACAGTGATGGGCGGTTTGGATCTTTGCACAGTCCGAGTGATCTCGTTCTGAGACATCTAATTGTATTGAACCTTTCAAACTTTTCGAGTTTTGATTAAAACATTTTTTTAAATGGCGTCAGTTTGATCCGTGATAGCCTACTCAGTATTCGTAGTAGCTAGCCTACATCCACGTTCAACAGTGCTGCCAGTGCCCGCGACACTAAACTTGCATTTACCAATAACAACGTAATAAATTGACATTAATAAATATCAGTTACTTGATTTTATACATTAATCCTGCATTCAACTTCTAGGCTAGGCGATGTAAGCTCAATGTGCAAACTTACAGACCGACTGCGGCGATTTGACGTTCTTTTTGACCGCAGTAGCAGATGTTCGAGTTCAGAAGAGCAGTTCATTCAATCTCGTTCAGTTTAGCCCACAGAACTTATATAGACGAGGGTCTTAAAATTATATATATATATTTTTTTAAATTGTTGTGCATAGACAAACAAAGAGACATTATAAGTGTAAGTATGTGCTATTTAAAAAAAATAAACTGTGTCAACATGTATTGTATTATTTGGGAAATCCCAACACAGCAATAATTAACGGGTCCTCCATGACAGAACTAGGAATGGGGAAATAAAATGAGAAAAGGAGGACAATTTATATGTCAAATATTAAATCTGATTGGTTATCACGTCACGTTCCCCATCTCTTCTGGTCACTTCACCTGCTTGCCGACCTCGCATCGTCATCCAAAAATGCCCTGGGAAGAGCGAGGGCAGCGTATGGAAAGGGGTGTGGTAGCCAGCCATAGTCCAGCCCCTTTTTTTCTGTCGCTGGATGCATTTTTTTAAATAATGAAAGAGGCGAGCTAAAACTCTGGGCTTGGTTACCCTTTAAAATATTATTTTGATTTGTTATTGAATTGTAAAGAAAAAAAGTTTTATTGTGCATTGGCATTAGTGTTCATTTTATCAAGAATATTAGTAATGCTGTCATGGATCTACCAAATGCTACCAAATTTTACCTCTATGATGGTTTTTCTTTGCCAAATTAAAACCATCAGGGGCTGCTGCCAGTTACAAACATGTGATGTTTTTTCTGACATAATTATGTTATACGACATAATGGATAAAACTGTCATAACCTATTTCTGGCTCCATACACAAACATTGAGCACCATAATTCAATGGACAGTGACACATTTTTTGTTATTTTGGTTCTGTAATCTAGCACTTTGAGTTTGAAAAAATACAATGACACTGAGGTTGAAGTGCAGACTGTCAAATTGTTTAATTTGAGGGTATTTTCATCCATATTGGATGAACCGTTTAGAAATTATAGAACCTTTTGTACATAGCCCACCCCCCATTTTCAGGCAAATTTAAAATTATGCAAAATTTTATATTATAAAAAAAAAGTAATATTTTTTTATATTTGGTTACATACCCCTTTGCAGTCATCGACTTCTGATCTGCGACGACCCAACAACAAAAAAACTCTTGATATTGTATTGGTATTGAAACCTCTCCCGCCCTCTTCCCTCCCTATCTCCGCTTTCCATTTCTTTTTTTCTTTTATTGTATTTTTTATTTTGTTTTTTTTCCGGTTTTTTTTGTTTTTCTTCGGTGATTAGTGGTACCTGTGAGTTCACTCCTCCTCCTCCTTCCTCTCCTTACTTATCTTCTTTTTCTCTTTTCGCTTCCTTTTTATTTCATATTTACATTCTAGCGGTATTAAAGGTATAGGTATTGCATCTGCTATCGACCGCTGCTTCTTCTCTACTCTTGTCTGTTAGCAGTACAATTTAGAAAAAGTAAAGTGCGCTCTTTCGCTCTTTTATTTCAGAGCAGAGGTTTTGTTTTTTTTGGTTTCCACTCAAACCTACGAGTGTTCTCACCCTAAGGTTTAGGGTTCTTTTATTTTTCTCCTTCCTTTCTTTTGTTCACTCCAATACGGGAGTTAGATAAGTGTTACTTTCTAGCGGGTAAAGGTATAGGAGTTGTGCGTGCTATCGACCGCTTTGCTTCTCTACGCGGGTCTTGTTAGCAGTACAATTTAGAAAAAGTAAAGTGCATTCTTTTGCTCTTATTTCAGAGCAGAGGTTTTGGTTTCTTTGTTTTCCTCTCAAACCTACGAGTGTTCTCACCTTAAGGTTTAGGGTTATTTATTTATTTTGTCTTCCTTTCTTTTTGTTCACTCCACAACGGGAGTTAGATAAGCGTGACTGCTTATTTCTTTTGTTTTGCTCGAATATCGAGCTCCTCGTTTTTTAGCGCGAGGTTATTTGTGTTCTCCTTATTTTCCCCATCCACTACGGATTATTGTCTGTCTTAGTGGTGAATCTGTCGCACCTGAACCTCCAATATTTCCTCCGTGTCTCTGGCATAGAGATCCCCTACAGATATATTATTCTCTGGTGCTCTTACAAGCAAAACTATAATCTCTCTGCATTTTAATGGATCTCTATGGGAATTGGGGGGTGGGACTAGAAAATGTAATTACACTTAAATTACACTTAAATTAAATAGACTTATTTTCCTATTGAACTCTATGGGAACATGAGTCAGGAGAAACAACCCTTAAAGTGATCCATCCATATCTACTGCATATCTGGCAGCAGAGTGATGGTTTGAGGCTTGTTTGATACCTCAGACCCTTGATGACATACATCCATTTAGCCAACCATGTGATCCATACTCTTCTAGCATAATTTACAGATTAATCTAGCCCCCCCCCCCCTCCAAAATGGTGACCAAATATTAAAAATGATCACCTTATTCTACATTATGTTAAACTGTCCAATATTTTTTGATGCCCGAAAATGGGGGGGGGGGCTTGTCTGCACTTCAACCTCATTGTATCCTTTCAAACTCAAAGTGCTAAAGTACAGAACCAAAATAACAACAAAATGTTTCACTGTCCAATGAATTATGGTGCTCACTGTACGCACGCGCACACACATCACACTCATAAAATGATTCTGTTCTCCTGACACATCTCTGGCCTCTATCCCAAATATGACAAAGTACATTGAGCAGCTGGAAAGTGTTCAGAGGCTGCTTGGAATTAGGATTTGTAAGGCGCTCAGCTATACTGGATACTGTGGTATTTATTTATATTCAAGGCCAAGGGAGCGGACAGTGCAGCAGCTTCCCAACCGGGCCCCTGGCCCACCTGTTCACCTTACTCACTGTCTGACGTGCTGTGCAACTCCCAAGGGGAATATTAATGATAATGGCAGATTGGCAGTATATTACTAAGTAATAGGCTACTCTGTTTTGGAAATTTCAGTTACGTAGGCTGTACAGTGATTAGTCTACATAAAAGCTTTATTGCTCAAAAAACGTTTTTAGAGTAGGCCTATAGTCTATATTCAGCCCTGTGATATTTACGGCTATTATTAGTTTATAATTCATTGACATATTAGATTGAAGTATTGCCATCTTAATCTGTGGCATTGGCATGGCTATCAGTATCCAATGATAATGATGATTATTACTGGCGACTCGAGTGTGACTTTAAGACCGAGTTTAGCGCTGCCGGCTATGTAACCCGACCCGCAGCGAGTGACAGCTGGAGGAACTAGGCGAGGGATAGCGGGATAAGGGTAGGAGCGGTTCGCAAATAACTTCTCGCTTTCTCTTTCTCTCAAGCTCTTCTCAAACATTTAAGAACGGATGGTAAACACGTTGAACAAGGCGATGGCTGGTCGGACCTTTTGGTCAAGTTTGGCTGCAGTGGTACTACTTGTAGTTCAAGGTAACTTTATGTTTACATTTGCGCTCTGTCTTTTTTGGAGGCTGACAGTAGAGTTTAGAGCTCTCTCTCTTTCTCTCTTTGTCTCGCTTTCTTTCTCTCTTTGTTGTTTCATTCATGCGATCGTTTGTTTATGCGACATGTTTTGGTTTTGTCTCTACACTAGAATTATTTATTGCCTGCAATCTTTTGCTCTTGTTAACTTTCCACTCGTTGTCATGAGAAAAAGTATTAATCTTTTTGGCCTACAATTATTTTTTAGTGTTAGTGTCTTATTAATGGGCAAGCGCTCACATTCATGGAAATACCCTTTTTTTTTAAAACACAACATTCTTACTGTAACTAACTCACAAGTATGAAGAAAGTGCATTACCTCTATGTGCTTCCCACAGTGAGTTGCAACGAGGAGTCCCTGCTTCTTAAGGACATTACGAAGGGGTACAACAAGAATATCCGTCCGGCTCTGCATCCGGGGGACAAGGTTCAGGTGCAGTTGAAGCTCACCCTGACTAACCTCATCTCCCTGGTGAGACCCTTTCTCCACCACTGCCACATTGCTGTGCCACATCACTACAGCACACTGCACTGCACAACATCAGCCAAAGCCTATCAATCCACCTTTGCTGCAGCATCTATGATGCTCTGCACTACCACACCTGCTCATACCTAGGCCACGGCAAAGTATGACAATGTGCAGTAGAACTGTGCCAGAGCATTGCCAAATTACGCAGCTGCACACAATTATGCAGCCATGTTGCTTAGCTGCGCATCTTTGCGTGTTGTCTCTGCTTTGAAATGTACTGTAATGTGATCCATTTTGAATGTACCAAACGTGCTGCGTTGCAGTAATACTGGAATCAGTGTTTTGGTTAGCCTTTGTGTTTTTGTTATAGACGATTGACGTATTAGATAAAAAAAACGTTTGCTTGCACACTAATCAAAAAGGACTGAAGCTGTATGTGGTATCAGTTTTAGGTTAAAAGAAACATCCTTCCCATAAGTGAAATGCTTTGTGTTGAGTTGGAATGTAATAGTTAAGTGCATGTGTCAACTTCTTTTAATTTTCACTCTCTTTTAGAATGAAAAAGAGGAAACCCTCACCACCAATGTGTGGATTGAGATTGTGAGTAGCTTACATTCCTCTCCTCTTGACGGTAAAACTACTGTTGTTCTTATAGTCTCTATGGTAACTTTTTGTTCCCCACACTGCCATTTTTAATCATCATCCATTCATTTTGTTTGAATCCATCTCATGCTTCACCTCACACCAACCCTCTTTACTTCTAATTACTTCTGTTATTTCTCTCTTTTTTCCCTTCTGCTTTGTCATTCAATATTTCCTCTGTCTTTCCCTCTTTACCTCACAGCAATGGCATGATTACCGTCTGGCCTGGAACGAATCATTATACTATGGCATTGATGTGCTTCGTGTCCCATCCAGTATAGTGTGGCTGCCAGACATCGTCCTAGAGAACAAGTGAGACCATCGGGAGGAGGGGAGGGAAAGAGGGATGACCGAAAAGAAGTGTGGAGCTGCAGTATTACCTTTTTCTGTTGTATTTCTTGTTGCTCTATATTCTATTAATTCCCATGGGCCTTATCTTTTCCTCTCCTCCCCCTGCCTCATTTATTCTTTTCTCCCATAATACTGCATCTTCTTTCCCTCTCTCCTTCTGTCACTTCCCCTCTTTCCATCGCACTCTGTCCCATCCTCAGTATTGATGGCAAGTTTGATGTGGCGTACTACGCTAACGTGCTGATCAGCAGTAATGGCAACATATACTGGCTCCCCCCCGCCATCTTCCGCAGCACCTGCACTATAGAGATCACCTACTTCCCTTTTGACTGGCAGAACTGTACCCTGATCTTCAGGTCAGCAGGGCTCTGAGAAGCCGGGGGTGGGGGGGGGGGGGGGCAGAGGCATGGGGGTGGGGGTGGGGGTGGAGGCGTGGAGGGGTAGAAGGGGTAGGAGGGTGCCAGGATTTAATATGCCATAAAAGTGCTCACATCCCTGGAGATACCACAATTCTACAAATGGTAACTTGTTTCGCCCATACATTCTCTGCAATTACCAGGAAAGTTGTATTTTTATATATATCATGTTCAGTAAGAACATTACAGTGTGCCAACTAGTCTACGAACAACAGTGACAAATGTCAAACTTCCATAGAAAGGAAAACAAATGTATGTGAATGTGACCTGTGCTGTGCGCTAGTTTACCTTACTGTATTACTTTCTGCCCATTCATAAAAAGTGATGAGATGCCTGTATGAACTAATGGAAGGCAGAATTGTATTTTGACTAAATGTCTCCAGTCAGTTGTTGCTATGTACCTCACACTACTATGTTGATGATCCTGCATTTTCATGGCATGTAGAAACAGGGCCTTGGCAGCATTGGATGAGAGGGCTATTTGGGAGTTGGGCTGGGGTGGCAGTGGGTTTTTGGATGGGGTGACATAACTCCATTTTGAGACCAAGTCTCCCACCAATTGAATCCTCTTTGCCAGGTCCCAAGGCCATTTCCGCGGCTGGCTTGTTGGACATTGTCTGTCACACATTTTGGGGAGAAGGAATTCTGACAAAGAGTAGTCATACATTCCTAAAACATAATTTCAATGCTACAAATGGCTGCATTCATAAGTGCATTTAATGAGTGAGGCCTTTGTCCTACCCACCTGTCCAGGTCTCAGACATACAGTGCCAATGAGGTGGACATAATATTGGCTGTGGAGGAAGGTGTGACCATTGAGTGGGTGGCAATAGATCCAGAGGCCTTTACCGGTAAGGTAACGCATGTGTGCCCACAGAGAGAGACATGTACACAGACACACACACACACACACACACACACACACACAGAAGCGCAACACTCACAGATCCAATGTCCATCTGCTGCTTGGTTGCCGAAGTCCACAGACTCCACACATTCCTTAATCTCTGGGGCAACTTGAGCGAGGCTTTTATACAGGCTGGCTGTGGTAATGACATCAATGCCATCCACCTAGGGGTGATACAGACACAGAGTCTCACAGCTCTGCCAAAAGAAGGCAATAGTGAAAAACTGTGGGATAACTGGCTATGATTACAGTAATTAGAGTTACATTCGCTAGATTGCTAGCCACCTCGCAATACGCTATACCCAGCTGCACATTGACACACAAACAAAAAAAACGGTTATAGTTTGAGTACCCGCTTTATTGCTACTGCAGTTTAAACAATCAGGAGGGATAACAATACTGTAGAGAAAGTGAGAGACTGGCGGTTATTGTTCTTTTTCTCCTACAATTTGCAATGTCCAGTTTTTTACCTATCAGCACTCACTGCTGCAACCTCCACTATCAATTGCAGATAGCACTGACAAGCACATGCTCCCCTCCAAAGCACGCTGTGTCAATAATCGCTTCTTATCACACTACAGTTTGCAAGTCGAGCTCACACAGGCACGAGCCCAGGGAGGCACTTCATGTATGGCTTGATTTCTGGCACCTAATCGACCAGTGGGAGTTGCTGTTGTGCATTAAGAAACTGTCATCCTGGCTGAATGAAACCCTCCCATCTTTGGGCTAGAGCCAATTGTGTGCCGATCTGTTGTGCTGCCAGCCACAGTCAGCACTGGCGCGGCTGGGATACCCGACTATGGGGCCCATCTATGCATTAGAACAGTGGCTTAAAAAGTAAACGTAAAAATAAAAAAATTAATTTGACTCAGTTTTATGACTAAAATATAAACACATATCATTGCTCTGTCATTGCTCATAATGGCACAAACAGTATGTACAACATATTTTTCAATAGGTTACTCCTATGTAAGTGAAAATTGATTGAGTCTTTGATAAAACAACTTGCAATATAGTTTTCTCTAACGCTGGCGTGTCTGCCTATCTGTGGCCTTGAATTGATGATGCGCAATGGTAGGAGATTCATTTTTAGATCCTGAGACACCTCATTGGCTGAACTGCTGCTCTATAGGATTATTTACCCACTTTCATTGGTGTATTTCTCTCTCCCCATAGAGAATGGAGAGTGGGCCATCAGGCACCGCCCAGCCAGGAAGGTAATCAACCATCGCTACTCCCCTGATGACCTGGAGTACCAGGAAGTCCATTTTGGCCTGATCATTCAGAGGAAGCCCCTGTTCTACATCATCAACATTATCCTGCCCTGCTCCCTTATGTCCTCTTTGGTAGTGCTGGCCTATTTTCTGCCTGCACAGGGTCAGTAGACTGGGGCTATGGTGGCGGGGATGCTGTTTCTTTGTGAGACTGTGTCTATATGTGTGACCACAGTGTTTCTCTATGTGTCTATATGTGTGACCACAGTGTTTCTCTATGTGTCTATATGTGTGACCACAGTGTTTCTCTATGTGTCTATATGTGTGACCACAGTGTTTCTCTATGTGTCTATATGTGTGACCACAGTGTTTCTCTATGTGTCTATATGTGTGACCACAGTGTTTCTCTATGTGTCTATATGTGTGACCACAGTGTTTCTCTATGTGTCTATATGTGTGACCACAGTGTTTCTCTATGTGTCTATATGTGTGACCACAGTGTTTCTCTATGTGTCTATATGTGTGACCACAGGGTTTCTCTATGTGTCTATATGTGTGACCACAGTGTTTCTCTATGTGTCTATATGTGTGACCACAGTGTTTCTCTATGTGTCTATATGTGTGACCACAGGGTTTCTCTATGTGTCTATATGTGTGACCACAGGGTTTCTCTATGTGTCTATATGTGTGACCACAGTGTTTCTCTATGTGTCTATATGTGTGACCACAGTGTTTCTCTATGTGTCTATATGTGTGACCACAGTGTTTCTCTATGTGTCTATATGTGTGACCACAGGGTTTCTCTATGTGTCTATATGTGTGACCACAGTGTTTCTCTATGTGTCTATATGTGTGACCACAGTGTTTCTCTATGTGTCTATATGTGTGACCACAGGGTTTCTCTATGTGTCTATATGTGTGACCACAGGGTTTCTCTATGTGTCTATATGTGTGACCACAGGGTTTCTCTATGTGTCTATATGTGTGACCACAGTGTTTCTCTATGTGTCTATATGTGTGACCACAGTGTTTCTCTATGTGTCTATATGTGTGACCACAGGGTTTCTCTATGTGTCTATATGTGTGACCACAGGGTTTCTCTATGTGTCTATATGTGTGACCACAGTGTTTCTCTATGTGTCTATATGTGTGACCACAGAGTTTCTCTATGTGCCTTTGTGTGTTACAGTGTTTGTGTGATCGAGTGTTTCATGTTGTTTCTGTCTGCCTTGATCTTCATTCTTTCCCTCATAATCTGAAAATGGGCTCACTCCTTTTCTGACATTCTTTCTCATTTTCTTTCTCTCTTACAGCTGGGGGACAGAAGTTGACTGTGTCCATCTCTGTCCTGCTGGCACAGACTGTCTTTCTTATCCTTGTTTCCGGGAAGATTCCACAGACTTCTCTGTCAGTTCCTCTTATTGGCAAGTGAGTCTGTGTGTGTGTGTGTGTGTGTGTGTGTGTGTGTGTGTGTGTGTGTGTGTGTGTGTGTGTGTGTGTGCGTGTGTGTGTGTGTGTGTGTGTTAACACGTCTGGTCATCCTTTTTATGACACCTGAGTGTCAGACTTGTACATTCTGTGCCTCTTTACAGTTGCCTTTTGGTCTACATGTTCATTTCCTTTCTACCTGTTCTCCCTCTCCTTTATCCCTGTTTCCTCTTTCAGGTACCTGATCTTTGTCATGTCAGTCACCACTCTCATCGTCACCAACTGTATCATCGTCCTGAACTACTCTCTCCGCAGTCCCAGTACCCACAACATGTCCCGATCCATCAAACACGTATGTAAAAATTACACATGCATTCCATAGCAGCTGTTCGGCACAGTGGCAGGAGGGGTCATTCTGTGGACTTTTGTGGAATAATAATAATAATAATATACTAATAATAATAATAATAGTCACACAGTGCACTCAAAACTAAAACAGACACAACAGCGCAACAGACACAATACACATTATCCATATTTATCCATCATTTTGTATTTGGAAACTAGTTTATTTATATATGCAGGTGGCAGTGTAGTATAATGGTTAAAGAACTGGCCTTGTAACTGAAAACTTGCAGGTTCGATTCCCAGGTAGGACACTGCCGTTTTACCCTTGAGCAAGGTACTTAACCTGAATCGCTTCAGTATATATCCAGCTGTATAAATGGATAATATGTAAAAAATGCTAAAACGTTGTGTAAGTCGCTCTGGATAAGAGCGTCTGCTAAATGCCTGTAATATAATTTATCTTTTACTTATCCAAGAAGGTCTGGTAAAATCCTCTTATTTTACCAAGGTAAATAAGGAGGGTTCAGAATGCAAGGAATCAAGTATCCTATCAGCATTCAGGTGGCCAGATTGATAATTTTAGAGGACATTGGTTACTACTTTATTTTTTAAATATTGGTCTTTAATGGCCATGGCGAGTCAACACTTTGGTTTAATGTCTTACAGTGTTGCATACTGTCTTCTGTAAAGTCTCTGTCCAAGTATTTTCCCGCCCTAGAAGTGGTGCGGCTGCTGGAAAAGAAGATTATTAGTTCTCAAATTACTCATTGTTTCCTTTAAATTTTTTCCAGAATATAATTGCAAAAAGCCTACCTTAAAATATACATTGTTTTAGACTTGAGCGTGGAACATGAAGTTAATTTATATTAATCTGTAATGATTCAAACATCTCTGAGGATACTAGCTTTGTCCCTTCTGTTTATGTTTCCGAGAACATAGAAAAAGGCAAAACCAAGTCTGTCAAGTATAAACCAGTTGTTTATTACGAAACCTCCTTTTTCCATTTTCTCTTTGCTGTATGGCTGTGTGAACCCCTCCCAGGTCTTCCTGGAGGTTGTTCCAAGTTTCCTAGGAGTTTCGTATTTGGGGGATGATGGGGGTGAAAAGGAAGAAGTGAGAGAACGCAGCGGGAGCAGGTTCAATATGATGCAGAAAGCAGAGGAGTACATCCTGGAACAACCTCGCAGTGAGCTGATGTTCAACAAACCGAGAAAGAGACACGGCTGCAGTGAAACATTCGGTAAGGAATAGAGGCACAGTCTCACTCAAACATTCAGTAAGAGATAGACACAGTCTCACTCAAACATTCAGTAAGAGATAGGCACAGTCTCACTCAAACATTCAGTAAGAGATAGGCACAGTCTCACTCAAACATTCAGTAAGAGATAGGCACAGTCTCACTCAAACATTCAGTAAGAGATAGGCACAGTCTCACTCAAACATTCAGTAAGAGGTAGACACAGTCTCACTTTCACATTCAGTAAGAGATAGGCACAGTCTCACTTTCACATTCAGTAAGAGATAGACACAGTCTCACTTTCACATTCAGTAAGAGATAGGCACAGTCTCACTCAAACATTCAGTAAGAGATAGACACAGTCTCACT